>PXYN01000337.1:0-29620 GCA_003056585.1 Lecanicillium sp. MT-2017a
CGCTCTTCCGATCTGTTTTATTATAATCTAAGCTATATATTTAATTATAACCTTATACTATCTATCTAGACTTATATTTATATATATTATTATTATTATCTATTTTTATTTTATAAACCTAACAACCCCCTAATATATATATATTATTATTAGGAATTATATATATATTCTATATATTTTATAGTATTAACTTATCTATTTCTAATTGTATAGAAATATCCTACTTTTCTTTATATTAGTTATTTTAAGTATCTTTATAGGTCTTAGGTTCTATTATATTATTATTATTTAAGTTATTATTTATATATAATAATTATAGGTATTCTTTATAGTCTTAATAATATTCTTTAGACTTTATAAGTATTTCTATAGCTATAGTTTTACAATATTATAATATATTATTAGCAATTTAATTCCTTTGCCTTGAAATTGTGAGATTTCTAGCTATTTGCCTGCAGTGATATTAAAATCAAAAAGAAACCCTTTAAAGGCTTAATTATATATAGCTTTACCCCCTAATGCTGCCGCAATCCTAAGATAAGATCGTAGAAAGTGTCCCTATAGTTATCGACTAGGGAAAAGGGGGAATTAAGTAAAGTCACTGGCACCCTTACTATAAGATTGCTGCCTCTAATCTATTGCTACTATTTAAAACTGAGCTAGAAATGCTAGAAATCCCTTTAGGAGCTATCTATACCCTTATTAAATAAATATTAGATCTTATACTATAGGGGATAGTTACTAAGGCCTAAATACTTATTACTTAACTCTTTATCTATTAGGCTAATAATATTATTAAAATAGAAAAACCTTAGAATTAAACTAACTTTAACCTTACTAAAATAGAATAAAGCCTTACTAAAACTATCTAAACTATAATTAAATAATTATTCTTACTTTTATCTTAGATAGCCTAGCTAAAGATATAAGTAGAAATTATAAGCACTTTATTTATCTAACTAAGCTATATCTAACCTAATATTAAGCCTATACTAAGCTAATATAAATATAAAATCTTTATTAATATCTATTATTTTTTAGAATAAATTAAAAATAGATTATTTTAAGATATACTAATAGTAATTAATATATATTTACTTAGTAGAATTGCTAAAAGTATAAGGTAACTTCTAAGTAAAGATATTATTATTATCTTATAAGAGAGGGCAAACCTTTTTTTATAGAATAAGGACTAGATATATATTATCTTTAGCCTAGATATAGCTATTTAATAATATAAATTTACTATTATTATAAAAAGAATATTTAATAAGCTTATATTATAAGATCTTTTAAAATTAGTAGGTACTATAAGCTAAGTTAATAATATCTAACTTACTAAGATCTATATCTTATATCCTAAAGATAAACTTATTATAAAAATAATATTAATTTTTTATATAGAAATAGTTATTAATATTAACTTACTCTATAATAATAGCCTTTTCTTTAAAGCCTTAATCTTCTATTATAAACCCTATATAGAATCAGCTTAACTACTATAATACTATAGCTATTAGCAGTTTAGCTATATTAGCTACTATTATCTTAACTAAGAAAGGTATAATAAATATATAGCAATTGCTTATTTAGGCTAATGCCTAGTAAAAATAGCTTTAGAGAAGATCAGATGCCTAAGCTACTTTAGAATATACCTAGCCTAGTCCTATAAATACCCTAAAGCCTAAAAGGAATAGTAAAAGGCTAAGAATACCTTCTTTACTTGCCTATACTATTTTAAATAGTATCTTAAAAATACCCTAATATTACTACTATTGCAATATAAGCACTCTTTGCTATAGAAGAGAAAGGAATGCCCCTCTAGTATATTAAATAAACCAACCCCTTTGCCCTCCTAAGCAAATACTATTATAAGCTATTTTATCTAAAAAAACCTTATTAAAGATTAGCTTAACTTTAGCCTAAGCTTTTATAGCTAATTATCCTAATAAAGATCTTTAGCTAAAATATATATAAGATTACTATACTTATATAACTAATCCTCTATCTCTAGAACCCTCTAGCTATTATATTACTCTAAGAGCTATATATAAACCTTTATATATAAAGCCTAGCCTGCCTTAGCTTAGCTCTATACTAACTACTATATAATAGCAAAAGGGTAGCTACCTACCTTTATAAAGATATAATATCTATAAGGTTCTAGGCCTAACTTTAGCCTAATTTATATTAAGTTACCCTCTTTAACTATAATATTACTATCTTTAATTAATATATCTCTTTTAAATTAGCTTAAGATAACTAAGCTTAGAGGGCTCTAGCTAATATTAAAGTAAACCTTAACTTTAACTATATATTAATAGATAATTTTAATATCTACTACCTTAAATAGGATTATTATAATTACCTATTAATAGTAGGTAAAGAACTAATATATACTATAGTATAAATCTAAGTAAAGCTTATAACCTCTTATAGTTAATATATAAAAGCCTCTTTTAATATATATAATAGCACTATTAATTTAATCTAAGCTATACTATAGCTTTAGACTATATTTCTCTCTATACTAGAATATCTAGTTAGGTCTGACTATTTCCTATAACTTATCTAGATCCTCCTTAAGCTAATTAAAGAACTAGAATATTAGGATTGCCTTACCTTATAAAAATAATTAGACCTAGATTTGCTAAATACTAAATCTCTTATAGAATTTAACTTATTATTAATATTAACCCTCTACTAAGAGGCTAATATTAAGAAATATTTTAACTAGATTTACTAGCTTATCTATTAAATTTATAGTAAAATAAGCTAGCCTTAACTTTGCCTTAACTATACTATATTAAGACTAGAATAGTAGATAATAGAGGTTGCCTATATAGTCTAGGAGGCTAAATACCTCTATTAATAGTAAAAATATAGCCTAAGTCTTAATATATTTAAGGCTTACTAGGCAATACTTTTAGCCTAGAACTAAGCTATTTATAAGGCAAAAATAGCTAATTAGTAATAAATATTTAATAATATCTTAATATTAATAATTAGTCTTTAAAAAATAGTAAATTAGGCTAAGAGGGAAAATATATCCCTATAAATTATATTTCTCCTATTGCTTAAATATACTAAGTCTAGCCTAATTGCTAAGACTTATCTAATAAAAAGCACTATATTAGCTAAATATTTCTTCTTTTTTTTAGCTAAACCTCCTCTACCTTAGGCTAATACTATAACCTATATACCTTAATACTAAATTATATTATAGTTTAATAATATTAACCTTTATACTATCTTAGCAACTATTAAATCCTAGAGTGCCTTAGGCCTAGACTGACTTTCTAATAGTATACTAAAATTACTAAGCCTAAGACTTATCCTATATCTTACTAAGGTTTTTAATATCTATATTAAAATTAACTATTTTCTAAGATACTATAGAGCTAGCCTTATAGTAGTTATCTTAAAGCTAAATAAAACCTCTATAGACTAGATATACCCTAAAGTATAGTGTCTAATTACCCTTCTTAATATTATTAGAAAACTATTTAAGAAAGTCCTAGCTAGGGCTATAGCTATAGTTATAGAGGAAGGCTAAATCCTCTTTAATAGCTAAATAGGCAACTATTAGAAGAGATCAACTAAAGATACCTTATATCTATTTATAAAGATAGTTAGGGCTATATAAGGTTAAAGTAGAATTACCTTACTTTTCTAACTTAATATAGCTAGTGCCTTTAATAATATTTACTATAATTGACTTATTTAATATATATACTATCTCTTTAGACTAATATTAGGTTAACTTATATCTTTATTTTTAATACTCTATATAATATAATTACTTTTTAATAGTAATTACTTTGCCTCTATATTAATCCTATAGAGAGTGCCCTAAGGCTTACTATTCTTATCTATCCTCTTTATCCTCTTTATTAGTATATTATATAAGATATTAAGCTAGATCCTAGGCCTACTATTAGTTAGTTTTATAGATAATATTAATCTACTTAATATCAGTTATATAGCTATAGCTATATCCTAAAAACTAAAATAAAGATAGAAAATCTATTAAGATTAGGCTAAAGCTAATACCTTATAATTTAAACCTTAAAAATATTAATTACTTTATTTTTTAAAAGCTAAGATAATAATATTATACTAAATCTAGCTTAATAATATCTATATAGAACCTATAAAGGCTATATAGTTTCTTAGTATACTATTATATTATAAACTATAATAGTATACCTATATTATATACCTTGCCTATACTAGCTAAGCCTAGATACTAGCCCTTTTCTATCTAATATATATAACCTAGAGATTAAAGTTGCTAAAGTACTATACTCTTTATAATAGTATTATATATACTATTTTAGCCTATATAATATTAGTATAGTATACCTTAGCCTTAGATAATAGCTAGCCTAATATTAGATTATAACTATTTGCCTGCCTCTAAATCTAATACCTTTAGATTATAGCTAGTGCCTATAAAGGCACTATAATATATATCCTAAAATTAGAAACTAGCACTTTACTATTTAATATATATTTTAATTAGTAATATCTATAGGCAATCTTATAATAATATTAAACTAAAATAATAGCTTTTATTATAATAGTAGCCTATTAAATAATCTAGTACTTTACTATAAATAAGCTACTATACCCTTTCTTTTAGGAAGAAAGCTATCTTACTTAAGGCTATTTTAACCTAACCTTGCCCTATAATTTAATAGTAATTAAGATAATTAAAATCTAATAATAGAGATAGTATTAGTATATAGCTATTTAATAAAAGCTTAGATACCTTCTTAGTATTATAGAATTAGCTCTAGAACTAACCTATAATTATATAAAAATACTCTACTAGGCTAGGTTAAAAGCTATAAATACCTTAATTACCTAGATTTATATAGGAAAAATTAGCTTAGTATACTACCTCTTCTACTACTATATCCCTAGGTTCCTATCCCTACTATATTAATATAGAACTAGCCTAGAGATAATATACTATTTCCTTAGTATATACCTAGATAAAACTCTATAACTTATAGTTAAAATTAAGTTAATATTAAGGTATATTCCTTAAGATATAGCAATATTACTATATTATCTCTCTATTATCTTAAAAGTTATATTATAGTTAGTTACTTACTACTAAATATATATAGCCCTTTTAATATATCCTAAGAACCTAGAAAAATAAGCTAGAATTAGCCTAAAGATAAGATATATACTATACTTAGTAATTAGAAAAACTATAATTATTTTATTAACCTATAGTAAAATCTCTACTAATCCTATACTATTTTTGCCTTTATCTTAGATTATTAACCTAATCTAGATATTATCTACTTTAATATAAATTAATACTTTAAACTTAAGTAAAATTAGGCTTACTTTACCTTTAAACTATATTTTAAAAGTAAAAGAGGAATCTTAAATATAAATCTATTAACTCTAATTAAATTAATATCTAATAGGGCAGAATTAGGCTAAATTTACTATAAACCTAAACTTTTAGTAATAAAATAAGTAACTAAAATTATAAAATTAAGCTAAATATTATATTCTATCCTAATCTTAATCTAATCTTAGTCTAAAATCTATCTCTATTATTATCTTTAGCTCTATCTTCTTCTTTATCTTTACCTTTATTAATATTATCTAATTCTCTAACTATATATAGCTTAGATTTAGTAAAGGTAAAGGGTTTTTTATAATAATACTTAAAATACTAAGAATACTTTACCTTTTTAGCAATATTAGCCTAGGCTTACTTTATATCTATTTAGTATATTTTATAAAATTTATCTACCTCCTTATTACCTTTCTTAAGTATTTTAAATATAGTAGCCTTAGTAACCTAAGCTAAAATTACTATAAGATTAGTACTCTGCCTAGACTTCTTAGTATAAACCTAGAGGAAATTAGCAATACTACTAGATATAGTATCTAACTAATTTATATATTTTATAAGATAAGAAAAAATATAATTCTCTATAGATTTAGCCTATGCCTAAGCTACTTTTATAGCTATAAACTACTTATACTGCAAATCTAATATCTTATAGAAAAGGATCTTAATATTATTAGATAAGCCTAAAGCTAACCTAACTATAGTCTAATATTAAGCTTAATAAGTCACCTTACTATAGTTATTTTTATTATAATAAGCTTTATAAACTAAACTATTAAACTAAAATAATTAATTAGCTAAAATTTACTATAAAACTAGACTAATACTAATATACCTTTACTTTATCTTTTAAAGTCTAAGTAGTATATTTATACTCTTATAAGAACTTAGTTAATTCTTTTACTAATTTAATAATACTAGCTACTAACTATTTAAAAATTAGTATAATCTTAATATAAATATAAAGAGAACTTACTAGGTTATAGTTATCTTTAGCCTTAGTATAGCTAAAATAATTCTTTATTAAAGTGCCTAGCCTCCAGGTTAGCAAAAGTTAAGCTAGAATTAGTTTAAATATATATTAGTTTAGTAAAAATAAGTTAAAATATAATACTATAATATTCTTTTAATATACTATATATAAGGAATAGGCAAAAGCTAGGCTAATTCTATATTAGTTAGTATAGGTCTTAGATACTATCTTTTATATAGGTTAACTATAATCCTATAATAACTCTATATCTTCTATAATACTAGAAGAACTATAGAGAAAACTTACCTTAAATTTAGATTAGTTATAAGAGGGAAAAAAAGAAGGAAAAAGAGAAAATTAAAGCCCTACTTATAGATAGAAACCAACTAAAATCTAAAAATAATATTACTAGGCTTAAAAGAGAGCTTTAAAAGGATTCTAAAAGCTCTTTAATAACTAACTTACCTTAAGTTATTAATAAAGCTTATATAATATAGCCCTATAATAGATATTAAGGCAAAATTAAGCTATTCCTACCTAGATAGTAAATTAAATATAATAGCAATATATAGTATATCTAAAAAATCCTTACCTTACTATACCTACTATACTATAAACAATACTTATCTACCCTTACAACTAATATAATCCTATAAAGACTTACCCTAAATCTAGCAAGATATTAAAAAGGATAAAGCCTACAGGAATATATAGGCACAACAAACACTACCACATCACAAACTACCCTCTAGCACATCTCTAGCTGCTATATATACCCTATAATAGCACCACAAAATAGCCCTAAAAGCAAGATAAAGGTTTTCCCCTAGGAACTCTAGTTTTTCCTTTACAATTTTAGATATTCTATATAGTCTCTAGACTTAAATAGTATATTTAAATAATAATAATAATAATAATAGTTTATAATTTTTATAAAGTCTTATATTATTATTAAAAATAACTACTTTAATAGAGAATAGTTATATTTAACTTATTATATTAAGGCCTATTTCTAATATATAATAGCAATCTTTTAATATATAAATAGTATTATTCCTAGAAAACCTAAAATAAATATCACTAATTCCTTTTACTATTATTTATAAAGCTTTTCCCTAATATACCTTTTTAAATATATTTCTATAATTATATAAATACTTTTTGTTTAATATAATATGCCTAGTAGCAGTAGTATTATATATAAAAGGTATTATATAATTTTTAGAGTTATATTTATATATAGGGTTATTTAAGGGATTTATAGCTCCTATAATAGTATTATTAGGATTAGATAAATAGTTATAAGGTTTTTTAGAAGTAAATACCTTATTAGTATCAGTATTATAGTCAAAACTAGGGGTTTTTAGTATTTCTATTTCTTTATAGTTAATATTAGATATATAAGTATCTTCTAAATCTTCTATATTCTTTTTATTATTAATAAAAAGTATTTCTTTTTTATTAGAAGAATTATTATTAGAAGAATTAGAAGTAGAAGATAAAGGTTTAGAAAACTTATTATTAGGCTTATATATATTTTTAGAGATTTTATTATTATTATTATCTTTCTTAATAAAGCTTTTAAAGGCTTTATTTAAATAAAGAAAATAATAATTAGCCTCTAAATAGCCTTTTAATTTACAGTATTTGCAAATTATAAGTTTTCTTTCCTTTTTTTATAGTTTTTTATTTTTATAACTTTTAATTAAATAATTCTAATTAGGTGACTTATAACTAGCTCTTCTAACTTTATCTATAAGACTAGAAGTTAGACTAGTTAAATTATAAGTATTAGAATTATTTCTAAGAGCTTATAAAATATTAGTAATATAACTATTATAGGATTTATTAATATTATTAATAGTATTAAGAATCTAGGCTATAATTACTATTTTATTAATATTAATACCCTTTATTTTTAATTCTTTATATATTTCTTTAACCTTATTTAAATATTCTTCTATAGAAGATATTTCAGATAAAGAAGTATTAAATAGATTTCTTACTAATATAAAATTAAAAGTAAATCTAGAAGAATTATAAGGAGATTATAAATAATTCTAAATTTCTTTAAAATTATTAATATATTATAATTATATAAGTAGACTATCTTCTAACTTAAGTCTTATTTAGGCTAGGGTTTCCTCTAATTTAGGGGAATTTTCTATATTAATTTTAGAGATTAATTTCTCTTTTACTAATAAAGATTTTATTCTTATAGCCTAGACTTTATAGTTATTAGACCCTATAAGCTTAGGAAACTCTAACTTATCACTATTAGTTATAGTGAATTTATTAGAATTTATTATAATTATTATAGATTTTTCTAATAATAATTATATAATAAGCAAGGTTAAGTAGATATATTGTCCTTATATAATAGCTATATATATAGTTATTATATATATATTTTGTATACTTATTATACTAATAGTATAATAGTATAATAGTATAATATAATACTTGATTGTTGAGGCTAAAGTTCGAATCGATAATCGGTATTATATTTTTATTAGTGGAAAAACTTGATATCTCTCTTTTTAATTAGTAATAGTATAATATTAGATAATACTTATTAGTAATAAGTATATTATAAGAATAATATATTATTCTAGCTCTAGGCTTATAACCTGTAAAAGGTTTAGCACTAGTAGAATAAAAAAGGATTTTTTGAAGAATAAATTATATTAATTATTTTTTAGTTAGATATAAAGAAGAAGATTAAAAATCTTTCTATAGAAGAAATTCTTTCTTTATATACTTATATTTCTAGCTTATATAAGCTTATTACTAATTTATTATATTATTCTAGATTTCTTATTAGTTAGAATAGTAAGAAATCTATAATAAATCTAATATAAATAGTAGTAAAACTAAAAAACCTAATTTTAGATATTAGATTTTAATATCTTCTAAATATAATTATAGTATATTTATATAATATTCTTACAATAGCTAGATAGGCAACTACTAGAAGAGATTAACTAAAGATATTTTATATCTACTTATAGAGATAATTAGGGCTATATAGAGTTAAGGTAAAATTACTTTACTTCTCTAACTTAATATAGCTAATACCTTTAATAATATTTACTATAATTAACTTATTTAGTATATATACTATCTCTTTAGACTAATATTAGATTAACTTATATCTTTATTTCTAATACTTTATATAATATAACTACTTTTTAATAGCAATTGCTCTGCCCCTATACTAATCCTATAAGGAGTGCTTTAAAGCTTACTATTCTTACCTATCCTTTTTATCTTCTTTATTAGTATATTATATAAGGTATTAAGCTAGATCTTAGGCCTACTATTAGTTAGTTTTATAGATAATATTAATCTACTTAGTATTAGTTATATAGCTATAGCTATATCTTAAAAATTAAAATAAAGATAGAAAATCTACTAAGATTAGGCTAAGGCTAATACCTTATAATTTAAACCTTAAAAATGCTAATTACTCTATTTTTTAAAAGCTAGGATAATAATATTATATTAAATCTAGCTTAATAATACCTATATAGAACCTATAGAGGCTATATAGTTTCTTAGTATACTACTATATTATAAACTATAATAATATACCTATATTATATACCTTACCTATACTAGCTAAGCCTAGATATTAGCTCTTTCCTATCTAGTATATATAACCTAAGGACTAAAGTTGCTAGAATACTGTAAGAATATTATATAAATATACTATAATTATATTTAGAAGATATTAAAATCTAATATCTAAAATTAGGTTTCCTAGTTTTATTACTATTTATATTAGATTTATTATAGATTTCTTACTATTTTAACTAATAAGAAATCTAGAATAATATAATAAATTAGTAATAAGCTTATATAAGCTAGAAATATAAGTATATAAAGAAAGAATTTCTTCTATAGAAAGATTTTTAATCTTCTTCTTTATATCTAACTAAAAAATAATTAATATAATTTATTCTTCAAAAAATCCTTTTTTATTCCACTGGCGCTAAACCTTTTACAAATACTATACTCTTTATAATAGTATTATATATACTACTTTAGCCTATATAGTATTAGTATAATATACCTTAGCCTTAGATAGTAGCTAGCCTAATATTAGACTATAACTATTTATCTATCTTTAAACCTAATACCTCTAGATTATAGCTAGTGCCTATAAAGGTACTATAATATATATTCTAGAGTTAGAAACTAGCACCTTACTATTTAATATATATTTTAACTAATAGTATTTATAGGCAATTTTATAATAATATTAAACTAAAATAATAGCTCTTATTGCTATAGTAGCCTATTAAATAATCTAGTACCTTACTATAAATAAGCTACTATATCCCCCCTTTTAGAAAGAAAGCTACCTTATCTAAGGCTATTTTAACCTAACCCTGCCCTATAATTTAATAGTAATTAAAATAATTAAAATCTAATAATAAAGATAATACTAATATATAGCTACTTAATAAAAGTCTAGATATCTTTTTAATATTATAGAATTAGCTTTAGAATTAACCTATAATTATATAAAAATACTCTACTAGGCTAGGTTAAAAGCTATAAGTGCTCTAATCACCTAGATTTATATAGGAAAAATCAGCCTAGTATACTATCTCTTCTACTACTATATCCCTAGGTTCCTATCCCTACTATATCAATATAGAACTAGCCTAGAGATAATATATTATTTCCTTAGTATATACTTAGACAAAACTTTATAACTTATAGTCAAAATTAAGTTAATACTAAGATATACTCCCTAAGATATAGCAATACTATTATATTATCTCTCTATTATCTTAAGAGTTATATTATAGTTATTTACTATTAAATATATATAGCCTTTCTAATATATTCTAAAAACCTAAAAAAATAAGCTAAAATTAGCCTAAAGATAAGATATATACTATACTTAATAATTAAAAAAATTATAGTTATTTTATTAACCTATAGTAAAATCTTTATTAATCTTATACTATTTTTACCTTTATTTTAAATTATTAATCTAATTTAGATATTATCTATTTTAATATAAATTAATATTCTAAACTTAAGTAGAATTAGGCCTACTTTACTTTTAAATTATATCTTAAAAATAAAAGAGAAATCTTAAATATAAATCTACTAACTTTAATTAAATTAATATCTAATAAGGTAAAATTAGGCTAAATTTACTATAAGATTAATATTTTACTTAGACTTTTTAGTATAAACTTAGAGGAAATTAGTAATATTATTAGATATAGTATCTAACTAATTTATATACTTTATAAAATAAGAAAAAATATAATTCTCTATAGATTTAGCCTAAGCCTAAGCTACTTCTATAGCTATAAACTACTTATACTATAAATCTAATATCTTATAGAGAAGGATCTTAATATTATTAGATAAGCCTAAAGCTAATCTAACTATAGTCTAATATTAAACTTAATAAGTCACTTTATTATAGTTATTTATATTATAATAAGCTTTATAAACTAAATTATTAAACTAAAATAATTAATTAGCTAAAATTTACTATAAAACTAGACTAATATTAATATATCTCTATCTTATCTTCTAAAGTCTAAATAGTATATTTATATTCTTATAAGAATTTAGTTAATTTCTTTACTAACTTAATAATATTAGCTATTAACTATTTAAAAATTAATATAATCTTAATATAAATATAAAAAGAATTTATTAAATTATAATTATCTTTAGCTTTAATATAGCTAAAATAATTCTTTATTAAAATATCTAGCCTTAAGTTAGTAAAAGTTAAGCTAAAATTAATTTAAATATATACTAATCTAATAAAAGTAAGTTAAAATATAATATTATAATATTCTTTTAATATACTATATATAGAGAATAGATAAAAGCTAGGCTAATTTTATATTAATTAACTCTATATTAATAAAAATATCTTTAATATAAGTCTTAGATATTATCTTTTATATAAATTAACTATAATCTTATAATAACTCTATATCTTTTATAATATTAAGAGAACTATAGGGAAAACTTACTTTAAATTTAGATTAATTATAAAAAAGAAAAGGAGAAAAAAAAAGGAAATTAAAGCCCTATTTATAGATAAAAACTAATTAAAATCTAGAAATAATATTACTAAGCTTAAAAAAGAGCTTTAAAAAGATTTTAAAAGCTTTTTAATAATTAACTTACCTTAAGTTATTAATAAAGCTTATATAATATAGCCTTATAATAGATATTAAGATAAAATTAAGTTATTTTTACCTAAATAGTAAATTAAATATAATAGTAATATATAGTATATCTAAAAAATCTTTATCTTATTATACCTACTATACTATAAATAATACTTATCTACCCTTATAATTAGTATAGTCCTATAAGGACTTGCCCTAAATCTAGCAAGATATTAGAAAGGATAAAGCCTATAGGAATATATAGGTATAATAAACACTACTATATTACAAACCACCCCCTAGTATATCTCTAGCTGCTGTATACACCCTATAATAGCACTATAAAACAGCCCTAAAAGCGAGATAAAGGTTTTCCCCTAGGAACTTTAGTTTTTCCTTTATAATTTTAGATATTCTATATAGTCTCTAGACTTAAATAGTATATTTAAATAATAATAATAATAATAATAAATCATATATCAGTAGTATACATACACAAAATGCCTATAGCAGGTAAATTAGAGGTGATCATCACTATCAATTAAGCCCACCACAGCGATAGCCACTTGACCTTGAACAATATTAGGACTTATTTTAAAAGAATATTCCATTTGCTATTAGGAGTATTGAGAGTACATTACTCTCTGGTCTAAAATACTGCTAATTGCTATCATTAACTGTAGGATAGGTCTAGGGGCCGAGAAAGCAGTTTCTCAGGCCGTAGTGGCCGTGTTCTCTGTGTATACAGGAAAGGGTTCATTTCACGACAAATAAACAAAACAAACCAAGGCAGATAATTAAACAGTTATTAGAGAAAACTTGCCTAATTCTAGGTGGCAAATTCCCTAAATTTTGCTAAAAAAAGCCAAATAGCAATTAAGTCTGTCAATTGAGAGGTAAACCACCAGATTAACATTTCAGTGCTAACAGACAAGGCCAGAAATGTAAAACTCTCTAATTTACCCCTTTACATGAACAATCTAAGATATTAGCAGAAATTTCAAATCCTTTCAGCAAGCACTTACAAACTGAGGGCCGTAGGCTGGATGCTTGTTAGAAGGACAACCGTCTTCTGACTTGACACACAGGAATTCGGCGTGAGCCAGAGCGAAAGCGCCAAGAAGTGAAAGACCAACCGAAATATTCATGTTTGCTAGCTTATTAAAGGTTAATGGATGTAGATGATGAACCTTTTCATCGGAAATCCGAAGAGCGGCGAGTAGTTACTTATATACGTTTTTAGGTCGCTAGGGATTGCATTACGAAGACCGTAAGTATGCAAGTGCGCCGGCTGCAGAGTGTGTCTAACACGGCTAGAAACAGAGATGAAAATGATTTATCCGTGTTGGCAACTTTCTACAGCAAGTACGAGAACGAGAGACCCGGCCCGCCATAAATTGGAGGTGGGTCTTTGATCTGGTCCATCTCAACGCGCGACACGGGATGTTCAAAATTGTCCAGTCGAAACACACAGGTTCACCGCCGATATCCGTCCAACTATTTCAGGCCTTGACGAAACACTTGTTGAAGCTTTGTCTTAATCTGTACCCTGGACTCAGACCACTTCTGACTGTGGCTGGTTGGCCATCTGCGCCCGGAATTGTGCCCACTCTGTCACTCCAGGTGCAGTGAGAATCTAGTGCGTGATGTGTATGTCTCGGCTAGAGGCAAAGCTTTAGCTTCGGTTAGTCCCGTATGATCTCCTATTATTGCCGCGTCAAGATCCATAGTGCAGCGAGACACGGCCGGCAGCAAGTGCAAGTCTGAATCACCGTCGAACATATCAGTGGACGCCATTCCAGACCAAACTACCGGTGTTACCCGTCTGCGTCACTGTACAGGAGTACTTTACGTTCCTCTAACTGATTTGCCTTAGAGACGGCTTGCTTGCTTGGTTGTCAAAGCGACAAACTGCGAGCGGGCAGCGATGTGGCCAACGAGGTGCGAGGAATGTTCTTGATGGCGGGTATTCAGTGATGGGGTTGGCGGTCGGCGGATATTATTTTGGGCTATTCTGTGAGTGCTTCTGAGATGTATGTTATAGATGGCTTATTTGGCTTATTTGTTGACGTATTTTCATTATGAACGAGGGTATCTCGGGGGAGCGAAATGAGCGCAATAGTTGGCTAGCTCATTGTATTGGTGGTTGAAGGGTCGCGGCTGCTGTGAACAGACAAGGCACCAGGCAGGCAAGGTGTGAATCCGCGCACGACGGTTCCTGGATCTTCCCCACCAAAAGCATAGCGCCTGGCATCACGGGTCTAGATATAGCTAGGTCGCGGCGGTGCCATAAATAAATAAGGCAAAGGCGCAATAAGCTTACGCTTAAATTTATATCCGCAGTGAGCTTGGAATACAACAGGAATCGTCGCTATTAGCCAGAGCGCTGATGACAGGAAGAGGCCTCCTGCACACATTGACAAAGCCCGCAGAGGCTCCAGCCCTCCCGACTCAGGCTTACACACCCAGCCCCGTAATAGCTGTTGACTGGACTGGCCGTTCGAGTAGCGAACTCACTAATACAGAAGATCGCCGAAAACAGGCCGATCGTTTGAGCGCACCTTCTTCAGAATCTCAAGCCCGACCCGAAAAATTGCGTCATTTGGGCAACAATGATGCCTCTGGCAAAGCGCTCCACAGTCATACATTTATGTCATTTTATCAATGCAGATATGAGCTTTCGCAGCTCTATGATTGCCGTCAGTGGCGACTTATCGGCTGCTTAAACACCTGCCGGGAAGGTGAGTACGAGTAGTGTCAACCTGATGCGCAATAAACTTCTATGACAAGGCCCGAGGACGATCTGCACTCCACAAAAGCCTGTTATGCGGGTTACCCATGTCCTTTACAATGCACGTCCCATCTTATTGATTGACCTGAAATAAATGAGCCTGGTTCGCCCATACTTTGTGCAGTTTGCTTCTTCAGCATTCATATCCATGCGACGGTAGCCTGCGCCTGCCAATTGAGTGCGCAACTTGTACAGGAATATCCAGATTGCGGTGCAGAACACCCGCCCTCAGCTCCAGCAATGGCGGAAAAGCAAGACATGTCCAGTCATGATAGCGAGCAATGCGCTCAAAACGCTCGTTCGAAATCTACCCTCTTCGCCGCGATGTTCGGTGGCAGGAACGTTGTCGTCGGCACTCGCATCGAGCCCATCAACACCAAACTGGGCGATGACTACAGCAGCAGCGACAGTTCTGCGTCAGCCATCATAAGCAGACAGCTCGCCGCCGAAAAGGACAACGCGATTCAATACCGTACCTGCTCATGGCAAAAGACTGCAGGCCTACTCTTCAGCGAGTACATTGTGCTCTCCATCATGAGCTTCCCGTGGTCCTATAGTCTGCTGGGCCTAGTTCCCGGTCTAATCCTCACTTCAGTATGCGCTGCTCTAGTGCTGTATACCAGCTTGATTGTGTGGGAGTTTTGCCTGCGCCATCCGGAGGTGCGCGATGTGTGCGACGTCGGCGAGATGATTTGGTTCGGCAAGAAGTGGGCGTGGTGGTGGACGGCTGTCATGTTTGTGCTCAACAACACTTTTATCCAGGCGCTGCATGTGCTCGTTGGCGGTGTTTATCTAAACACCATGACGGAAGCCAACTACGTCGGCGGATGCCGTACCGTGGCCTTTGCTGCCGTTGTCTCTCTCATCTGCTGGCTCGGCTCCTTACCTCGTACTTTCGACGCTCTCTCCAAGCTCGGCATGGCCTCAGCCTTTTTTACCTTTGTCTCTGTCCTGCTGGCTACCATCTTTGCTGGTGCGCAAGGTCATCCAGCTGGCTATCCGAGCCTTGGTGAGCCCCTCGTCTCGGCGTGGACACCCAAGAGCACAACGCTTGTCACAGGCATGGCCGCTTTTATGAACATGAGCTACACATTCATCGGCCAGACTACTCTACCGAGCTTCATAGCTGAAATGAGGGACCCTCGGTAAGAATAAATTTAGTTACCATTACTCTCGGTTTTATGCTAACCAATTCACTCACAGGGACTTCCCCAAAGCCTTATGGGCATGCACAGTCGCCGAAATCATCACTTTTAGTCTTGTCGGCTCCATTATATACGTCTATACTGGAAGTCAGTACGTCACAGCGCCGGCGTTTGGAGGCTTGCAAGACACCTTTAAAAAGGTGTCCTACACTTTCATGGTCCCTACCATAATCTTTGTTGGCTGCCTTTACGCCTCTGTCTCCTCACGTTTCATCTTCTTTCGCATGTTTAAGAATACCAAACATGTTACCGAGCATACTATCAAGGGCTGGGCCTGGTGGTCCGGTGTCCTTCTACTAACCTGGATTGCTTCATTCATTATTGCGGAGGTCATTCCTTTCTTCTCATCCCGTGAGTGGCTTTGCGAACCTTCTCTCTCGCAGCGCTCATACCACTGCACCACCTCATGGTGTGCAGCGCTAACACTTCGTACAATAGTGCTTTCCGTTATGTCGTCGCTCTTTAATTGTTGGTTTGGTTTCATTTTCTGGGCTGTTGCATACTTTCGAATGCGCAATGCCGACATCAGGTCTGGAAAGCCACGAAGCGGAATCACCGACATTTTAGGTGTTGGTCTCAACGCCATCATCATTCTCATCGGCGCCATGTATCTTACCCTGGGCACCTATGTCAGTGTACAGGGCATTATTGACCAGTTTCGGGCGGGAACAGTTGCAAGCGTATTCTCTTGTGCGGCAAATGGTCTATAAGTCCTCGGGCCGCTCTGTAAATCTAAGCCATCAAAGTACTGTGGACTAGATACTGCGCTACCTATTATAGCATGAAGAGCGTCGATGCACGGCGAAAAGTGGCAGCAAGAAATGAGAATTGTGGGCCAGTCCCTCTGCGGCTTGGTGGATGATAGGGCCATCCCAGCTGTCATTCAGTGGCAAGGAATGGACCGCCAAGCCGACAGGAAAGCAGCGCTGCGGGGGCTCACCTAGATACATGGCGGCCCAAAGATGGACAAACACTGCGTCAGCGACTGACCTACTCGTGCGTAAAGTGCCTTTTTCAATTGCCTGAAAACAAGGCTTTGACTCTCCCCTGTATATGGCAACAAGGTCACCCACATGCATCCACTCTGCAAGGCCTCCCACATTCAAGGCCTCCCGCACATAAGTCCCGCACATAATGATTGGCCATCGGGACGCTGCAGTAACTCTGGGGCCATTGCTCGGAGCGCTGTTTTGAGTCGAAGTCAGTATCTTGGACACGTTCCACGCCCCCAGCTACTGCTAGTTGAGGTCAACGTCGCTGTACTCGTAGAGCTAAAGAGGGCGTAGCCCAAGAAGGGAAAGCCGGGAATATCATACTTCGTATCCCTGAGCTGTACAGATCTGACCTGGATCGCTGATGGACCTGGCTAGGATCACGGCGAGCGTGCCGGCCGAGCCTAGTCGCACTTATGCTCAGCACCACACTTCAGCTTCCTAGGCCAAACAAAAAAAAAAAAAACCACGAAGCAACAGGAATTGTTAGGATCATTAGTATATTTTCCCCTTTAAGGTGAAAATAAAAGTAGGATTAGAATGATGCATAAATCATGGCTGTCACAGTTTACTAGAGACAGCTGTGATTCTATTAATAAATGAATGCTAGCGAGCGGCTGAGAGTTCCACCTCGAAATAGCCAATTGCGTAAGCGATGTCTACTGCAAGCAAAGGCGCACCAATTCAAGAACTAAATCTATTTCCACATGGCCAGCACACTGGAGTAGTATAATGGCCGCAATCGCGGTGCGGGAAGGATCATTGCGCTGTACTGGCCTCGCAGAGGCGGCCAGTGCCATGACCATTGCCCAGAGGTTAGGCAACTATATTTCGTTAGTATCTTTGTATTTATGGCATAAAACATTCTAAACGCGCAGCGTGCATGACGTACCTTGCTTTGAACATTCTTCTTTAAGGACGATGCTATGGAAGATAAATCTGGAGTTGCGATCGCGCCATTTCCTAGGGAACTTGTAACTTCAGACAGGATGTCGCTTCCGACTTCTAGTGTCTCGGATATCAAAATCTCTTCTGTTGCATTCAGAGTTTCTGCGTAGAGCCCCCTGGCCTCCCACGCACTCCATGTCTTTGTAGCACGGAAAAGATTTGCGATTACTCCAGGCAACCTCCTGTTCCGACTGAAGCGCTGCTCATCGGACAAAAACGACGATTCCGGAAAGGTTTGGCCGTAGTATGTTTGGAAAACATCGTCGATGTTCCCGAATCCCGCTGACTCAAGACACTTCATAACAACACCCATTCCCCTTTCCGCATCCGCACCGCACAAGGTACTCCTGAGAGAGAGCGTGTCGCTAGAAGAGACAGGTGTCATAAGAGCCGTCCTGTGTGCTAAGGGAATATTAGGCGTGCAATTACCATGTGAATTTGGTTGTGGTGAAGTATTAACATAAGTCAATGGAGGTTGCTTCAGCGAGTTGGTCGACAATCCATGTATCAAGGTAGCCAGGATAGACTCATGACCATCGCCTCTTTGTTTAAGGGCAAGCGGACTGTTTTCATTACCAATTCTCTTCTGACCGGACAGTTCTGCAATAATAAATTAGTTCAAAGATGTGGAAATATTGTTGCCATCCCATACCGCCGTTGCCGCATTCATCGAGCTGCATGTCTCTATAGCAGGGCGTTGACCACGGGCTATTGTCTTGATGGCCCTTGTTTTGAGGCTGGCTAATTCCATGGCCCTGCTCAATGAGAAAAGACTCATGCATCTCGTCGCCGCAATTGGTAGGTTCGAGTTAGAGTATGGAAGTCATTGCGTCGTCGATGTGCGCCCAGTCTGCAGCGGTGGGCGACGCAACGGGAGATGGAGAGGATGACGAGTGTCGCTCAAGTGATGATGGGCCGGGAATCTCAGTGTCCATATACTTGGGTTGTTGGGACACTCCTTGAAGTTGCTTCTCACAAACCTCAAGCTTCGACTGAAGTTCGGCGACCCGGTCTTTCATGCGTTGACCTGTAGCAACGTTAGTGTGCCTCCCATTGTCTGTGTTGGGATGAACAAGTACGGTGATTCCTCTGTGCGATGCGATTCTGCAGACGCTTTCTCAAGGTGCTCTCGGGAATGGAAGACCCGAAGCCATTTCGATGCCGCTCGTTGGTTCTCGGCGAATGAGACAGTGGACTGCTACCCGAAGAATGAGCCCGGGGAAATTGCATGGTTGTGACGCTAATAATAGTCGTGATGCGGCGCGGAAAGAAGGGCAATTCTAAAATAAACCAATCCTGATATAATATGGTCTGACTTTACTGTGTCGGAGAAAGAACGGTGGGTTGAGCGGAAATGGAGCATGACCATCTTTGGGTAAACGGGGATTTATTTGTCTGCTGCCACCAAAGGTCCCGCTGATCACATTTCTTCGCCAAAACTCAGTACACGAGCCTGCCGAGGCAAGGGTTCCAGTAATTAGCTGTGGCATAAACCGCCTTTTCGTCTGACCAACCACCTTGCCACGGCGAGTGCTTGCTGCCAAAACGGCCGCGAGGGGCACAGTGACAACCGCGTTAAGCGCCGAACTTTTACTTGATTCAGAACTTAACAAAACTCTACAATAACTATATAAAATGTGTAGACCTATAGAATTTCAGCATAGTACTTGATATATATTTTCTTATACTGCTTATAATATTATTTAATTCTCTAGTATATTAAAACTATTTAGAAATCCCTGAAAATATGAAAATTGACAAGTAAAATATTTCTATGATAGATATTCAAAATCGCTGGATTGTAGCACCATTATATAATAAAAATTATAATGCAATTTTCAGCAAACTATATACATTTATATGGATTTATAAGGTTTTATTTAGTACACTGAAATATGCATGAGTCGGCTGACTTGGCTGTCGTGGTCATTATTGTGCCAAGGCCCCTCCAGCAACGCGCGGGCTTTCCCGCCTCAAAGACGCAATGTAGAGGCATGCAGCATCGCGGTGGGTCTCTACTGTTCATTAGCGGTTGGGAATGGGAGAGCCATCCGTACAACAAGTTGTTTGGCTTTACTCATAGAATCTCACCCGCGGAACAGGATAGCGCTACCCGGGCAGTCGGTCAATTCCTACAGGTTTTGTGTTCTCTTCGACAAAAGTCGCTGTCAACGGTGACAGTTTAGCAAGCAACGCTACCTTTCTGTAGCAGAATACCTTTATATAACAGTCCCAATATTATGGACGGGGATGTATGTACGGCGGGCGATGTGCAACTGCAAAACATATTAATGACCCACCCCACCAACTGCACCTCCCACAGGGCGAGCTTTCAGCGGAGGGGGGCGCCTAAGCGGACAACTGATAGCTGGCCGCCATCTTTCGATAAGCTTATCCGCATATTTGTTAGAAGCTGTTGCTGTTAGCTGGGAATTTCAGGCCCAGGAGCCCGCGGGTGTGATCAAACGGCTGGCAGACCAGTAACAGCTAACAAAATGATGGGTTTGGATAGTTGATGTTCTCTTTGCTCGGCGGTGTCTCAACACCTAGCTAGACATGTGGAGGGCTACGGAGTACGGAGTCAGGCCCCGATACTACTGCAACTCGTACGGCTCTGCAGCGGGGACTTACCTTGATAGAAACTTGTCTGCAGCACACCATGCTCTGCTGCTGGTTGGCGCACTATTGGCAGGGTATGGTGTCTCGGCAAGAGCTTCCATAAAAGGCCTCAGACTCTGGTTGGACTGCTTCGAGGTGCTTGCCTTGTTGCATATTACTCGCGAGCAATCAACGTAAACCCAAGGAAATGTACAACTACGCCAGGCAAAGTTCGGCTTCTGCTGCTAATTTTTGCAGAAACCATCCAGACAGGCTTGTTGTCGCGCAGGCATTAAACAGCAACCAACGTGACAACAATAGCAGAAGCCAGTCCCACTAGTGCGGCCGCAACGGTTTCACTAGCCGAATATTGCTTAGCGCAGTTGTCTCTGTAGGCGTGTGCGACGCCCTCGGGCTGCATGTGCTTATGTACTTTGGAGAGTCTCGGTTGTGTATTTTTGATTACTCTTGCATACTGTATTTCAGGAGGTAGAAAACAAAAGGTCTCCTACTGACCCTGTCCCGTTTGCTCCCAGGGCCATAGCCATGCCTTCCTAAACTCGTACACGTAGCTTCACATCCAGTCACACCCACTTATTATTAACAAGTTCTACACAACCACTATTCACGCTCAGATCCCTGATTTAAGCTGCCAAATAATAATCCAGAGAAACGACAATCGAGACTCTGTATCTCACATTTGAACGATGCCTTCTACCGATACGACATATACTGAGAACGATCCCCTCTTACCTGGGAGGGAGGAGCGTGGGGACGAAACGGCAACATTGATAGGCCAGGTGCCAGAAGAGGACGACGATCGAACAACAGGCCAGAGGCTTGCGATAATACTTCCAGGTTTAATGATTCTCGTTTGCTTCCTGGTTGGAAGCAGCCTGATCGATGTTCCGCTGAATGAGATTTCCGAGGCCATCATATGCCGAAACATCTACGGCACTGTCCCAGAACCAGCATCTGATCCGCGGTGCAAAGGAAGCCAGGTCCAGTCTGAGTTGGCATTGATTGTCGGCTGGGAACTCACCTTTGGATTCATTCCGAGTTTGTTAGTAGGCGTACCCTTTGGCCTAGCCGCTGATAAATACGGGCGCAGGCCAGTTCTTCTGCTAACTAGCGTTGGCGGTGTTCTTTCCACGCTGGCTCTTATTATTATATGTGAGTACCATTTTGGCCGCCCGCCCGCCCGGGGAATTCATTTAGCATTAACACAAGGGTACGTGCGCTTCTTGCCATGTAGGCCGGTATCCCGATACGTTCTCCCTGAGATTGAGGTGGCTTGCACCCGTTTTCATGCTACTCGGCGGCGGCGCATCTACACTCACGGCGATGATATACACCATTGTAGCAGACATATCGACAAAGGCATACAGGTAGGAAGGCAATTTAGATAATTTTCGTCTTGACCTTTATCCTCTTGTCCTCTTCCTTGCACGTAAAGTTAAGCATACTGGATAGCGTTCACTAATCCCGCCCCAGATCCACTGCCTTCCTATACTTGGCGACAGCAGCGACTACCTGCGCCCTCGTTGCGAGTCCACTAACGTACCTTATGATGAATGAAAGGGGTGCATGGTTCACTGCTATCTTCGGTTTTGGGTTATTAACTCTGTCCGTCCCAATATCTGTGTTCCTCCCCGAGACCAGATGCGCTGCAGTGATTAAAAGGACAGAGGCTGCCCAAAATGGTGCTGAGAGAAATCATGATGTCGACCTGCACGGCTCATGCTGGAATTTGCAACCAATTTTGCGTTCTGCATGGCAGCATCTATCCATAATGAATCGAACACTGTTTGTTGGAAACCCCGCCGTCGGTGTGCTCTTGTCCAGCACAGTATTCATCACCATAGGCAAGAGCGTTGTCATGATGCTGCTGCAGTACGTGGCGAAGAGGTTTCGGTGGCCTTGGGCCAAGGTAAGCAACCAACGCTGCATATTTTCCTAGGCTTCTGCTACTTAGATGGCTAACCCGTCGGTTTCGGCTTAGGCTGGGCTACTCCTCGGGGTAAAGCATGCAACTAGCATCGCCCTTACGGCCGTTGCGCTACCCGCAGTGAGCCTGTGTCTGCTAAGGACTGGCATGGCGCCTCTCGTTAAGGACTGGTGGATTGTTCGAGTGAGCGCCGTTATTGGTGTTCTCGGCTCGCTGGCAATGGGGATATCTCCATCAATAGAGCTCTTCATTGGCGCCTTGGTATTTACAGAGTGTGGCGGTGGTCTGCAACCAGCGCTGCGTGGCCTTTTGACAGAGATGGTCGATCCGACGCATATTGCGCTAGTTATGACGACCTTAAGCGTATGCTCGACTATTAGCGAGATGGTGGCCGGGCCTCTCATGGCGCAAATGTTTAAAGTGGGCATGGAATGGGGAGGGGGTTGGGTTGGTCTGCCTTACATTGCCTCGGCGGCAATGCTATCAGTAGGCACAGTTCTGGTGATCTTTGTGCCAATTAGTCGATACACGGCAAGCTCACCGGGCGTTTAACAAGAAGGGCAAATTCAGTGTGAGCGGCCAGGGTACCAGCTGGTTCCGTATAGCATTGTAATCCTCCGCCCCTTGTGAGGACTTATTATGGCAGCTACATTACTTTGTGTACATGTATCTTCGGGTCTCACTGGGCTTTGCTAATACCACGAAATACTATTATATCAGGCTTAAAGCTTTATCTCGGTAACCTGCGCAACCGCATTACTACCCGGTCAGGTCGAACCCAAACCCCTCTCATCCTTACCCAAAACCGGATCGCACTCAGGCTTCGGCACTGCCCAAACTTGCTCATAGTTGCCACCTGCCTCCACAAAGTCCCAATCGCCACCACTGTAAGCCCCCATCATGGTAAACCCATCAAGCGTAATCTTCTTCAACGCTGCTTTCGGATCGTCGGTGCCCAAGCCATGACCTCTTCCCGGCGTGAGCAGGGCAAACTCGGCGGACGGCTGAGTATTGTACGTCTTGTGCGCGACACCAGCAGGAATGACAAAGACATCGCCCGCCTCGGCGTCGAGTTCTACGCCGCCGGCCTCCCACGCCGTGCCGTGCGTGTTTTCGTCTAGGTCGGCAGACGTGTCGGCCACCCCGAAGCGGATGCGCGCAGCTCCAGACAACACAGCCATGCACTCGTGTGCTTGAGAGTGGAAGTGCGACTTTTGCGTGGCTCCGTAGCGAAAAATCCACGAGACCTTCCACCCGTTGTCGTTGAACAAGTCGTAGACCTCGACTGGGTCGCAGTGGCTGGCGTTGGCCGGCGTCTGGAGCACCTTTTTATACTGCAGGAGGGGACGCGGCGAGTTGGGGATGAGATCTGTTGGAGGAAGAAAGAACTTGTTGACTTGTATGGCTGACATTGTTACGGTTCCTAGCCGTTCGCTAAGCTGACTTATACTGGTCGCGGGCAGCGTGTCGCGCTGATCCTATGTCTCGCAGCCAGCACACCCTAATTATTGCGTATGGGTCCAAGTTAGGTAATCGAAGAATAAGTAATGAGGGTCAGCTGAAAAATGACGAAGCTGGAAACGTCACGATGTCGAGAGGGGTGGTTGAAATACGTGGCGGCGATAGCCCGGCGTCTTTGGCGGTCTTCGGACATGCCCCGCAAGAAAGATGGTGGGAGGCTCGGGAACGATCCCGATGGTGTTAGGCACGCACGCGTATGGACCCCTTCGCGCTTGATTTTTGCTTTGGTTAATATAAATGAGCCTTTTAGCTGTGTTGCGAGTTGTTTTCGTATATTGAACTGCTGCGCCTGGCATCTTTTGACGATCGTCTCTTGGCTGGGCGCTAGTGACTTACAAGGCGTCAGATCTAGAGCCCGCCCAACGACGCTGGTGTGCGATACAGCTAGTAGGCTTTTGCATATATACGCTGAGTCTTTATATCTTTGAGAATGTCTACTAGCAAATGAACGCGCGCATCTATTCACGCGCAGGCAGATGATGAGAACGCCGCCTGTCCCAATCTTAGGAGGGCGGCGGCCGTCTCCCACACGGCAGCCTGTTGGCGTTTCGGCCCCACCCCGCCGAGCGAGCTCCAACACCAACGATTGAGCTTTGTGCGACGTCAAGTTCAAACATCAACAAAGTACGCCGTTGTCCACAACGCCCGCCCTTTCCCCTATAAAAACGCACTCCCCAACAACTCCCAAGCCGCTACAACACAAACCAGTCTTCAGACTGCCTCGCAATGGAATGAACAGCCCGTTGGTTTCGGCCATAAACCAGGCCACCCGGCCCATCACCGTCCACGAGTTTCGCGATGCGCTCCTCTCCACGGTGCGCCCGCGGTTCCCCAGCGTCCGCCATGCTCGCGCACGGCGTGTAGGTAAGCCACACCTCTGACTCTTCGCAAGCTCTCTGACCCCGTGCCTAACCGCCTTTCAACCCAACAGCAATCGCAGTCAGCGGCGGCGTCGACTCCATGGCCCTCGCCTGCCTCTTCAGCGAAATCTTCAAGGTCTACCCCTCCCTCCGAATCGCCGACAACCCGACCGACAGCGCGCACGGCATTATAATCAATCACGGCCTACGGCAAGGCAGTACAGAAGAGGCCCTCAAAGTCCTCGGTGAGCTGAAGAAGCTGGGCATTTCCTCCATCGTGCAGCCGCTGTCGTGGAAGGACGACCGAAAGCAGCGCATCGACCCGGCCACGCTGTCCAACGTTGAGAGCCTGGCGCGGACGCTGCGATACCGCGCACTAGGTACCGCGTGCAGGAGCCTGAGGGCCACGAGCCTCTTCTTCGCGCACCACCGCGATGACCAGTATGAGACGGTACTGATGCGACTGCTGGCCGGTCACGGGTATCGTGGTCTGCAGGGCATGCGCGAGGCCAATGCTATTCCGGAGTGCTACGATATGCATGGGATATACAAGAGTGGACTGCTGGAAGACCAGCTCCAGAGGTCGCCGTTTCTGAGCTTCAAGCCTGTCAGCAAGGAGGTCAGGCGCCTGCGAAGCATGTTTAAGAGCGAAGACAGAGTGGCTGGCCGCCGACAGAGTGTCGGGCTGCCACTGAGCATCATCAACGATATTTCAAGTCGATACCCGGGGCACATTGTTCGCGAGAGTGACCCCAACGTACCATATCTCACCCCACTCAACACCGAGGACGGCGGCG
Organism: Lecanicillium sp. MT-2017a; assembly: GCA_003056585.1. Lineage (NCBI taxonomy): Eukaryota > Fungi > Ascomycota > Sordariomycetes > Hypocreales > Cordycipitaceae > Lecanicillium > Lecanicillium sp. MT-2017a. Next base: position 26,181 of record PXYN01000337.1, read on the forward strand.
TCACCATATACCGACCGCTGTTGGAGTTTGACAAGGATCGCCTGAGGGCTACATGCGAGGCCAAGGGCATCAGGTGGTTCGAAGACCACACGAATGCTGACCCGACACTGACAACTCGCAATGCCATCCGCCACATGTGCAAGTCCAGCCAACTGCCTCGAGCACTGCAGAAGCCGTCCATTCTTGCACTTTGCAAACACTCCAAACGCAGAGTAGTTACAGAAGAAGCCGAGGCTTCTAGACTGCTTGAGCGAAAGGCTTCGATTATAGATTTCGACCCGAATGTAGGTTCAATGCTCGTCGACATGCCACCTGTACGCATCGGGCGTCGGACAAGCAGATCAAAGTCCGGAGGAGACGCAGAAAAGGCAAAACTACCGCGGCAGAGACTCATCGCGGCACTGGCTGTCCGCAAACTCATCGATTTTGTCACCCCTGAGAAGCATACGCCACCAATATCCGCTCTAGGCAATGTGACAAAACGACTCTACCCCAACCTATATGACGAGGAACTACAAAACGCGGAGCGCAAAGCATTCTCCATAGCTGGCGTCCTGCTTGAACCCGTCGCCAGCGCCGACAACAACCGCTGGTTCCTATCCCGGGCCCCATACCCTTCCAACAAGCCTCTGCCCACCTGCGTCCGCCCCAGACTTATTAAGTACAAGTTTGGCAGCTGGCAAAACAGACTAGCAGAGCAAGCCCACCACCAGCAACACGTGCACCAGCCCTGGCGAAGCTGGAAGACGGCGAGGATGTGGGACGGTCGCTTCTGGATCCGCGTCTCATCCTGCGCGCCGACGTACGTCCAGGTCCTCCCCCTGCGGCCGGAGCATGCCAAGCCGTTCCGACAGGCGCTGCCGCCGCGCGAGCGCGCCCGACTCGAGAAGCTACTCAAGTACTATGCCCCGGGAAAAGTGCGCTACACGCTTCCGGGGCTGTATGGTGTCGACGAGGGCGACATCACGAAGGGTGAAGGAGGATCGCTGACGTTGCTGGCGTTGCCGACGCTGGGCGTGCAGCTGCCCGGACTGGAGCGCTGGGTCAAGTACGAGACGCAGTATAAAAAGGTCGACGTCAACTTGCTCGCGAATCAGAACCGTGCGCGGACGACGCCGGTTATGCCTGCTGGCAGCCGGTGCTGCTTGTCTAGGAGGATACGGAGGCGGAGGTTGGCGAGGCGAATGGAAGAACGAGCATATGAATAGGAGCTTGTATCAGCAGGTCTGATTCACTTAAATACAGAGTAGCGTATTAAAGTTTTCAAGATATCCTGTACAATATCACATATAACATGTAATGAAATATACGACATGACGCATTTCCAATACGGTATCCAATAGTGAACTCCTTGAACATAGACTGAGCTAACAATCTCCCAAAATAACATGTTTGTCCAAACTTTTGTAGTCCATTCTTGCGCCCTGCCAAATTAGAATATTACCCTTTAAAATAACAAATCGATTATCCACACCATAGATGCCAAGTGGTCTGCAGTCGCACCGTACGACACGTAAGTGTGCAACGTTCGTTAGCTCGGGTCCCTAGCAGGACAGGCAAGAAGCGTAACACTGCCGCCAGGACAGTTTCACAGCTTTCATCCGCATCACCGCGCATACGAGCACTGTCACCACTTCACTCGCGAACAACCTGCAACCTCGGCTCGCGGTTGCCATTCCTGCTCCGCCTCTCCACATGAATCTCCCTATCCTGCTTCACCTTCTTAAATGGGATATCATTAAACGTGACGAGTTCCGGATTTTTCACCTCCGAGTACGCTTTTGCAATCTGAAACATGTCCTCAGAGATGAAGCCATTGTCGTGAATGTGGTCGAGGAAAGCGAAATCCGGACGCATGTTCGGGACCGTCATGCCAGCGCGAAAGTGCTCGGCAATGTGCAGCATGCGGCTGCGGAAATGTTCCTCTAGCCTTTGCTGCGAAATCTCGCCGTCGTCCTGGACATCGTAACGGCCATGCGAGCGGTCGCAGAACCAGCAGACGGCGGTGCGCGGCAGGATCGAGTGCAGGTGGTCAACGCTAATGTGGCGGATCCAGTCGTCGACCTCGCCGAGGCGGTACTCCAAGCCGCAGTTGGCGTAGGCGATGAACTCGCAGGGGAGGCGGATCAGGTCCTCCGGGTTGGCAGGTTCCTCGTCCTGCTGCGTGTCGGCCTCCGAGGGCGCGACAGTCCCGCGAGATGGAACCGAGGAGATGGAGGTCCCCGTCCAGTTCCCGTCTGAGAAGACGGATGGCGGCTGCACGGCACTGTAGACGGAGTCCCCTGCTTCCGAGGGCTGATACCGAGGCCGGCCGCGCCGGATGGGCTTGACGCCGCCCGCATACTCGTCTTCGGACATGACTATCGACGGCGCGTAGGCCTGGATGGCCGTGCCGGCGGGCATCGGGGCGGCAGGGCCAGCGGGCTGCCTCGCGCGGCTGTTGCTATCCGCCCCGGCGTCTTGGGATGCGGCGAGAGACGGCACGGCGTAGTGTTGGATCGTGCGGGGAGCAAAGGCCCCTGCGTGGACGCCGATACTATTTGGGTCAGCAACGCCGAATTCGCCCAGGATGTGGCTGTCTATGCTGTTCATGAAGTTGTTGAACTTGTCCAGGTCGTTGTCGCTAGAAGGCGCCATGGTTGAGTAGAGAAGGAGATGAACAGGCCTGATAGCCCTTATAGGATTTATCTTATGCGGTATAGTTTGGTGTATTAGGATAATATTTCGCCGTCAATAGGGACGCTCTGTGGGAGTCTTGCGCCGCCAGCGGCAGGTTCACTATCCTGGTCAAGGTTTCGTGTACTAAGACCTTGTTCGAGAGGTCAAGCCGCTCCGTGTCCCTGAAAGGACGCTCTCTTGGAGAAAATAATAATGTAGAAGGCTCACTGGCAGGCGTCGAGTCGTTTCAAGCCACCAGCCAGCGCCTGCCTGGTCGGGTTGGGGGTATCGTTGCAAACAGAGGTATAATGTCGCAGGAGGCGGGGAAGGGTGGAATAGCAAGCGAAGAGCCCAGTATTTAGACTCGTGGGGTGTCCGGCAGCTAAGTAGCTTGAGCCACGCAAGCTCCCCTCTGCAGATATTATTATACTGTGCTTCCTGGGCACGTCTCGGCCGCAATGTAGCTTTGCAATAGGGGGAGAGAGGAGACGACTTTTCTTCCTGCAGGCTGTATGCGCCGAGGTGGGATGGATGGAGAAGGGGGGGGGGGGGGGGCACAGGGCAGGGGACCAGGGACGGACGGCACGGCCGGGGTGGAGTGGGGATGGGGTTGACGTGGTGTGGCCAATGCCGAGTGATGCGGCAGACGGTTGCTGCATATGCGGGTGATGTGTTCTGGGTAGGAGTGAGGCGTCAGATATTATTTTAATGACATGGTATATGACGGGAAGAAATAGGGTTGCTATGGATGTTTCCGTGCTCATGCGAGGCGGGTGAAGAAC
>PXYN01000338.1:0-71032 GCA_003056585.1 Lecanicillium sp. MT-2017a
AGAAGTAGAAGATAGAGAAAACCATAACAATAAGTAAATAGAAGGAAGTGGAGTGTTCGGTTGTCTGTGTATTACCTTTTCAGAAAAATATATTTATATAATTTTGTTTGTGTGTGAGGTTGTGGTGGAGAAAAGAGGTGATGTTAGTTTTTTTTTTTTTTTGGTTTTTTTCTTTTTTTTTGTTTTTTTTTTTTTTTTTTTTTTTTTTTTTTTGGCAAAAAGTTTAAAATACAGAACTGGCAGGATATACGTCACTGGAGAGCTAAAAAAAAGACCGCCTGACTTTGTCATTATTAGGCATCTGGAGCTGGAAGATTTTTCTGTCGACAGCGCATAATACCAAGTCTTAGCCTATTAAAGGCTATTAAGTGGGAGATCTAAGTACTTGTTCCTAGCACGGACATAGTATGCACAAGATGAGATACAGTCGAACCATTTTTGAATTGAACATAACATTACTATTTTGCACAGTCACTACGGGCTTCGGTACGTTTTACTCAATTGAGTTGCGACAGACTCCAGTGTTTCGAGCCGGCCATCCGTGGTGGGATACTAGTGCCTGATCCGGCTCTACCTCTGACATTATCCCACATCACCTACACTGAGATACATTGGCGCAAATACAACAGACGCCGCCACGTGCCATGAGTGGCTAGAAAGTAAAGCTCACTCACCATATTCGGCAGCATGTCAATACAACAGGCAGGCTACTATATAAGGACTCTTTGGCGCAGTGTCATGAAACCTTTTGTGCCATAGGCATCGCTTATTCCTATTATCATTTTCTTTTATTACCATTCATGGCTATCTTCGGGTTTGATCACCTCGCTGTGAGGCTATGGGCTTTTGCCAATGACTTTATGGTCTTTGCCTCTTCGGCAATTGTCACTGGTGTTATTTCCTATTTTTTGAACGAGTATTCTCTCAGAAGTGCTCATATTGTTTATCAAGAGGTTATTGTATGTTAAAAGCGGCCTTGGCTTTCATGTGGTACTGACTCTACCTTGATAGGCTGTGATCACACTTGCTGTCTACTGCGTCGCCCTTCTACTTCCCGTCATTGGCAAATATCGCGGCCAGCTCCTACCTTTTAACTTGATATTCTCATACCTCTGGCTCACTTCCTTTATATTTGCGGCTCAGGATTGGACAGGAGGTCGATGTCAACAAAATGGCCCTGCTACATCAGGCTGCGCACTGAAGAAGACTGTTGTTGCGTTTGACTTTTTAGCTCTGTAAGTTCGACTTATGTCAACCTCACTTCATATATCGCTTACAAAATCTCTCCAAGCATCTTCTTGTTTTTTAACATCGCTTCTGAGACGGCTCTCTGGCAGGTCAAGCGTGGTAAACATGAGAGCGAGAAACATCCTCAAAAACGCGCGGCATCTGAAGCGACAACTGTTGACAGTACCACTCCAGCTACAACTCCCGCGGTAGCATCCAGTGTCTAAGTAGGTTAAGCTGGCTTATTATATGTTTTTAGGCAAATGTGGTAGTTTATATAACATTGGGACTAATGCCCCTTTTGGCCCAAATCAGCGAACTTCAGTGCTGAAAATTTAAGAATGAGGCCGACGCACTCTCATATAGCTCTGGCCATTGCTTATCAGCTTCTTGTCTTTTCTTTGGCGAACCTTTTTGTTCGGTAATAGCCTCCGCCAAATCCAACAAGAACCTGCGGTTCTCAAACTTATAGTGTCTTCTGCGGGGCCTACTCGGTCACGGCCATAAGCATTTTTAACTGCGTGCAAGACAGGTCCAGTCGTAGCAATAACTCATTGTAGAGCAAAGATGACTTTGACTTCACGTAAAACGTATATACCGACCTAATGCTCAACTACGCGCCCTACAGCGGCCTGCACCATCTCAAAGAGCTCGAGGCCTACGTCAAAGAGCTCAAAGCTGACCGTAGCAAGGGCAAAAGCGGCATCATCTCTATCAGCCAGTAGGAAGTGCACCCCTAGCACAAGTAGCTGTTTGGAATCAAGTACAAGAAACAATAGATTTATCAGGGTTCTTCGTTCCATTGGCTTCGATCCTGACCAGCTCTTCCTGATAGGCAAGGTAGGCGTTAGCATGACAGGACTGCTTCGTTGCTGGCTAAGCAGACCTGGAGTCGTGCGGCTCAGTAGATAGCACTACCTCGATATATGAGAGATGAAGAGTACTGCCTGGAGTGGCCCGTGATGCATACCTTATAAATCGAGCGATATCTGATGAATTTTCTGTCTCGTTTAGGCTGTACCTCATCCAGTCGCCGGCGAGATGGCAATCCCAAAAGCAAGCCAAAGCTACATCTTTCGCCGCAGTAGAGCAACGCGACGTGCCAAGTGGGTGACGATGATTGTAGGTTGCTTCCTCATCACACACAAAAAAAAAGAAGAAAAAAAAACCCGGGCGAAAGAAGTACCTAGGACAGCTTGCCCGAGTACTCATCTCTTCAGCCGGCTGACATACTCCCATTCACTCCCCATCCTTTTCTAGTAGGGCGAGAAGTCACTATTAACACACCTCTAGCTTGTCAGATTTACCTAGTTGGCTTATTGATTAAGTTATATTAGTATTGGTCTACTAATCCTTGTTGTGTCTTGGCAAGAGCCACTGGGATGCACACCGCTCTCCAATGCATTCTACGAGTACAAGTATTACAGCGGCCCCATCCGCCCACCCGGGCTTACGCGTTCCGTACTCCGTCAAATCGCCGCCAGTTTCCGCTTGGGATAGCTTTTATTGCGATGTCGAATGTGCAACCCTTGACCCGTTGCGCTCCGGCCACGACAATATGGACGCTGAAAGCTTTCGCAGGGCTGCCGAGGAAGGAAGAATCGTCCTTGATTGTCACGAGCTCGTGTTGCGGATAGCATACGTTTATCTCTATGGACCTGCAAGCACCAGTGATGGCGTGTTCGACAGCGTCAAGCAGCTGCATAAGCGTGGGTGGTCGTTTGGAAGTGGGAAGCTGAAATTCAACCGGTGCGAGCTTCTAATAGCAGCGAAAAAAGGCCATTACAGTACATCCTTAGGCTAACTGCCCAGAAGAACCCTAGACATCTTTTACTTGGCCCAGATAACCGCTGCTTACTGGCGCTACGCGGACCACGGCAAAGGCGACTTTCCAGAGGGTGATGACTTTGACGACTTCTACTCCGAGCACCGCAATCTACTGCGCGAGGACGTATGGCAAAACTTTTACACGCTAGACTTCCTGCTCGAGGAAACGTCGGCTCAGTTCTACCGCCTTCCCAACTTACAGGACCTGCCAGATACGACTGGCGAGCTGGGAAAGCCGCGGCGGCAGAATCAAATTGGGCACTTCAGCAAGCTCCCTCGCTGGGCACACCTTGTTGTCAGGACGTATCACAAGAAGAAGCCTGCGCTTTCTGCCACAGTGGTGGCTCAGATCGCCACGAGCACCCTCCAGCAGTCTATCAACCGCCTACTAGAGAACTCAGCAACGCAGGTCCAGCCTTACTCAGAAACGCAGGCTTTCTTTTGGCTAACGACCTTGGGCCTGTTCTCTCACCGCGATCCGGATCTCGAGTACTTGTGGGACCCGCGGTTCCCCTTTGGAGGTGAGATCGCCGTCGGGCAGCGCGATCTGTGGGCGTGGGAGGCGCACTACTCGCCGGAGCTGTGGTGGTCGTCGGCGGACGAGCCGGTGCGGCTCGAGCCTGACCTAGACGGCACGCGTAGGAGCTCGGTTGACGGCTGCGGCTGTGGGTGGCCGGAAGGCTGGGGCGTAGTCTCCGAGGCGTGGACCAGCGGCTGGGATCCAGAGGTCGGGAGCGCAGAGGAGGTCGCATTCCTGGCTGGCGTCGCGCTTGAGGAGACTAAGGGTCTGCTCTCCGAGGCCGACGGCGGCGGCGGCACCCCAAATTACGCAATGCGCTCGCACATTCTCCTAGGCGTCCTTAGCGCCGCTTTTGAGGCCGACGCGGAGAGGGAGGCGCGTGCTACGCAGATGGCCAACGAGGCTGCGGCCGAGGAATGGATCCAACGGGCTATGGAAGCCGCGTCAAGATACGCAAATGAGCTGGATGGCGTGCGGCCAGAGGGACCAGACTGGGCTGCGGTTTTTAGGAAGATGCTCGAGGAAAACGGACAGCTCTTCTGGCAATGGGTGCCCAGAAAACAAGAGGAAAAGTCGAAAGAGTTTAATTTTAGACTTAGTCCTCCTATAAAGCTAGGTGAGAAGTAAATGAGGAAGAAAAGATAAACAACGTTCGTGTTCTGATCATAAGGGAACGCAACTTAAGAGTATACCCTCTTGCGTAAGACAAAGTCGCCCTCAATTTGCTTATTAGTCACGGCTCATGGACCTGCTCTCAACCGACTTGATCAGCCATAGCTTCGCTCGGGTGGAATATCCAAATGGATCGTAGCCGAACACATCATATCAGTCAAGAGTAAGCACCCAAATATTCCACAGCCGAGATGCGGCAGCAATGCCACTTACACAAGCAACCTCGTTCATGTTCTTCCCACTTTTGTTAGTGACAGCTATTCAAAAACACCGCACACACTAAGCCAAGCCTAATATAGACCACCAATTTTCGGTGACTTTGTACTACTTCACCAACATCATAGTATTTCCAGCATTACACAATAGAGCGCTAAGAACCTACCACATCACCTACCTCATTGCCTACAACAACGCCTACCACAATGCCTACCACGACTACCACAATGCCTACCACGCCTACCACAATGCCTACCACGCCTACCACAATGCCTACCACGCCTACCACAATGCCTACCACGCCTACCACAACACCAACAACAACATCTACTATAGTTAATACAGTGCCTAGTTATGGTAGTCTACAGGTGCTGCTATAGGTGCTGTGGTAGTCGTTATGGCAGGCGTTGTTTCAGGCGCTATCAATACTAAGAGTTGGTACAGTATCATAAAGTCACTGGAAGCTGGTGGCGTTGTGCTAGCATCGATATAGTATAGTGTGTGGTGATTCTGTAAAGCTTTGTGGTATATGTGGCTACACGAGCTGCCTAGCCTTGCAAAAGCTTGTTTTGAATCCGTAAATGTGGGTTTCAATATAACCTGCCTATTTCATAGGAGTTGTGCCACCCCTCGATAAATCCTTATTCCACCCCATATTTTACGGAAGCTCATACATTGGAGGAGTAGGCCAATGCCAAATGTAACAAAACCAGCAGCTGGGGCTCAACAGATGCAAAGTTCACACACCCCTTCTACCGGCTCCGGACCACTTCAAAGCGTGTTTATCGTCATTCACCTTTATATAAACACTTCAAGATATTCCACATTGGCAAAGCCTTCTCCATCTTCATTTACCTCGGACTCACATCTGCTACTACTGTCAGCCCACGCGTCAGCTGGAAAGCCGAGCCGCATACCGTATTATTTACTCTGGTGGTATATACGCCCAGTGTCTTTTTGGAGGTTCTTCTAATTGTTACCGCAATAGCTATAGTACCTTCCTCTTCCAAGATGACACATGCAGAAACAAATGCGAACGCCAGTAAGATTATTACTTCAAACATTCCCTTATATCAGTATTAACACTGAGTTCTACAGGCGCATCAGCACACCCTGCGGCCATCTTTGAGTCTGTTCCTAAGGAGATTTCCATGGCAGACCCAAGCGTGAATATCACAGGCATCGACTGTATCTGGCATAACTTGTACGGAGAGTCTAACTTTACGACGATTCGGAAATGGTACGAGAATTGTGACTTGAACGAGTTGCTACTTTTTGTTTCGGACCATGTACGGCGCAACCTGTACAAGGTAGTGGCAATCTGCGCAACTAAGCATATTGTAGTGCTTACGTGCGCGTGCGAGAAGGACATAGAGGAACTTCCAGATGGTTGGACATTGATGAAGTGAGCGAAAGTAACGCTAAGGATAACAATACAGCTAGTTGACTACCAAACTTAATATATTGCTGTAACGCAAAGCATATGAGACACGTTGCCTAGATTGACGCAGTGCATCCCAGAGCCTCTAGTCCAACGTCATCATCGTGCCAGGGATCCGTGAAACTTGATAATGTCTATGCTGGAGGAGTGGGAAAAGCCATCAGCTTCGCATATGGGTGTTGTTGTAGAACGTCCAAAGCCACAGGTCTCTTTAGACGGTCTTCAGGCCACACGTCCATCGCGGTGTTTCTGAAGCTCTTCGGTGAAATGGAAATGTCTTACCTTGTCAAGTGAGCTGACGACGAACCCAACCGCCATGTCCAGCTTGTGTGGCCATTCCCGTTCTGTCTCCAGATGTGGCAGCGGTTTCCGAAGCTCACCAGCTTCAACACGAACCGCACCAAGCTTTCGCTATTCCAAGCCACGCGACAAACCTGCCTGAAGATAGGCATAGACTACAAGGTCATACCAACTACTTGTTCTGTCTCCAACAGGCTGATGTCCTTCAACAACAGCGCCAAACCCAGGGCAACACCGGCCACTAAAGTCCCAGCCGTTAACATCCATGTCTGCGCAGAGGCATATGCCTCAGCAATTGCTGTTCGTGCAGCACTTCCAAGCGCGTAGCTTAGCTGGCGCGACAGATTACCGAAAATTTCTGCAGCATCTCCCTTGATGCTATCCGGTAGCAGTTGTTCTAGCCGATCAGGAATGACATTGGTCCAGATGGCACCAGATACTGCAGCGCCGATAGCGCCACCCATGTAGCTGGAAACACCAAGCAAAGCTACGGCCGGTGCAATATCCGCGTGCCGTACCGTGGCCACAACGCCAACGTTCAGGCACAGAACAATTGTCCCACTTGCTAGTCCAAGAATAATTTGACACATGACCAGCAAACCAGTTGCGGTATCTGGGTGGCGAAAGTAAATTAATAAGCCCAGGAATAAAGCATGCACGGCAATTCCCGCTGCCAACAACCACTTGAAATGCCCAGTTCCTCTGATGAAGAAGCCAATCAAGAGTTTCCAGATTCCGGACACCACAGTCGTTATTCCGTCAATGTATCCAGCATGGGAAACAGACAGATCGTAGACAACCTGGAGGTAAGACACGAAGTAGCTCTGATACGTGCCGTTTGAAAATAGAAACAAAGCGTTTATTGCGCAAACCAGCATAAGAGTGCGATCAGTGAGAAGCCTCCAGGGTATAAATGGCTGGGAAGATATTCGCTTTTCCACGAACGGAAAGACAGCCAAAAACGCGACACCGATAATTACCATCGCAATGATATGGCCAGAAGCCCATTTGCGCTGTGAATCTGAAGCCAGTGAAAATGGCAAAAGAAACAGAATCATACCAGCTGCAAAAACGACAATTCCAAGTACTATAGGTAGTTAGCCATATGTTGCTTCTAGAACGTTATTGGCACGTTCTCACCATCAAACTTTATCATGGTGTCCAAGACGTGGCGTCTCATGGTTTTGGGTCCAGTAGTCGAGTGCTGCTCAGGCCTCGTGCCGTGTAAGGCAGCAGCTCGTCGTTCGTAATAGAAAAGTATACCATAGAGTGGAGCTACAACCAAGGGCAGAGCCATGGCCAGGGAGCCAAAAGACCACCGCCATACGGGATCTAGGTGAGATGGCGACTCAGTTGCATTGGGCAGAAGCGACTCCGCCGCTGCCGGCCCCCCGAATGCGGTGATGATAAAAGGCGTGGCAGTGAATGCATAAGCGAGTGCACGACTTTTGAGCATAGACGTATCCGCCGTTATGACATCCACTGCGTAGATAAGGCCATTTAATCCAACTTGTCCAAGAACCTACTTGAGGTTAATGCCACTACAGTTATGAAGATATCGTGTTGTCGCAGTTCGACTTACAACGCCTGCCGAGTATGTTTCGACGTTTTGGCATGCAGCCAAAAGAACCAGGCCGACTGCACTTAGAAGGGCCATGGCGATATGGCTCTCGGCTCTGCCGTAGATGTTGATTGCCTTCGCCATCGGCAGATACATGACACCAGCCATAATATACGACACCAGATCGATTGCCGGCAAGAGAGAGTGTTTACCGAAACTGCTGAGCGCATAGGGGCCGATGTTGCTAGTGAAAGCTCTTTGCAACCCGAAGATAAAGTACCCTCCCCACAAGCTAATGGTACAGTCAGTAAAGCTCATGGTAAAATTGCTGCTTCAAGCGCGCAATAGTGCGCAGTGTCACACGTACGTGAAGTACACGCCTGCAAGAGCGAATCGATTCCAGTTCTGAGTAACATTTTCGATGCGAATGATGCCTTCTGGGACTTCTCCGGAGACAGTAGGTGATTTGAGGGAAGTTGTATCCTCTGCTTCCACAGCTGCGGAAATGGACGCCTGCTGCCTCTCGGTATCTCGGTGTTCGGATACAGGCGATAACTGGTGGACGGGTTCCTTGTCCCCGCTTACGGGTGTTTTCCCGTTATTCATTTTCACGACAGGCTTGGGGTTAGTCTTTTGCCACCGACGAAAATATGCCCCTTAAGTGCTCGCAGAGTGTTGGCAGAGAAACTTTTTAGCTGGTTCAGCTTCAGCTGTACAGAAATTGCGCCCTCGCTACAATATGTACCTCCGTCCTAGACTCCAAATCAGATAAGATTAGATCGTTCATTGGACGGCAATAACTCCACAGTGCCCGCCCAGTGATAGCCAAGTGACCTACTCCTTTCAAGCTTCTCGGTTGAAGCTGTCGAAGTTAAATCGGACATCCGAGCAGAGGATCTCGCCTATGGAGCTTGACATAAATAGTTGCTCTGCAAGGCGACGAGGTCGGAATGCGCTCAGCGCTGAAATCATTCAGCATTCACATAGGATCTCATGCAGTAACCTGCAACAGCTTTAGCACATTTTGGGCAAGGGTCTCGGTGATAAATACGGTGTGTGGCAGCGTGTGCGTTACGCTACCTGCACAACCTAGCTTGGCTGGACAACGCCATGCGACAACAGAAAACTTGAACTACTCTTATTTAACCATGCACAATTTTACAATTCGGTAGTGGTGACTGATACTATAGGTTTAATAGAGCGCTTCTCTTGGCAATTATCCACGATACCCCGGCGACCACCACAGCGCCACAAAACCAGCGTAGTGTTACTAGAGCCGCACTCGAAATATCTCTTCGCAATTTCTCTCGAAATTTAGCGTTCAGTGCAGCTGCTTCGTTGATGTGTGGAAAAGCAACGTCCGGAATGGGTTTGCCAAGGAATTCGCATAACGGGCCCCATCCGTCTTCCAACTTGAAGTACAGGAGGCGCGCAGGCGGGACCAGCGTCGGGATGTTCCGGTAATGTTGCGCGTATATTCTCGGGGCATTTTCCCGCGCCTCGCCAATGTTCCTAGCCTCAAAGTATCCCAATATAGATTTCAGCCCAGCCCCGCCCGCATGAAGACCAAGAAGAGGTTCGATCAATTGTATGTAGCCTTTGACTAGCCAGTAGTCAAACCATTGGAAGATGCCCTCATCCATGCTTTTGAACCACTTGTCGTAGTCTCGCTGAACTAGAACCACCTTTGCATTCGGGTACGCTTCAGTAAGTTGTTTGCCAAAGAATGCAGCCATATCGGTAATCGCTTCGTAGCTAGCGTATAGCTCGTCCCATTCGCTGCGCGTGAAAGGCTTCCCAGTAAAAGTAGGGAGCGATGGGAAGGAGGCATCTGCAGCGCGGCTGACTATTGCCCAATTGTCCGTTTCGTCCATGACGTATAAATTGTGGTAAACGCCTTGATAGCCTAGGACGGCAAATGCTTCAGCGAGAGATGCCGTGCCCATGCGGGGAAGGCTGAGTGTGAGGAGTTTTGTCTCCCGCTTCGGTCGCATTTTTGTTGCTCTGATGTGATCACTCCGGCAAATTTTTAGAAACCCCCTACGGTGATGGGTGTAAAATAAGGTGTAAAAGTAGTGAAACTAGCTGCGCTGGACTGGAGCAAAAATATGTTCTCGCTTCTTCTTGTTGGGGCTGAAATTGACGCTGGATCGGCCTGCTGCCTAGCGCTTGTACTAGTAGACCGTATAGCAGCGACGGGCGCCGCTGTCTTCTTAGCTATTAGCGGGCCGGTCGGCGCTACGGAGATGCTGAGCCCGCTGTCCCTCAAGTCACCCTTCTCAGGCCCCGAACTTAACTTTTCACAATATCTCTAGCTTCATCTGCTGTTGGCCGATTGGTGAGTGTTCAAAACCAAGTCTTGCTGCAATACCATTGCCATACTTTTCAGGATGCGCTGGATCTGCCCGCCATTTATTTCCTGGAAAATTTGCCAGCATAGCACAAATAAGACGTGTGGCCTGCCCCTGGCCTCTGGCTGCAGGTTAGACAATGAGGCACTGCATCTTGATGGTGTCCCGTGTAGGGGAATCCGGGTCCGATACCACGCAAAAGGCGTCATTGAGCGAAAAGGCGCGATCCGAATGAGGCAGATTCTTGAAACTCCATGACTGCCATGGGAGTGAATTTCTGTCGCCATACTCTTTGACAAGGGCGTCGACTGTATCGACGCTACACTCCTGCAAGCCAGAAGCGCCGGCGCTTGGAAACTCATCTGGTGCCGGAATTCCACGCTCCCATCCGGGTAAGTCGCTCGTTACGCGAAACCCAAGTTTCCGAAAGAAGCTTGATGCTGCCGTATTTTTGGTAAAGTTACAAACTTGGATGGTCTTCACGCCGTTCCGTTTCTCGGATTCGAGCAGCTGTCGGAACGCCCGAGTCGCGTGGCCCTGCCTGCGCACAGCAGGGACAAAGCCCATGCCGGCGATGTTTGCTTCTCTTGCCACGTCCCGGCGCACGGCGAGAAAAATGAACCCCACGGCGTTCGCTTTATTTACGGCAATGGGACTTTGGTCCGAGGCGCTGGTTTGGCAAAAGATGAAGCTCCTCTCGAGTGACACTTCATTGTCGCTGCACCATTTTGCCAAAGAGCTGGTCGAGAGCCGAACAGATCCCAGTACCAAGTCGGCATAGACGTCGTTGAAAAGCTGCGTAGTGATGTCGGCAGGGACTTTATTTGCGGGTACACTGTTCATCCTGAAGTAATTTATGTCTTATCGTTAGCCGTATTACTTCGAAACTTTGTAATCGTTGGCGATTGTGGCAGCTGGCAAGAAGCACACAAAGTTCTGGGACAACCCGCTGCCTAGCCGCGTCCCCAATATCAGCTATGTGCCACATGGCTGGTGGCTGTAGTTCAGCCCTGTCAGGGCGGTCGATCTTTCCCCCGCGTCTTACACTGGGTGACCTGGATTACGGTGTCCATATTGCACGCGCCTTGTAACCTCTAAACAACACAATACCCGCATGATCCGGACACCATACATGTAAAGGGACAATAAACAGTATTGGTTGATGGTGGCTATACACATACAGGCGTTAGTGCAAGAGATGGCCCGTCGGCATAGAATACAAGTTCATCGCTTACGAGGGTAAACAGTCCTACCCTAGAGCGTATAGGCGGTTGGCACAAAAGTGGCCGCCAGTAGGCCAACCCAGGCGGAAAGAAAAGGGATCAAGGGTTTCAAGGGAGAGTATCACAGTTCAATCTTATTCAGTCTATTGTACTGTCACACCGCCCAATAACCGTAGTTGCAAGCTTCGTTTCCGCCTCAAGCTTTTGATCAGTAGCGGGGTAGGCGATAATCGCGGGGCCCAACACTTACCTTAGCCTACTTTCGTTCTTACCGTGGCATACTAGAATTTATTGCTTATAGGGATATTGACCGGTTCTTTGTAAAACAACCCCTATCCTGACAAAGCTATTCTGCCTTACGGCTGCGAAGCTTCACAAGCTCAAGTATTTCTCCCCAAAAAGTCTGCGGGGCCCCACTGAGAGAACTCTCATATGCATCCACTAAGGGACGTTCCCAGATCAGATCTACCTCTGCCGGGTGAACATAGCGAGTTTTCTTGGCATGCTTCCAGAAAAGAAACAGCGGAATCGCTATAAGCTGCATGATATAGTGGATGAAGAAACTCGAAATGTCGAATGGTGAAAAGGAGGTATAGCCATATAAAATGGCTATGGAAAACTGGATCACCAGAGCAATGTAGGATCCATAGGGCTGAAAGTACCCATAGTAAGGCTGTGTCTTTCGATCAACGCCCTGCACCTTGCAAGCTTGGTAGTAATTTAGAAACGTGATGTTAACAATAATAAATGTGACCATGCCACCGCCGGTAATCACGTTCACCAAGAGTCCTAAAACTTTGGCGGAGCTATTGCTCAGCTGGAGGAACGACAGAAACGGGAACATCATGACGAAGGCTAGGCAGTAAACTGGCACGCCTTGTCGTGTGCAATACTGTAGGAATCTCGGTGCACGACCGGCAATTGCGAGGCCATATAGTGAGCGAGTTGCGCAGTAGGTATACGAGTTTCCGGCAGACACAATCGATGTCATGACCAATGCATTGACAATGTGTGGAAGAGTAGAAATCCCCATGTTTCCCATGGCAATGACATATGGTGAGCCTGCGGCTGTGCTGGCACCATCACCACTGCCAAAGTACACATCCAACAGCGTCGGGTCGTTGTATGGCACAACAATTCCAACCGCCAAGGCACCGATGGAGAAGAAGAAGAGAAACCGCCAGTATATCGTCTTGAATGCCGACTTCAGGTAGATACTCGGTCGCTTTGCTTCAGCAGCCATCATGGATATAAATTCCGGCCCGCTAATTGTGAAGGCTGCAGTCCACCAACAGCTCAGGAAGCCTTCGAAGCGACCCAATGAGCCTGTTGATCTATACTCTGCAAATGCTCCGGGAATATTCCAGTATCGAAACCCATAAGCATCGTGCTGGGGGTTGCCCCCCACCATCGTCACGAAAGTAAAGGAGAATAGTATGAAAATCAGTACAAGTTTCCCCGTGGAAAGCCAGAACTCGGTTTCACCGTAGTATTTAACTGCCAGCACGTTGAGACACCTATTTATATATTAGCATCATTTGGAGGCCACTTTATTCAGTTTGGTAACTGCTTACCCATAAAATAATATGGAAACAACGCAAATGGCGGCGCTCGGCCCAGTGTCTGTGACGTCCTTGTTCCAGAATGACAGAACCATTGTCAAGGCTGTTACTTCAAAAGGTATGAGCAATGCTTCGTAGAAGAAAAAGTTCCAACCGGCAAGAAATCCCAAAGCATCGTCCACCCAATAGCCCGCAAGACGGATGAAGCCGCCGGCAACGGGCTGGAAGGTACTCATTTCTGCCAATGAGTTATTGACCAGGCCAACGACGCAAGAATATAGTGTGAAAGCGAGAAAAAGGCTCCCAGGACCACCAGTAATGAGTGACTGGCCAATGCTGATAAATATTGCTGTTCCAATGGTGCCGCCTATGGCTGTTATTTGTATTTGACGATTTCCCAGCCTTCGATGCAAACCGCCCGCGTGAATACTGAGCGAGTTTCTTGACAGATCTGATGGCTTCAGCCCGAGCTCGCACTCGCTCGAATCGACTTCTTCAATCTTCATTTTGGCTGAGTATTGAAGTGTATGACATGTATTCGAGTGTTGCAGCTTGGAAGTGAATGTACCAGGCTACCATGAGGAGCATGGAGAACGGGCTAGTAACGTAATCCTGCTGAGGCCTCAGTGGTAGAAATTGGTGTAATAAAAGTGTGAGATATATTCTGAAGGCTTAGTAGTGTAATTGTTAAACATCCTCATGTCGTACTCCGCGTGGATATATATGCTTTACGCGGGTTATCTGCCGCGTCTTGGTGTTCAGCCCGACAACCGTCTCCAACGCTTCCTGGCTACAGCCCCTATTGGACAATCATTTGTCGGATATTTCCCGGCGTTGAGCATTAATGCCTAAGGGCAGTGGATTTAATTTCTTTTCTGAGCTTAGCGGTGTCAGTGGCAAACGCCATAGGTCCCGCATTGCAGGAGTCGCGCTGCGGGAACATGGCTCAAGAGCCAATGCCATGCGGGCAATTATACATACAAGCGTACAGATGTATCCACATTTAAAGAGACAGTGTGGATTATTGCAATTGATCCACGCGGGGTAAATATTACCGAAAATAGAGAGGCGGCTGAAGGACGTAGTCTCCAGGCCGTGACCCCAGAAGAACCATGACACAACAAAGTGACGAAAACGCGTCAACGCCTTGGGTGGTTTCATTGGTAGTGTTATTGGTAAAGAACTTTAATGGCACATTACTATGTCTAATACAATGGATTAAGCTAGTAAGGCTAGCGACGTATGGCCGTCTCTTATTTCCCATTCCGGTCACGCAGCTCACAGCTCCGCTGGCGACATGCTGTTAGAATGTGTCCAGTGCAGGCTCCGAACACTCTGGCAGCTACCAACCCAATTTCTTGCTTGCCCCTTCCATGGCAGTACAAACTGGCCGAAGGTCAACGTGGATCAGAATACAGAAAAGCTACCTTGTGCGACTTACTGCCTTGTGCCGTTTCAAATGCAGAACTTTTGCACTGTTGAACTGCGGCTGGATTAATTTCGGTGCTTTTTGCGGCTTCCTTTTCATAATGAGTCTCGGTTGCCTCAGAAATTTTGGCAAACTCGACTGCGCATTTATTCTTGTTAGCAGATATCGTCGTTTACAACCCAATACTGTTCTTACCCTGAAATTCGCCAGGGACGCGGCATGAGTCCGTCAGGGACTCGTGATGCCGCTCGTGTCGGTCAATCCGGGCATTCAGGTAGCTTTCCAGCTTGGGTCCGACCACCTTTTCGAATCGTGTCGCATCGGACTGTTTGGAGACAAAGGCATCACAGCGGACGGTAGTCTCATCTGCTGACTTTGGTGAAAATACAAGCTGAAACCAAGCAGAGCTTTCGGAATCGGTGTAGATTGTGGTCAATGGATAATACTGCAGCTGCCCAATGAAATGCAAGCCGTGGCTAGACATGGCATCCGCGCCACCATCTTGGATACGGTCAAGGACTTTTTGGCGGCCGTCGTCAGCTCAAATTCCTTGTGATGCGGTATACAAAAGACTTACTGCAAGATTTCCAATTGAATCTGCCTTGCAGCTCCCAGCTTCGCATAAAGGTCGAATCCTGGCTAATTTTAGTGGGACGCCCAGTGGTTGTCGGTACGCCGACAGCTGATGCCTTGGCTTCTGGTACGCTATTCAGGTTGACGTGGATCAAGCCTTGCGCGTCGGGCTTGGTATGGATCTCAAATAGACTGTTGGCGCTCTTGTCAAACTCTGGTAGTTGGTCAAATTGGGGGGCTTTGGTGAGCCGCCCTTCCGAGTTGTACGTCCATCCATGGTATCGGCAACCCAGCAACGTGGCACTTCCAACAGTCTTGCGAGTGATGGGAAAGGCGCGATGGCGGCAGACGTTGTGAAATGCGCGCACAACCCTGTCTTTTCCCATTATGAGAAAAATTCTGTAACCGGCAAGCTCGAGGGATATGTAGTCTCCCGGCTTGGCGAAGCGAGAAGAATGGCTTACGCAGAGCCACGACTGATTCCCGAATATTAGAATTCAGCAGTTGAATACCTGAACATGGGCATACCTGGTTGAGGATAGCACGGCGCTCAAGACCAAATGTTGCATCGCTGGACCATTGTCCGGGCTGTAGCTGGTAGTGCCTCTGCTGCCTCTTTCTGGACGGCTGCGACACTTGTGCCTGGCCGATAAATGCGCCGGGGGCGTGAGAAGACTTCAGTAGAGCCCATATGTTCACGGCGACCGACGTTATTGTCACAAAAACGAGGCTGTACGCAACTGAATATGATACATAGAAGTAGTCAGACATCTCGATGACAAACCCGCTCGTCACGTATGGTGTATTTCTTTGACGGTCCTGGCGTAGGTAGAGCTTGGCTAATACTTATACAATGGATCTGAAACTGCGGACCTACGCACGGCGAGCGCAGATAAATTTAGAGTCTCATTAATTGCAATGCTACGGCGCCTACGTCGGCATCCGTAGTATGTGTATCAACCTTCTCGACTGAGAAAGGCGATCCCAGGCGCTCTTCTGCAGCATGCGGGTTTGCAAGTTTCTAGACTCCAGCCCACGTACCCACCAAACCCCAGCAGCAGACACTTCAGGCCAAGAAATGCGGGCATAGGATTGCACGGAGGGACACATGACGTTGCCACTTGTGCTGTAAGAGCAACAACAAGGCCCGATCACATGATTTATGACTTAATATTGTAAGATGCCATGTCATTTTTGGTCGTTTGCTAACCTGCTCGATCTCCGTCGTCGGCGGGGTTCAAGCCTTTGGATGGTCTACTGGAGGGATCGCATCTTGATTGGTTGCGTGATGCAGGATAGTATTGCCTATAATGGAAATGTGGCGCTGCCTTGGACCGGGCTGCACGATCGTGCAGGGGATCTCCAAATACGTCCATGAAACGCTACGAGGTGGTGTTTGACATGGCGGGTTTCGGCCGAGCCGTGTGAGAAGTTTGGCTATAAGATGAATTAATTCTCTAGATAGCTTTTTTTGCGAGGTGTGGTATCTGACCAAAGAGTTTAAACTCCTAGATACTGCAGTGAATCAGACCACGGCTATACAAGACTGAGAACATGGCAGACACTCCAACAACACTTCCAGCCTCTTGGTACACAAGCAAGGCATTTTATAATTTGGAAAGACGGGCAGTGTTTCTAAAGGTTAGTGCGAGTATGCCGCAATTGCCTAGTCGAGGGCAAGTCTGACAGTGGCTTAGTCATGGATGGTCCTCGGCAGCGTTACTCGCTGGCCCAATGTCGGAGAGGACTACCACGATGAGATGGCCCAGGTCAAGTTTATTGTTCGACGCGAAGCGGACGACTGGCGAAGTATTAAGATTTACTCTGCTGTTGATGTAAGTCTGGATGTGCTCAACAGGTGGACGCTGGACGCTGAAGACTAACGCCGGAGCGGGCGCACCAGGGCTCGGAGATTCGCAGTCACCTCACTGCCACGGGACTCCTCTTTATTACTCTTTCCAAAGACACTGTTCCTTTGGAGGAATTTTTCCCTGGGCTGGAAGATATGGTGAATCATGTGGACTTTACGCAGCTGAAGCCCCGAAAGTGCTTGAGATATGAAGGAAAATACAACTGGAAGACGATGGTGGATGGCTACCAAGAATGTCTGCACTGCCCGTACGCCCACCCAGCATTCTCCAAGGTCTACCGGCCCGAGGTCAACTATTCCATCAAGAACAAGCACAACTACTCTCAGCACATTGCCCAGACGGAGAACCCTGAAGATGGCCTCTTCATTTACTTGTTCCCCAACACTTGCTTGAATATCTATGGTGGCGGGATGTCATCTTTCCGCGTTTGCCCAAGCGACGACCCCACCAAGACATTCATGGAGTTTGACTATTATCACAGGGCTGATGTTGACTCTGACGAGTTTAAAGAGTACTTTGCTTTTGTCAGAACAGTTGGGGTAGAGGATCACGAGCTTTGTGAAAGGGCGCAGGAGAATCTCAATGTCGGCATTTATACCGAGGGTTTGCTGAACCCAAACAAGGAGAACGGAGTTAGCTGTAAGTTTTCTGATCATAGTCTCCTGAGTCATGCACAGCGTCCTTTCATTTGCAATGCTAATTGACAGTTTCAATGTGCAGTTTACCAGGGCCTGGTCATGGATATGGTGGCTGCGCAGTTCAAGATGGACGGCGGCCCAGTATTAGTTGCGTAGCGGGGACAGGCAGGAGAAGGACTGAGACTGCTATAGAGTTTGACTTCCTCCCCTTGACACAGTCACATTTTGGGCCAGTACGGTTTATGGCCCAGGTTCGATGTTTGCTGCAGTTTTTGAAGATATAGCACAAAATACGAGTTTGAATCGCGAGCCTGGTCTCCGCAGGTTTCGATGCAAGCCGGAGATACACTGGCGAGAAAGGCTTGCCACACAGAAAAGTGCATGGAGAAAGGGCAATATTGCGTCCTTTATACAGGTAGCGACAAGCTTTGTAAATAGTGATACACTACAGCTGAATTCCCACTTATTGATTGACCGTTGGCGGACCAGAAAGCCTCGGCTGTCACTCCGCGGGGACACCGATCACGGCACCACATAATAAACCCCACGCGATGCCAGGATCTCTAAGCGATGCAACATTAGCGGCAGTAGCAGAAGCAGAAGCAGCAAACACAGAACTACTCGTATACCCCAGATTTTATGAGATTAGAGGCGTGGGTAAAGTGGCCCTTAGCGGGTTCTTTCTGGGTCGCAGCGCGTAGCCAGTGGCTCGTGGCTTGCGGTGTCGGCCTTGTTAGCCGGTGGCGCAACACCGCTAAACACGGCTCGGGTGCGCTTAGAGCCCGTACCCCGCCTACAACCCATGGCGACACAACCAGATGGAGACAACGCACGCGGCAATGTTTTTCACCTCCAGGCCAGATGATGAAGGACCAAACATCACTCTCCTATTGCTAATGCTTCTGTTTCAACAGCCGAGTTGAGGGGTGCAAACGCGACCATGCCGAACCAGCTGGCAGACAGCCGTGATCCTTTGCCACTGCATCAGACAACAACAACAACAACATCATCATCATCCGCCGCCACCGCCGCCGTCCGCGATAGCGAGCATCGCCCACTGCTCCCGCGGCCCCCAGACGCGCAGCACGATGTTGCACCGAGGCGATATTCCAAGAGTCGAAATGGTCGGTATTATTGGCGCTACCTAATTGCAGACGAGCCATTTGGCACATTCGTTGATGAGTAATGCTGACGCCGCCCTGACGCAGGTTGCTTGACATGCAAAGCTCGGCGCCGGAAATGCGATGAGCGGAAGCCTGGGTGCTCAGAGTGCTTGAAGCGCAATCTAAACTGCGGTGGCTACGTCAAGAGCATCAAGTTTGTCGAGATGGACAAGAGCTCTGCTTCTGGGGCAAAACCCGGCGTGCGAGCTGGTGTTAAACGGAGAAGTGACTCGAAGTCGAAGGAGTCCGAGCGACCCTTGCTAGAGACAGCAGTGCAACCGGTTCATCACGACTACAGCAATGACAGAGACAGCAGTAGCAAAGCTTCTGAGCCCCAGATGCCCAGTCCGAGTCGCTCGGTGCAGGCAGACCGTTTGTCAACACTGCTCCTCGGCGAAAAGAATGCTGGGACGACTGCGGCGGCAGAAACCCCCGTAGTCTATACCGAGTGCCTCTCATCCGACCTAGAGTCAGATCCTCCAGGTCTACACCTGGATATATTCGATCTACTCTTTCCGCGATCCCCGACCCCAGCTGCTGTCGCGGATCCTGCCGCCATGCCGAGAAGCGCCATTGGGGAGCCTACGCTCTCTTCCCGTGCCAGTGCTGACGCCAGTATCAGGGTCGGCGCCGGCTTGCCCAACTTTCACCATTTCATGCTCGATGTCGATGAAATGGAAAACGCATTTGATCCCGGTTTCCTCGCTGGCTGTGGGCAAGAGGACGCACTACCTGGATCACCGGAAGCACATCCGCAGCCAGACCTACAAATGTCGGCATCAGCATCGCAACACGCGTCGTTCAATCCTCTACCAGCCCCATTTCCACTATACCAACACCCACCAATGACAAATGATAGCCCGGAGACGATTGCCGTCGTTTTCGATCGACGCATCTGCGAGGTGCTCTGCATCAAGGACGGCGCAGCTGGCAATCCCTGGCGACTCATCATCTGGCCACTGGCAAAGGAACATAGCGCCGTATATCATGCCGTTGCCGCCATGACATACTTTCAGTGGTCCAACACATTGCCACAGGTGCGTGTTCGTGGAATGCAGCACTTGCAGGCCAGCATCGACATGTTGGCAGCAACACCGAGTCATACAATGCCTCTTAAAGTCTCTTTGACAGCAAGGCTTCTTCTTGCTTTTGCGGAATCTTGGTATTATCCCAGGTCTTCGTGCGGATCGCAACACATTCGAGAAGCAAAACGCCTTTTGGAGACTGCCTTGCATAAGGCGACCGCCCCTGGCGAGATGCAGATCCACATCGACGCCCAGCAGGCTTTACCGCTGCAGTTTCTTGCCAAGACTTGGGTGTACATGGACGTCCTCACGCGTATCACATGTGACACCGTAGAGGACCTCGATATCGACTTTGTGGCCAAGTGCGACGATAACACTGGCGAAGCTTACATTAATGACCACATTGATCCTCTAATGGGATGCGCAGAGCCACTGTTCCCAATGTTAGGGCGCGTGGCCGACCTAGTGCGAGGCGTTCGAAAGAGAATGACCAAGCCCAACTCGCCGGCAATGGTTGCCAGGGCGGTCGATCTAAAGAAAAGTATT
Organism: Lecanicillium sp. MT-2017a; assembly: GCA_003056585.1. NCBI lineage: Eukaryota > Fungi > Ascomycota > Sordariomycetes > Hypocreales > Cordycipitaceae > Lecanicillium > Lecanicillium sp. MT-2017a. The sequence goes on from PXYN01000338.1 coordinate 20,146, forward strand.
GAGAACTGGTCGCCTTGGGCTCGTGAAGAATGCGATGCGACCAACCCCGACAAGGAAGCGTTGACGCCGGTGGACTCAGACATTGTTCAGACAGCATACGCTTATAAATGGGCCGCGCTCCTCCTTCTCTGCCAAGCAGTCCCTGAACTGCCCAGCCGATTCTCCTACGAAAGCATAGCGCAGAAAATTCTGACCGTCATCGCGACTGTTCCTGCTGAATCCAAGGCTAGCATTTTTCATATTTTCCCCCTGATGGTTGCGGGGTGCGATACCACCGACGCAGACGATAGAGATTGGATTCGCGACAGGTGGCAGAGGCTTTTGGCTGGTGGCAACAGCTCAGGCATATCTGAACGATGCCTCGAATTGACATCTGAGGTATGGGCAAGACGCGATAGCTATAAGGCTCAGCAAAACGGTAAGAACAAATCAATTGTCACTTACAAGGGCTGATAGCTAAGACGCTAGTTTTAGACCTTGGCCTGGCAGCGCGGGGCGAAGAGGATGCAACGCGGCACAAAGGCGGTTATACAGTAAAACACAAGCTCCACTGGCTCAACGTAATGAAGGAATGGGGCTGGGAAGGTAAGGCGCTCGCAGTAGGTTTAAGCTTCCCATCGCTAACATGAGTTTAGTCCTGCTGGGGTAATATAATGAGCCCGCGGGCAACGAAAAATGCTACTTCGGTCCGCGTTCGCTACTGCAAGCCATAACCTTTTTTTTTCTCAGAAATTAACATGTAAAGGGGTGTCGGATACGGGCACTTCATTTCTAAGACGTCAAATCAAAGTTGCAAGCGTTGTGTCGAATTAACTTCAAAATCTACTAACGTCTGTCTTGCTGTGGTAAATCATCCACTAACAGCGCCAGTAAGTGCCACTCGGGTGTCGTGGGCGGGACGGTTCCGCCAAAGTCACTGCTAATGGCTCGGCCACAGTGTCCGGTCCACGCCACATTGGATCCGAAGCTCTGTGAGTGTAAAGTTACCCCGTACGCTGGAGATAGAAATAGAATAACAAGCAGTTAATTTATAGATTTGTATTGCTAGTCACCAAAAGCATCTGCTATCTTGAAGATCTTTCCCTAGTGACGCAGATATCGGGTGCTAGCTCAAACATAGCGAACATCGAAAGCTGTGGCCGACGCCGATTCAATATTCAATAATAATTATGGCCTTACGGAAGCCAGTAGCCTGCATGTTGATGAGGTAAGCCTGAAGGGCTTTCATATGCATGGCTTCGGCGCTTCGCCTTCACCTAAAATGGCGATGGGACGCGGCGCCATGCTAGCGCCCCAAGAGGATTGCCTAACTAGGCAATACGTACCGTAGCTGGCGCGGGGCTTAGCTTGGGCAATACCTAACGGTTAACATACCCAGCGACCACGTTACTCATAGATACCAGACACCAAAGGCCTTCTCGCTTCTGTCTTGATAGAAGAGAGATGTTTCAAGGCTGTTAAAAATATAGCCATTGAATTTGCGAATACTCCAGGGAGGGCAAGGAGGTTCAGCAGCTGCCACGAAAGCCCTGGCAAGCTCAAGAACAAACGAACCAAGCCGCCGGTAGTTCGCGATCTGGCATTTGTTCAAAACTGTTTAAGCGCTCGGTCTATAGTAACAGTTTAATCCGTATACATAGGTGGATATTTGTAGCGTGGCAACTTGTGCGGCCAAACTCTGCGCTCTCAGTGGTCTTGGTTCCTCGACATTCATGGCATCCGCCCGCGCAGGTGACACCCCGCAGTTTTAGCGTTCCAGTATACCACTTTAGGTCATTTCAGCCGAATGTTTCTGGCGATTGCTCAACTAGCCCGTCCAGGGCTGCGCTTCAATACAATCTTACTTGCATGAGCCACTGTTATTTGAAATATTCTCGTATCGCTATAAAGAGAAATCTGACCGATCCGGTAGTACACTGAACGTGCTTAAGCAATACCTTGCTGGCGATTTCACTCCTGAACGACATCATTCCAACATGCCCTTGATATACCTCGTCCTTCCAATAGCCGTGGCCGGGGCTGTCTACCTATTTTGGTCGTTCTTATTGAAACTCCGGTCGACCGGTTATCTCTTAGGTGCCCCGGCCAACGAAACGCTACCGAAAAGTGCCTCTGAAGCAGACTACACGAGAGTATTCCCGCCATCACAGAGGCACGTTCTCTCCGGCCTGGCACCGGACATCGTGAGAGACTCGAAAAGCCTCTCTACGCCAGGTATACAGCTTCTTGGGTTAGAATCTCATTATAAACTCGCCAATTCATCCACCTATGTATACAGCGGCTTTACCATCGGAGAGATCACGTCTTTGGGACACTTTCCTGACTACGCAAAGCTGTCTGGCTTCCCCGCGCCCACCCCACTTGCGAACTTCAACATCGATGCAGCCCGACCAAGGCCGTATAGGCCTTTCCGATGGCCGTACCATCAAACAATGTGCAAGTATAAGAAGCCAATCCGAGTTTATATATCTCCACTAACTGTCATGCCTACGTTAGCACTCACGAAGCTCGACCACAACTACTGGCTTGAGCTAGAGAGCACTTATAGAGAACGAATCACACAGCGTCGAAGTCTCTATGATCAGCACGGAAAGGCTATATTGCAGGCTCTTCCGGGCTCTGAGCTCGCATGCAAAGAACTGACGGAAATGGCTTTGCAATTTTTAAGCCTCAGATATCCACAGTCGTTCAATATTAGAGGCACAGTCTTCGTTAACAATATTCTTGGCACGTCTCATGACGTCAGAGTTTGTGACCCGCTTCATGTGCTGTTGGAAAATTTGCCTGAAGACTTCGGCATCATGATGCGAGACGAAAAAACTGGCCGCTATCACTTACGTGCGGGCGTAATCTGCTCCTCACTTGGGTGGAAGCTAGGCGAAAAAATTGGAATGGGTCTGTCTGGAGTTCACCAGGCGGTGCCAAGCTACAAGGAGAAGATGGCTTTCAGCATGGATCGGTAAGTGTTGGTGAAAGTAATCAGTGCGCAGCGCTAATAGCTTCTGGCAGTTTCTTCACCAAAATGCCCACTTCAAAACCCATTCAGAGAGGATCCTGGGGGTTGGAAATTGGGCAGCCACTCTTCTTGCCAACTGATCATCCCGACTGGAGTAATCGAGATTTCCAAAACCAATCTCTTAGCGAAGAAGATCTGTTTTTGAGAGTCGACTGGCAAACCCTTCGTCGCTTACCACTATCCGGGGCGATTGTGTTCAACTTCAAAGCTCTATATACACCAATCACGGAGTTTGCCGATGAGCCTTACATCCCTTCGTTGGTCCTAAAAGTGTTGAATGACGGCGAGGAAGGAATCATGAAATACAAAGGCACATGGCATGTTGAACATATTGCCAAGCCGGCATTGAGAACATACGAACAGAAACAAATAGAAGATGGAGTGATTGAGAAAGATTGGACCGTTCAAACTCTTGAGGAGAGTCCATTCTTCCGTGGATGGGAGAGAAAGTGTAAATAGACTAGCCTTCCTGCAACTTTTACATCATTGTAGTTATGAGAGAGCATCCGACTGTTTGCTCATTGTAGAAATAAGGAGTACTGGCCTGTGGCAAAATATACGAGGAACAAATTTGCTTTTGTCTCTAGCCGCTGATTTATCTGGGTATCCATTGATGGAGCAGGAATTTGGGACAGGAATTTTAGAAAAGGCTATAATACAAGTCTTAGATATGAGATTGCATAAATGAAAGGCAAAATACTAGACGTGGATATGTGTGAAATAGGGTGTTGTGGCATTGTTTTGGCCACATTCGTTCATGGAGCAGCTCTGTTTCGCCTTCGCTCAGTGGGGAAGTCGCTGGCCGTGCTTTTCGTCGGAGTCTTCCTTGATCTTATTAACCAGTCGTTCAGAGGCTCTAGCGCAGCAGCTGTCAACATGACTTGTCCAAAGATGAGCAGCGCCATATGTCAGGCCAAAGTAAATGGGAAGCACCATAAAAAGCGTGCCTGGGCTATTGAACTTGAGAGGTGGTTCGCCCTCGGCGGGGATAGAAAAGCCGTAAACCATCCAGCAGAGAACACTTCGAAGTATCTGATTGTGTAAAAGATACACGGCAAATGACATTCGGCCGAGCCACCGGAAGAATCGATTGGACAGTATGTTGCGAGCTGCGGGGGACAGGTGTAGGCCAATAACGACGATGTCCAGGCCAAGACCAGACGAGAAGCGAGGAAAGTCGGGGTCGTGCGGAAGAATAGCAGCCAAAAAGTTCTGCAAACTCAGCGACCAGGGCTGCCACTCAAAATGATCGTCTGGAAGAGAGGCGATGAAAAGCCCAACTGCGAGGAAGAAGACAGACATGATACCACGGAGTGGCCCTGACATCCGAGACTGTATCGAGGTGAACGTGCCAGGTTCGAGGTTCTGAAGATCCGCCATAAAGGCACCAAAGAAAAATTGCATTCCGAAAAACGGGTCATTTGCCGCCCACCGGAACGCAGTCAACGTGAGAGCAATGGCCATACGCCACTTCTGTTGAACGTGGGCGGTGGCAACGAGAAAGACGTAAACCCAGTATGCGCCTTTCAGAATGGGCATCATCGTCCATAGTTCAGCACCATATTCGCTCTGATGATGGGTCCAGACATGGACAAGATCGTGAGCCACTGCGTTAAGAGCCGCAAATATGTCTTGACGGCGGCTAGGGCTTGTGACGGAGAGTCCATAGCCGTCGCAGTGCTTTGCAGTCTCAAAGGCGCCAAGTTGCGTGGCAACCCCGCTAAGCAGTATAATAATTGTAATCGGGAGAACGAGGCGAGGTACTCGGCGAACGGCAGATTTGGTCATGGACTCGTAGGCTTGGTGATGGTTGCCTTGTTGGAACAGCTTGATTGGCTTCAAGGCGCAAACATAGCCTGCTACAAAACAGAAGATTGCAACTCCAATGCGGCCTTGTATCAGAACGCGGAAGTAAGGCAGTTGCAGCAGCACCGGGGCTGCTTCACTCGACGCTGATGGCCAGAGTAAATAGGTGAACCATGCCGCTGTTATATGCTTCACCACCACGAGTGCAGAAGCAACACCACGGAGGCCCTTGTGATCAAGTTAGTCTACAGGTGAATTGGCGCGGTAGGTGAAGCTTTGGCTGTCATTTTGGAGAACGGTGAATGTGAGGGGGAACTTACATCCACCCATTTGACATTGCCTTCGTCTCCGATTGCCATAGAAACACAGCTCCCGCGTGGTCGCAGAAGCACTCTAGCCAACCGACTGTCTATGTATTTCGCAAAATTACGAAGGGAATGCCGAGCGTTGATGGAAGCACCCTGTCTGTAGCAGTTGCCGTGCCGCACAAGTAAAGTGAAGGGGATTGTGAAGGAAACGAGGGGTACAGGAGGACAAAAGATGGACAATCAGGATGCTATAAAGGGTTTTGTCCTGGATTATTGCGGGGACGCCTCGTGGCCTAATCATGAATGGGAATAAAGACTATTGTTGTACCGTTCGGTGCCAAGCACATGGAACAGAAATAACACAGGGGAAGTTGTGGGGAGGGGCGACTGACGATGGCCAGTACCATCCGGTGGGCAAATTACGCACTCTCTATCCCCGTACTCGTACTCCAGTGTGCATTTCATTGCCGCAATTGATGTCTTGGCATGGGTTACTGCAATTTTAGACATTTTGCAAAATTGTCTGCAGAAAGTTTTAACGCTGTATGATCGCTAGACGTGCAGCTCCGATTGGTCTCTCTGCTCGACTAAAGATGAACTTAACGGATCCTTAGCCGAGTGGGAATTTATTTATTGAGCAATTTACAATGAAGAAAATTACCCCTATTCCAGCTTTTCTGCATGCAGGCCTGCCGAATTGATCGGCCAAAGTAAATGTTTCAGTAGAACTAGAATGGTGTCGATCGGCGGGATCGGCATGTGGCAAGGGGAGCCACAGGCGACTGTAACCGACATGGAGACAGTACGGCAGCATAGCAAAACTCAGGACCATAAAACAATATACATACGTAGCACCTCTCGAGCGGGCCATGTATGTTGGCCGCGTCAGCTACGAATAAAAGAAAGCCGGCTTTATAGCGGCTTTACGCGTGTCGTCACTGCGCGGGTAAATGCTCTCAATTATAGATCTGTTTTGGTGGAGATCTGATGGGGGCTTGCTTCTGCTTGGCAACAGAGCACCTTGCAGAACTGCAGGTGGTAGTAAAAGTGATTTCAGCACTCCCTAATCCAGAGTAAGAAGATTAGACCAGCATCATTCAGGTACGAATGGTGAGGTCAGTTGCTAAATCTATTCAGGTATCTATACAAGGTTGTGACTGTTACCGACTCCAGTACCAGTTGCTGGCTATTTCCTGCCGATAGTAACTGTATACTTTTGGTGAACCCCCTCTTCAGAAGCAAGGTCTCGCAACGCAGCGCGTGTCATTTCCTGCAACTCTCCGTCTGCCAACGCTATTGCGCCTGTCATCTTAGCAAGGAGCTCGGGGTAGTTTGGCATCAGCTTTCGTTGCACGTATCTCCCCATTGCTTGGCTGCGTGGGGTTTTGGAAGAAGGCACGAATGAAAACTCAAACGTTTGCTTCTCCACAACAGAGAGTCCGGCTTTCTCCATCAGGGTTGCCGCACTCGAGCCAGAAAATTGCGAAAGGCCAGCGGCCTCAACGGCTTCCATGAGGCGGGCATGCCATGGCCACGAATCGCTGAGGCAGTGATTGGTGCCTGCTCGGTAAAATTTCCAGTCCAGGTCTTGATGTTCGATCACGCCACCCTGGCTGAGGGACTTTGCTGCAACCTGAAAATACTTAGACCAATCATTAATACCGAGGAAGAGCATCCGACCAAAGAGATAGTCGACAGTGCCCGGGACGAGGGAGTCGCTGCTCAGGTGATCATCTCCGCTCTGCATATCCACATCCAGAATGTTTCCAGATACCCAGTGCGTATTTCCGGGAGCGACAGCTCGTGCTGGCTCAGGAACAGGAGTAAGGTCGATGCCATGGACATTTGCAGCTGGGAGGAGCTGTGCAAGTTGGATGGTCGCGACGCCTGTTCCACAACCAATATCTGCCGCCTTCTTTGCCTCTGTGAATTGCCGGTTGTAAGCCAAGAAAGGTGTCCCGCCAATCATTTCGACAATGGCGGCTGCTTGCGCATCTAGTCTGTCGTGTTCGATTGTGCTGTTGTAGACGAACCAAAGTTAGATACATGTGGCAATTGACATGAGGGCCGCATGGCTTGGAGGAGACGAGATTAAAACCAACTCATTAGGAAGAACATATGCCGATGACGTGTCATGGTAGCGACGCTGTGTGGTAGCGGAGGCCATGGTGACTATGGGGGCAAGCGTAGCTTAGGAGTACGCCGTGTGGTGTGTTAATTCAGGTTGGGAGAGACGTCTCGACTTTGAAGTTCGACCTACGCCGACTTCATTCCCAATGAAGGGACGAATATCAGTCCAATATTAAGTGTATCTGGCGCTGGGGTTCTGAGAACAGCTCTTGCTCTTTGCCCACCAGGATGCGCTCCACCATCTTTCAGCCTCATGCTTACCTTACAAATGGCTTGATGACGCCACACCCGGCGGAAGGTTTAGTGGATCTGTTCTGAGAGACAGGCAATTAACGGTGGGGCGGTGTTGTGCGGCAGGTTCCACTGGTGCAAAGATCTAGATCTGATCCCATCCTTCTTGTTTTGTAACCAGGCTGTCACATACCCGTCCAGACCAATAAGCGTCTCCATGCCTTCTAACGTTATTCCCTGCCACGGCAACGCGTCACGGCAAATCGCTCGCACATCGGTTCCAGACTCCCGATGGGGTCTGCTCCAGAAAACGAACGGTCGGGGCATCGGCGTATTAACAATCACTCATCCGAGCGTCAATAATCCCCAGGGCGGTTTGCGGCGCAATATGCGGCACCATCGTGGCTCCAATCCAAAAAATTTGCGTGACCAAGTGGGCTGAAGGACATCCTCCCTATCACATTCTTCCCATATACTGTGCACAGCTTTGATGCGAGGACGAGTTTCCTGATTCTCTGGGAACTGCCTGACGTCAAAACTCTTACCCGCGAAGATCGAATCCCTCACTCCGGATACAGCCGGGATTGGCCACTCCTTACCTCGAATTGTCGTACGTTTCGCCGTCAAAATTGTTTAGATCTCACGAAATACATTGCTACGGACTCAAAATGCCTTCCTCGACAGAAACTTCGGATGTTGAAAAGGCCAATGCCATCGATAACTCTGGATCGGGAAGAAGTAGTACTGGCAATGGTGCTGAAGGGCCCATGGCCGCTGTCCTCGAATCGACCCCATTACAAGGCCCTGGCGCGAAACAGCTCTCCTCGTTCCAGGAAACAATATTCATGGTATTCATCACTCTTACGCAGCTCGTTCAGATGATACCTCTGGGCGCCGCCATCAATTCTGGTCTGGCCATCGGTGAAGCTCTCGGTGCATCGCATATCCAGTCCGTCTGGATTGTGGCATCATACCCACTAACGCAGGGTGCCTTTGTGCTCGTAGGTATGTACTGACGCATATCTGTTTCCAACGTTGTCGCCATTCAGGTACTTACTAGCTGTAAAGGGGGCCGTCTTGGTGCTGTTTGGGGTCACAAATACACGCTGACTCTAGGCTGCATTATCTGGACCGTCTGGGCTTTTGCCGGAGGATACGCAACTAATCTCGTGTCCATGTGCCTAATGAGAGGCCTCTGCGGTATCGGTGGCGGGTTGATGATTCCCAATATTGTCGCCCTGATTGGAATCACCTTTCCACCCGGCCGAAAGCGCAACCTGGGGCTGGCGTTGTTTGGCTGCATGGCACCCGTTGGGGCTGCGGGAGGCTCCCTTATCTCTGCTGTACTGGTTCAACTAACAGAGTGGAAATGGCTTTTCTTTTTCCTGTAAGTGTACTATTTTATTTAGAACCATATACTCTCTACTCACTGAAACTAGTGGACTCTTTGGCTTTGTCGTGTTTACGTCTGCCCTCATCATTTGCCCGGCGGATGAGCCCATTGACCCCTGTGGCAAAGTGGACTGGGTGGGCGCCGCCCTCGGCCTTTCTGGTCTCATACTATTCAACTTTACTTGGAAGTGAGTTTGAGCGATGCCATGTGCGCATTCTTTAACTAACGCATTTATAGCCAAGCCCCATTGGCTGGATGGAGCGCTCCATACAACATCGCTCTGCTCATCGTCTCGGTAGTCTGCTTTGCATCGTTTTCCTACTGGGAAATTAAAGTTGCGAAAGAGCCAATCCTACCATTTAACATCTGGACGGCGCCGTCATTTGGCATCCTTTTGCTTGTCATCTTTTTCTCCTTTATGAGCATTTCTATTTTCTTCTGGTACATGAACATTTACATGATCACCATCCGAGAAGACAGCTTGATACAAGTGGGTGTTCAGTACTTGCCTCTCACCATTGGAGGTGGCGCCATGGCCTTTGTCGCCGCTTGGCTTGTAACGAGGCTGCCAGCGCAAGTCATCATTTGCGCCGGATGTCTTGCCACCCTTGGCTGCAATCTCTTGGTCGCAACAATCCCTCTAAAGCTGACCTATTGGGCAATGGGATTTCCGGCTTTGTTCCTTTCGGCCTTTACAATTGATCTCATTGTGACGAGTGCCCAAATTATCACCAACAATAGTGTCCCGGTCCAGTATCAGGGCGTCGCCGGGTCTTTGGTGGGCACATTGCTCAGTTATGGTATGAGCACTGGCCTTGGCTTTGCAGGAACTGTTGAAGTCAACACTTTCGGGACCGGAAGTTCCAAGGAGGAGCTGCTTCACGGCTACCACATGGCTGCCTACCTGGGCGTCGGCCTGGCTGCGGTGGCATTCATTACCAGCGCCGTTTTCATTCGCATTCCGAAGGATACTAGAGAGGGCTGGGATGATCAAACTAAGACGGAAACATCCCCTTCCAGTGTTTGAGGCCGTCCCGGGGCCAATTTCATTGATGGGAACGCCGAGACGTGTTGTGACGGATTATATAGTGCACAGAAACGCCGAGCTTCCGCGGTGTCTTCGGCACAAAGTGGAGGAACCGGAGATTTTGGTGTTTTGCAATGCGGCCAATGAACTTGCCAATTAGTCGGTGTAGTCTGGTCTAATTTTTGTCTAAAGATACTGTTTTCCTTCTCTTGTAAGACGTGTATTCGAGATTGATAGACGGTGTAGCTACGCATTTACGAACACCGTTAGTGGCAACACCGTGCTCGCTCTTTAAAGCATGACGCTAGTACACAGAGCTGCCGAAAGCCTAGGCAATTGCTAGGTAAATAACTACATCTCTATAGCGGTGGAGTGCTACCAGAGGCTGCTACAGTGTTTATTTGGACTTGTCCCAAGGCCTACAAGCGTAAGCTTTTTATTATGACTATATTTTAACTGATCGCTTTCATATTAGTTTTATGGGATTTTATTCGATCGTGCTATGTACTTAAGTTGTCCGACAAACGGTCCACTCGTATCTGTACTATACGTAGGTATCTTGTGGGCACCGGCCGCTCCCCGTACTGAACCCCCCTAAGCGGACGCCCCCGCCTCTGGCCGGCGCCCGCGTCCCACTCCCACTCCGAGGCCCAGCTCGTTGCACGCCCGCAAGCCGTGCTGACATCGGCCAAGAGGGCAGCTGAAACTGTGCCTTGCGCAAACACGATTTGTCCTCACGCAACCATGAGCCTCCTTCGGACGACTTGCGACAGGTGCTATACCGCCAAACGGCGGTGCACAAAGGATGCGTCGTCTTCAAAGTGCCATTTGTGTCTCCGGGCAGGATCGGCCTGCAACTACAGCCCTCGTGGCCAGTCTGGCAGGCCGCTAGGCAGCGCAACGGCTTCAAGCCAGCCGCCAGCGCTCTCCGCCAGCGAGGCAGTCGTCGCTGTTCCCGCCACGAGCCGGACACCCTATCGGAATGGGAGTACTCGCTTTAACGGCCCTAACGACGTGGACGTCATGGCCATAACGGGCGACGGCTTCGTATCCGGGCCAGGCTTCCAAGAGAGCGCGAGCATGGGGGGCGGCCTCACATGTCTCTCTCAAGACGATCCCATGGACACCTCGACAATCACATTAGACGACTTTATTTGTTATGCTCAAACTCAGCACTGCAGTTCGCATGATATGACTCTCCCTCTTTTTCTCGAGGGCAAGCCTATCCTACGCGGCCCATCACCGAACCTGGAGTTTGCATCGGCTTCGTCTACCCCGCCGCGCTGTTCAGACAACTCCTCGGCAGCGTCTTCCGTCTCCTCCCAGCAGCATCTTTCGAATGAAGCAGGAACGCAGCATGCCATCACCTCACTAGAACCTACGAGACGCAGCGCTAGTGAAACTTTGCACGCCCGGCTGGTCGTTGTTCACCATCAGCTAACAACCCTCTCTGAATCGCTCGCAACCTCGTTTAACATGGCTGAAGATGTGGAAGAAATTTACAGAATGAGCGCTGACTTCAAGTCAGTTGTAGACAGCTACCAGGCAAAGGACACTAGTTATCCACCAGCTCCCATCGTCAAGTGCCACGGCATGACGGCCCTCCTAATCCTCGGATGCTACAGCTACCTCATGGAGGCTTTTGAGTTCTTGGTGGAGCACCTTCAATCGGGCGCGAAATCTAGCTCGGACATGGACACTTCAAATAGTGTCTCCAGTACTGGTCCGTCCTCTGCCTGGCCACAGCCGCCGCGTGTCCCGTTACCATCAAGTACGATACCACACATCAGCGTTGGCTCCGTTCGCATTCCAGTCTCGACTGCGCTCACGGCTGAAATTCACAAACGCCTCATACACCAGACAGCCCAGGACTTAAAAGCTTCCTTGAGACGGTGTGTAAGGCGTATGGCTGCAGCTCAGTATGTGACGCTAGATGTCGATGCGGACGACGATTCTTGGCATCCAATAGCGAAGCTGACAGAGTTGGGGCAACGTGAACTACAAAGGCGCGAGGACGGAATCTTCATGTATTTACAGGAAGGACTCTAGTAAATTGAAAACTTGAACATAGAGATAAATAACAAACACAAAAAGTTCTTCGACTGAAAACAATACGTTAAGCATCCTAAGCGCCCGGCTTTCAGCACGGCCTCTCAATTTAAACCCCCAGTCCAACTTTCAAACGGTCTCTTGCAACCTATTCGTCATCATTACCGTTAATGGTGCAAGAGCATCTTCAATACCTTTAGTGTTTTCACTTTCTAGGACAGACTTTCCTGCTGTCATGACCAGCCTCTCGGGCGCGGGCTGCTTTAGATAAGGAATGACTCTCGCCCTATGAGCAGCGCGGAAAAGCTGAATATGTAAAATGGTCAGCTTTAATCCTCCAGTCGCAAAACCTTTGCTTTGCAAAGCCGGTAAAACAACATACCCTAGTGGCTTGTACGAGGTTACTCATCTCAGCGCTAATTTCCAAATCTTCTCCATCAAGGATCTGGCGTCGGATGGAGTGTCGACGCAGCACGCTGGTAAACTCCCGCTGACGTACTGGGATGTAGCGTATCATATTTTCATCAATCAAGTAGCGATCCATGCCAAAAAATGCATCAATAGCTTGAAATACAAGGACATGGTTTCCGGAAAGACCATCGTACTTGACGTGCTGCCCGTCGATGATTCTCCCAACACCCCATCCCTGAAAGCCCTGGCAATAGCTCAACCAAACTTTCCGCGAGACTTTGGCTTCCACTAGTCCATCGTAAAAGATCTGAAAGAGTTTTTGCAAGTTGGGCTTCAGCTTCTGAAGGTATTTGAGGCATGCGTCTTTCTGACCTCGCTCAAAAGTGATAATCGCCATTACCATATTATAGTAGATGTCAATCGCCTATGCAAAGTGTAAATCAGTCATCCTGATAGTTCAGGGAAATTTAAGTTTGGAACTCACCTCGTATTCAACATCGTAAAACATACGAAAGAAAGCTTCTTCTGAGGACACAATTTCTTGTGACATGCCAATGTTGATCTTGAAGATTCTCTCGCCCGTTACATCAAAATTGTACAAGACGTTGGCAGTATTGTTTCCACTCTCTGCAGTACATCCGAAGTATCGCTGAAGTGGCCACCACGGGGCATCAAGCTCCGGTGGAAACTCGACGACTTTTTCTTGTTGGGCAAGTCTCACCACTGGGATCGTCGCCCATCTGCGAAAAGCCTTGTTAATACCCAAGTCTCTTCTAAATGTATTACTAAATTGAGATACCCGTACCTGTAAGCATGTCGCAGCACAGCCACCGCGCAGTATACACCATTCAGCTGGTCCCGCCGGATGCGCGACCAGTTTCCTGCCTCAGCACCGTTCAACAGGTCCTCGATGTCCTTTGTGTTGATGCGTGTACGCAGTTGATCTCGCATAGCACCGCGAAACTTGTCGCGGCGGCTAGAGAGAGACTCATCATCCAGTAGCGGATCCGCACATGGTAGCATAGGTACCAGTTCTAGATAGATGTCTTTGTAGGGTTGCACTGCGCTTGGCCACGCATCGTACACGACTCGCGGTGGCCACTCGCCGGCGCCGTCTTGTTCGATTAGACTCAGGAGAACATCTGCTGATTCATGATGCCCTTTGAAAAGCCTGAGGTCGCGAAGTAAACTCGTTCCAGACGGCTTCTCGCAGTGCAGATTACTGTCTGGCCTTTCAGGCTTACATGGCAGTTTCGATGGAGCCAGGCGTTTTAGAAATTCCCATAGGCAGGCCAACAGAGCGGCGAAAAGCAAAACAAAAGACGATTCCATGATCAGTAAGTCTTTCCAAGGATAGCACTGTGAGTCTAATTCAACCCAGCTGTGAGTCTAGATAACTCGGGGTAAGTGAAGTCGAAATGTATTTAGCGTACACAAGCTATCATCAAGAACTTTCTCCACTCGACTGTAGCGCATCAATACAATCCTAATTCTTGGTACACCACTTGATGTCAGGATTACGTTTGCGCCCTAAGAGACAACCCTTGCAAGGGTAAAGCAGGATCTGGAATCTGACATGGCCAAGTCGCCCCTCAGCCGCACGAGAAACTGTCGGGACACGGAGCATTCAGCATGCAAAATGTCAACGGTATGGTCTTCGGCACATTAATTGGGGCCAGGAATCCACTAGTAGATAATTTATTTCGGCGAAGCAGGCCTCCAAAAGTCCGATGACATTTTGCTTTACTATTGTTGTTTATTTTAGGCACCTGCAATGGAGTCTGCCCTGGGGTTGCCAGGCAGGAGCATGCGTGCTTCAAGGCTACAGTTAATCATGCCCTATAATGGCACCTTGCCAATAGATACGATGCTGTCTGTGAATATTGTATTTCTAAAATATAAAGTAGTTTATGCCTGATAAGAGCTTTGATTGCGTGATCAGGCTGCTATGAAGGGTTAGCCTCCAGCGATCCGTACCTTGTAGGCGTGCCATAAAGAAGTTGAAACGGGCACGCTAATAAAATAAGCATAGCATCATGCTCCTTGGCGCTACTGAAGGAGACCCACTAATTAAATGCGTTCATACTACGGACGTACAGGTCCATCGCTTTCGTTTCCTTAATACGACGACTAGCAGAACTACCAAGCCCACTTTCAAGCCTTGCGGTCAGCAGTGCCCCTCGGGCGAATACTGATGGCCGTTAACATTGCGTAACAAAATATTCGGTGGAGACATTCTAATACATACCATGCCGACCTGATTGAGCCACGCGGCAGGCTGACATTGTTTAGTGGCTGCGACGGGAGAACGCCTCACCCGGCGGCGATGGCGTAAGACCGCCACGTATCGGAATTTTCTTTTCAGCTCGTCTAAATCTCAGAGATGTCTAGATAGGATTCGGGTGGCGAGAGCTGAAGCGGTAAATATTGTGGATATAACATGGCCCCAATTGAGGCTGAATCTATACGCAATCGGACCCCAATTGCGCGACTGCCGAGGCGTTTGTCAGGCAGGGTGCTATATTGACCCGTCATGGCATCATTCCAAGCTGTGGAGCAATAGTGGCAGCTCAATGCTGACTTTCTCACTGAAGTCTCACTTGTAGTTCCTTTATTACAGTGCAATAGCGGATAGCCCCAGCGCACGTCGGCATTTTGCACGCGGTTTACAAGAAATTTTCTTCTCGTAGGTGCATATGCATGCAAGCTGCGCAGAGGTGGGACTTCCTGGACGAGAATGTGGTTTTGGCTTACGTCTTAGCTTGGGGAGCTGAAATCGGAAATGGCCTAAACAAGTATAAGCACGAAAGTCAGCCAGGGGTATGCCTGGATCGGCATCTTCAGTAACTTGATTTGTTATTGGCCAGTACATCGCTACGGCGCAAGTTACGCCGCCTCGGCAGCCTCCGCGTCAGGAGTTCGTAGGGCTCCATATGCTGTATTGTGTGGAGAGTGGACAAGCCCACAAGGTTACATGCCGTGCCCGTGCTTACTGAGTACGAACCCCGTACTCCGCATGGGGTAAAGCATCATGGAAAAGTCTAGATGAAATTTTGCGACCTTGTCGGCGGGTTGTCAGCCGGCCAGGTCGTAACGGCCCCATCTTGGCTTCCTACTTTCACTCTGATGCTCGTGGCATACGCCCTTGTCACCCGCATAGCTGCAACACGCCCTTGTCCCTCACTTCGCGACTCACCATGTGATGATTTGTAAAATGCGTTTGGTGGGGTAGGGACTGACAATTGGCTGCCTCTGATTTGGTAATGGGATGAGCCAAGCTGCCCTGATAGAATTCTAACGCGAGAAAGTACAAATATTCGTCAGAGAGAAGGCGAAAAATGCTACCTCTTTTATTTTCTTCATTAAACTAGGAATCAGTCGTGCATTCTTCCGCTTCAAAAAGGGAACGCACGACAACTTCAGCTTCTTCACTCTTTTTCTTGTTCGCCTTCATTGCTACCGACCCAAGACAAGGGGCATTCCGGATACACCCATTACAGGAGCAGGAATTCAATACTCGCAAAAAGGGTCTTCCAAGTCTTGCAAGATTGGAAAGGCAATATATCATGAGTGGCCTTTCTTCCTTGCCACGGAAGTGCACAGACTTCCTTGGGTTTCGAAAGATAGGCTACACCATTCTATGTACGTACACATGCCCGTCATACATTGAGGGGATATTAATGTCCGGTAGTCTTTGTGTTTGGGGGCGCGCTACTTGGCTTTACTCTGGCCCGCTTTCATTACATCTCTTTCGATGATGTCTTCTGCAGACGTGGTGACCCCAAAGCTCCCCCAGGTGAATGCTACTGGTATCGAAAGAGCCTTTATAAAGCCGGCATCGTAATGCATCTCGCGTGTGTCCTTCCGGCCTGTTTTCTTGCTGTGTTTCAGTTTGTTCCATCAGTCCGACATCACCTCATGATCTTCCACCGCTTGAGTGGAACACTCATTGTCTTGTTGGTCCTAGCAGGCAATGCAGGCGCCATTATCATTGCTCGTCGTGTCTTTGGCGGCTCAGTCCCGACACAGAGCGTCACGGGGACAGCTGTACTGCTATCTACGTTTGGCATACTGAATGCATACTACAACATCAAGCGCCTGCAAATAGATCAGCATCGTGCTTGGATGATGCGGACCTTTGCTTGGATGGCCCACGTCATAACAATGCGTTTCATTCAGATGGCTGCAGTCGAAATTATCAGCATATTTCCCCACGCACTGTACGAGACGCGCTCATGTATCGAGATGGCAGATGTGGCAGGCGTAGATCTGCTCTACAAGTTGCACCCAGAGTGTGGACCCGGATACCCGAATAGCACTACTCCCGGCTATTTCACCGCGCGAGCTGATTGGTATTCGTCGGATCCGTATGAGAAGA
This sequence comes from Lecanicillium sp. MT-2017a, assembly GCA_003056585.1. NCBI lineage: Eukaryota > Fungi > Ascomycota > Sordariomycetes > Hypocreales > Cordycipitaceae > Lecanicillium > Lecanicillium sp. MT-2017a. The sequence continues at coordinate 36,895 of PXYN01000338.1, forward strand.
CAGCCGCAGGGGGCGCGGCGTTTGGAATGAGCGCCTGGCTAGCGCTGGCGATTCACGCCGTTGGTGTCGAAATTTATCTTGCTGCTACCACGCGTGAGGCACAACGGCTTCGTCAGGTATCATATGAGAAGCAGCTTGCACGTGGGTTCAAGAATCCAGGAAGCTCCGGGTTCTTCATGGGCAAGTTTGGGGATTCCGAGCCTTTTATTCCGAAGGCGGTCGACGAACAACTGCGAGTAGCTCCAGCTGGGTTGCGAAGTAGTGGTGATGAGAGTACAGAGCTGGAAAAGGCCTGTTTGTCTGCCGCTCCCGCGTGATGAACAAATATTTGCGCCTTCCAGGGAGAGACCTTCTGGACAAAAGTGCGTTGGCGTACTAGTGAATGAATAGATACATGTTCTCCCTACTGCACCTTTACATAACGCATGCGTAGCGGCTGCCTTGGTTCACTCTACCACCTCGGTATGAGCTACTTGGACATGCAGATCACACTCAGTTCACATTGCCTATAACGCCCGTATCGTCAATTAGGGGGGATGCACAGCGTGACGTCTATCTAAGCGCTTCCAATCTCCCTCGTATTGCTTGGCTACAGAATCGCACGCCCAACTAGTGCTATCGATCCAAACGCGTATCGTTTCCTACACCTCCTTCTCTGTCGGAACTAATAAGCCAGCATTGTGGCCAGCTCAATTTTCTAACCCATGTACTTTCAGCGCATGACAAGCGCAATGCCTTCACGCTGCTGTGTCCGATTCGGCCTGGCGACCAATTTGGACGGATCCCGCTCATCTTCACAAAATCGCAAACGTTGAGTGGACTGCTTTACGACCCGCACATTTTCTAAGGACTTCTCGGCAAGCTTTCACTGTCAGCATAAAATGGTTCGTCTGATGTGCTTTTGCGTTCGTAGTGTGGGCAGCCCAGAGGATTCAACAACTTTTGTTTCCATGACGTCGCCGGGAATAGCGTCCGGTGCAGATCATTTCATCGGTGTAGTCTAGCACAGCGAACAACCACACGACATCGCATGAGCAGGTTTCAGCCACCCTTGTTTGGCGAGGACCCTTTGATGATCCGGCGCCCTCCTGATGATCAAGAATTATAAGGTAGCAGGGAATCATGGTTTTCGCTGACAATCGACAAACTCCAACGTCAAGAGCAGAAGAAGGGTCCGCTGGTGACGCTGACGCCACACCAGCTGAGCCACTTCGCCCACTTCCCACCCGTTTTCTTACAACGGTCCACGCTGGAGGAAAACGTGGCGTAAAAGAAACCTGTTTCATAAGCGCTTGGTGCTAAACCAGCAAGGCAGTTGTCCAGCGTAAATTCAAAGGTGCCCACTGCAAAACGGTGCTGTGCTACTTTGCTTTGGCGAGAAATAGTCCATAGTCATGGGGAGTAGCGCGCTAGTGCAACTTTTTTGTTGGCATGAGGTGCGGCGATGCCGTTGCCTTGTAGTTGAAGAGATGGGACGATGACGATGCTATAGGCCTCTCTGTTGAACGCCGTTTCTATATCTATCTCGCCAAAGACATTCGTTGTGGAGGAGTTTTTACCACTTGAACAGGTCAAAAGCCAAAGGCTCAATACTTGAGAACTCGTTTCTTCTCACTTAAAACACACCTTCAACCCTATTCATGTCTTCCAACGACGTTTTTGATGTAGAGGCGGCCAGTCTCCAAAAGGAAACTGCCAAATCTCACAGCCATGTCATCCCAAGTGCACCTCGAAATGCCTTGGTGGTAGTCATTGGCGAGTTCTGCGGTACATTCATGTTCCTTCTCCTCAGTTTCATCGGTGCCCAGACTGCAATCAACAACAACGATCCAAGCAACCCGGACTCGGACGCCCCGATGCTTCCTATGACTCTGTTATACATTGCCTGTTCGTTTGGTAGCGCCCTGGCTATCAATGTGTGGATCTTTTACCGTGTTACAGGCGGAATGTTCAACCCAGCGGTGAGTACAACGGGTCCCTGCCCAAACTCGACAGTCCAACTGACAGTTTCTTAGGTCACGCTAGGACTTACTCTAGTCGGCGCTGTAAAGCCACTTCGGGCGCTCATGGTCATACCGACACAGTTGATAGCAGGTATAGCGTCTGCGGCGGTTGTAAACGGTATCCTTCCGGGTCCTCTGGGAGTGGGCAATGCGCTGAGCAACGGTACACGACCTGTGCAGGGGCTATTTCTTGAAATGTTCCTAACCTCTCAGCTCGTGCTGACTGTCTATTTCCTGGCTGTTGAGAAACACCGCGCTACTTTCCTGGCCCCTATTGGCGTTGGAGTATCTGTATTCATCGCGCACCTCGCTGGAACAAACTACACTGGAACTTCAGTCAACCCGGCGCGCTCTCTCGGACCGGCTGTGTTTGTTGGATTTCCCGGATATCACTGGATTTACTGGCTCGGACCTACTCTTGGATCGTTTCTGGCTTTTGGCTTGTATTCAGTCATGAAAGCGCTCGACTACAGCACTGCCAACCCTGGGCAGGACATGGACAGTACCAAGAAGAGCAATGTGCAAACACAGGAACAGAGCACGCGAGCGAGTCAAGTAAGCCACACTAGCTTCCACAGTCGCGCACCTCTCGTTGAGTCGCGAGCACGGCATCATGACCCCGAGCACGGCGTCTCAAGCGACGAGGAAACGGGGCGGCATGGGTCAGCGGATGCGTGAGCCAATACTGCGTGAATGAGAATATCATGTAGTGGGTTTCGGGTGTATTATCAGTTAATTATGTATTAGACAGATTTTAGCGATTATTTTATGCGAGAGAGTTTACGGCCCATCTACGCAAGCCGGAAGGGAGAGAGAGGCGACTAAGCTCCAGCTGCACGCCGTGTTCAGCTGCTGTCTTTTGGCTCCTTATAGTCGTACTTCTAGTGTAAAAGAATGGATTCGAACAGAAGAATGCCAAATGTGCTGCACCGGCACAGCGTTGTCGTATGACAGGAGACAACCATGTTGCAACGGCAAGAGCGGCGCGGGTCGTGTACTCGCGCATCAAAGCCTGTTACCCAGACCCATAAAAGGTAATATCCAGTATCACGCCAAACAGAGGTTGGGGTTAAAACGATGCACAGTTGTGAAAATTGCCGTGTTGTCCGTTGCTCGTCCGCTGATCGGAGCATGGTCGTGAATTTGGCTGTTGGAATCCAAGGGTGGCGGGGATGCGCAACTGTGCCTCGTTGGCTTCATACTGCCAGCTGCTTTCAACAGTAACACTCTTTTTACCAAGCAGTTCCCAAAGGACCACATACACATACTGCTGCTGATCTCTGCCCAGTGTAACAAGCCAATGCGACGAGGTTCCATGTACTGCGTACATGTGATTGGGGCAGCTTGCCGTGATTGTCAAAGTAGTCGGTAGACGGGGCATCCGAATTTACGTTCTAGGGAAGAATCTGGAACTTCAGATGGCTTTGTCTTGTGTCCGTCTTTAATTCATGTGCCTTAGACTGGTGGGTGATATCTCTATGCTTCCTTTGCGTGGACGAAACCTGAGACAGTGATATAGCCATTGTAGATACTGGACCAATAGGGAACAACTCAATATCCACTACGATACCCAGCAAACCCCTGCTCCGATGGTGGCATGCACAAGTGAGATCCCGAAGTACAACGGCGTGCGTCTCATCTGTTGACGGAGTATGCTACATCGCCCGGGAACCTCGAGTAGGTAGGCTGCACAAGTCACGGCTTCGCCGCACTGCGTGGCACAAGATACCTCTAATATGAGTACAGACTAGGTACTGAGTACGGAGTACGGAGGGCAAGAAGACCAAGACCACACTCTTGACTGTGCACAAAGTCAGCGGGCAATCAGACAGTGGAGCTGTAGCTCGCAATACTATTCGTGGCTGGCTGGTGGTTGTTGTCTTGTTTCCTCTTTACTCCTGCGAGGTGAGCCGCGTGCCGTCCCAGGTGGTGTCAGCGCCTGTTCCTTTTCGGTTAGCGCTGTTGCGGACGGGACACCGACTTGTTCATCAGTGCAACGCCAACACTTACAGGGCACCTTGCGGGGAAGGTACCGGTACATCTTCAGCAGATTATAGTGTTGCGGGTACTGCCAGGGAACTGTTAGCGCTCCGCTCCACCTTAGTACCTACCTACCTACCACAGCCGCTGTACTCAGTACCTGTCTAGGTACCTTAATACCGCATGGCTTACCTTAGGTACCTTACCTACATACCTACCTAGGTACCGTACCTTGGGTGCATCCCCCACGGGAAATGGCTCTGGCCCACGCGGCGTCCGGGCGTCACGGCTCACAGCCAGAGGCACAGACACCACGAGAGTTCTCTTCTGCCTCTATCCTGAATGTAGCCTTCTGCTGGCTCTGGTCTTGTCTCTGCCCATCTGCAGCTCCTCCACCGCTTCCTACCCTGCTGGTAGCATAGCATACAGGGCAAGGCGATGATATACTAGTCAGGACACAGCCTCCCAAGGGCCACAAGACCGAACATGACGAGCCCGCCGACCAGCGACAAGACGAAGCGAACACCATCCCCCAAGTTGATAGGACAGCAGGGATACGACGATGCCAACACGAGCGTCCCCGCGGACGATCAGCCTCTGAACACGCAAATTCCATATGTACGTCGTCCTCGCCCTGCCACTCTCTCGCCTGCGCCCTACCCTTCCTAGGAGCGTTGCTGCCGTCGCTCTTGACCGTCGGCTCGCCGTTGGTGGCCGCCCGCCGACGTGTCAGGCAAAGGCACGGAGAGAACCTGCATGGCTAATGCTTCATGAATGACTGGCTAGACCGATGATAGCGATGTCGATTCCGCGCTTGGTGACGATGGCAGGTACGCTCTATCCGCATGGTCGCTCTCCTCCCATGCCCCCTCAGCATGGGTCAGACGGCGCGAATGCCTGGTACATGCATCAACGACAAAGAAACGCTGACATGTTGGCTTTACTCTCATCGCAGTATCCTGTCATCGACCGTGTCCCTCTCCGAGAGCATCTTTGACTTCCGAAGCCTCTGGGGGCGACGATACCAAAACTCCTCCACGACGGAGTACTGGGGGCCCAACGACGATACACAAAACAACGGCCTAGACATTGCCCATCACTTCATCACCATGCTGCTTGGGGAGCGGCTTTTCGAGGCCCCGATATCACCCACGGCGTCTAAGATTCTGGATGTCGGCACCGGTACTGGGGTCTGGGCCATCGATGTCGCCGACACGTATCCCTCCGTCGAGGTCTTTGGCACAGACATCAGCCCGATTCAGCCGTCCTGGGTGCCGCCCAACTGCTCTTTCCACATCGAGGATGCCCAGCTCGAGTGGACCTACGCCCCAAACAGCTTCGACTTTGTCCACATCCGGGCCCTCTACGGCAGCATAAAGGACTGGCCGGCCTTGTATCGCGAGGCGTACCTGGCGACCAAGCCGGGCGGCTGGGTAGAGAACTTTGAGTTCACCATTCGTCTGCATAGCGACCTGCCCGAGATTCGCGACGACCCCGACCACATCTTTAAGCGCTGGGCAAACGTCTTCATCGAAGCCGGAGAGCGTATGGGCAGGTCGCTGCGCATCGGCATGAACGGCAACATTGCGAGACACATGTACGAGACTGGCTTTGTTAATATTACCCAAAAGTCCTATCAAGTACCGGTCGGCGCTTGGAGCAGCGACCCGACCTACCAAAAAATTGGGCTGTATAACCTCGCTTTCATGGACGAAAGCTTGGAGGGTTTTGCCCTCTTCCTGTTGCGACAGATTATGGGCTGGGAGTATGCCCGAGTACAGGTCTTTGTCGCTGAGATGCGTAGTGCCATCCGAAACACAAAGATACGGCCCTACTATCTGGTGTAAGTTTGATTCAGAGTCTATTTTCGGTTTTTTCTTTTTGTTTAAACTTTCTAACCCCTTGTACTGCGTTGCCATGCGGTTGGTTGCTTACAAAGTATAAAGGACAAATGTATACGCGCAAAAACCGAACTCTCCGGTAGCGTAGAAACGTCAATTGAGCAGGTAATATTGAAAATGATGCTTTCGCATTTGGGGGCGCAGAGCCAGGTTGTTATTCTTGGGAATCTTGACAGTTTAGATTAGTACTACTTCTGCATTGGATAATTGGACATTCGAGCCAGTGTTGTCGCTCTACAGGCTGCCTTGTCGGGATATGTCGAGGTCAGCATCTCACAGCTTTCAGCGCCTAAAGAGAGATGTTCGCCCTTCTCACAGTCAACGCCTTCTCTGAGTGCCTCCCATGCCCGCCAATCCGCCTGCATTACCACGTTAATACTGCTTCCCTCAAGAAGCGCGACACTATACGACATTTGGGCGCTTGGCAAGCTGAAGCCACATGTCAGATATCTGAAATAGGCCTAAGCAGTTTCGCGCATTCCACGGATGGGTTGGGTTTACAACTGCCATGTCAAAGCGTCGGCAGAGCTAGATTCCGCGTTATTTTATGGCCATTTTGCAGACTCCTGCTGCGGAGATGGAACATACCTCGAAGATGAGCTTGCTTAGCTCCATCTGCGCAACCTTCTTCCCCAGGCACTGGAACTTTCCGTGGCCAAAAATGAGTTCATTTGTAAATGTCATCGCCCGTAGCCGATCCGGGTCAGGCTCAAACCAACGTTCAGGGCGAAAGGCGTCTGCGTCAGGGCCGTATACCACATTGTCGTGATGCATGGCATACGCAGAGTAGCCGATGCAGGCACCGCCCGGCAGGAACACGTCCTCACCGTTGACGCTAACCACATCGCCACCAGGAGGAACGTCTCGCGAAAATATGTTAGCCACTGGCGGATCTAACCGCAAGGCCTCCCTAATGACTGCCTGCAAGTACGGCAACTGCCTAGCCTGTGCTGCCATAATTATCCCGTCGTCTGCTGCTGGCGCAAGACCATCCCTTACAGCCCCGTCAATCTCGTCTTGCAGTTTTCTGTATACGCGCGGATTGGCCATTATGTGAAGCAATGATACACGGATTCCCGTGGCCGTGGTGTCCGACCCCGCGATAATTTGCTCCAGCGCTTCGGTTCGAAGCTCGTGACCCGAGAGCCCATGTCGGATGAATGATGCCAGCATGTCGGAGCGCTTTTCTGTCGCATTTGCGGCGCGCTCGTCCACCAGGCGGAAGCAAGTGGACATCATCTTGCCGAAACCGTTGGCATCCTTTGGCGAGGGAGCAATGAAGCTGCCGAGCCATGGCATGTGAGTAAGCCAGCTAAGCCCCAGTGCCAGGGCCGCGTTGCCGATAAATAGGCCTTCCTCGCTGGACTGGAGGTAATCATCGACGTCTTTGTCAGCCACCAGCATGCCAAACGCTGTCCCAAGCCCGACCTTGCTGATGACGTCCAGCGTAAAGTACTGCACTTTTCTCGCCATGTCCACCGGCGTAACCTTGTCGTCTGAAGACAGATACTTCTTATGTAGTAGCTGTAAAAACTGGTCGAGACATTCGTCTATTCCGGCTTCGAGGTCGTGGTTCTCCCGACCAGAGTACTGTTCACTATTAGCCTTCCGAGAATATCATCTGCTAACAGCCGCGAAAGCCGGACTACTCACCCCAGGCGCCATCTGCTTCCTGCGCTGCTCGTGCTTCGCATTGTCCGTTTGGCTAAAAACATTGTCTCTGCGATGTTCAATACGAGCGGCATTGTAATACCAGTCAGAGCGTTTGTATCCCGGCTTGTTGTTGACGTGCGCCCAAACTTGAGCGGAGGAAGTTACGAGGATATTCGGGGCGACTCTGGCTATCGGACCTGCAAGCCTATCAGTCATAAACATTCACGTTGCGCTTCGGCGCGACTGTCCTGACCGTATTTTTTGTTGGCTTCTGCGTAGAACAAGTGGCAGTTACCGCCCAGCATCGCGCGGCTATGGGGAACGTCCGAGATGGCCGTCCAGGGGCCTCCTTTGAAGCGACGGAGTTTGACATAGCTCCAGATCCGCCTCAAGACGTAGAATGCCACGATAGTAGACAGGTACGGCAAAATTTGCCACGAATCCTTCAGCTCGAGGTTCATCTGGCGTGCTTCGTGTCAACTCTAGGAAGCAGAAACTCGTTTTGCCACGGGCCAAGCCCATGCTACGTAGGTGCTTCGGTCATATAGTATACTCCCAGCACCACAAAGTATACGGAGTACGCCAGTGGACTTCTCCTATAGGCAACTCTCTGGAGGGAGCTTTACCGGTACCGTAGCGCTGGAGAGGGCGGCTTACCCCCTGTCTCGGCCGGATTCAAAAGCAACCATGCATAGTAAGTACCTGGTACACACACGAATTCGTACCCCAGTACCCGGGCACTACCCTGGTATCGTGTAAAACAACCCTTGTTGCTCTGTGTAGCATCCCAGTCAAAAAGGGCGGTGCACTACTTAAAAGGTATGCACCGCTCCTTTCTGTACTTGCCCAGGCTGTCAATGGATGTGCAGAACGAACTCAAGCCCCCACAGAAGGCTCTCAGAGAGCCAAGTACCGGACGCCACCATACCGGGTTCTGGCCAATGCCGCACCACCACATGGACACCTCCAAACCTTCCCGCCCAGTGACACGGCTCCGGTTCTCCGTGGAAAGTGATACCTCGTATCCAGCGCATGGCAGGTGCATAAACCGAGCCAGGTTATACAGGCAAGGTTCTCATTCGCCAATGGCAACACTTCGCCCCGCAGTATATTGCTGTGCAAAGCATCCGGCCGCAAATGAGAACTGTGGTTCATGGCGCAGGACAGGCAATGCGGCGCGCTACCCAGCCACATGGTTCCCCTGCAACCAGGGTGCGTCGGGAAATAGTCTGTACCACCCTCCAGAACTCTGCGGAATTAATCATTGCGGGAGGTCCCGAAGGAGTGTCAGCTTATGCCGGTATTTCTGGCGCTGCTAATTGGACCCGAGACAAACGGTAGCCGGCGTCGTGCCACGCAGCCTCCGAACCACATACTGTGGCCGATTTGTGATGCGGGGCCTTGCTCGTAAGGCTTCTACTTGTTTAATGAATGGCGAATGGACGGCTGTGGTTTCTTCTTCCCTGAACCTGAGCCGTTGCGTGTTTCGCGCACGTGACGGCGAGGAGCTGTTTACTGTACGACCGTACTCCGTACAGTACCTAGGGTAGCACTATCGAGAGGATCGGCAAAGGTAATTATCATCGACGTTGCCCTTTTCAAAAGCAGATTAAGGCCACATTAAAGCTGCTTGATTATGTATCCTTTTACTACTTTGATAAACACACCTCGACATCCCGTACTTGATACGTGAGCTTACAGTCTCGTCAAGCTGTTGCGCAATTTGGAATGGCTGCACTCGTGTAGGTATGCACAACCACAACATAAACGACACCTTAGCTACTCTTCGCGACTGGTGGCAACTGGATTACAGAGCAATAGTTATTTGAATTCAATCGTGTAGTAGTGCTGTAACTATCTACCTTGCTTGGTACGTGCGGTTGCAGATGTATACATCCCTTCACCAGCTAGCGTTCACCGTCCATTAGCCTGCCTAGTCAGCAACATGGGGCGGCTTTTCCCGCCGCCACAGCCTAGTGTACTATCGAAGCTTGGCTCACACATCACGCGTCCCTGGCTTCAGGAAATGCCAGACCCTGCGAGCGCCTCCTCGTCCCATTCGCTGCACGTGCCAGACGCGATCACTAAAGTGTCGTCTATCTATCGCAATTTGAGTCCACTCGGAGGAATTGGTATTCTGGTGCTTGAACAGGATGCAGAATACAGCGCACACATCGCACACTGAAACGGTAACATTGAGGAGAGCGACGTCGGAGGATGTCGAGACAATTCAAGAGCAGGTTACGAGTGCCTATACAAAATACGTTCAAAGAATCGGCAAACCGCCGGCCCCGATGCTGGCCGACTATTCTAGTTTACTGCAATCTCGCGAAATTTACGTGTTGTGCGTCGGTACCCCTGGCACAATTGCTGGCTCGATAGTATTGAACCTCTCGAATGAAACCAACTCCGTTGACATTGACAATCTTGTCGTGGATCCGCGGCAGCAAGGCAGGGGGTTTGGTAAAGCCTTAATGTTGTGCGCAGAGGATGTTGCAAGAAACAATTCTAGAACAGAGCTGGAGCTCTATACAAATGTCAAAATGTATGAGAATTTTCCGCTCTACACTCACATGGGGTTTCAAGAGGTGGACCGTCGAACGGAGTCGGGATATGAGCGTGTATATTTTAGGAAAGATTTAGTATAGAGAATAGATGCACTGCACCATAAAATTAGACACTGCCAGTTGAAGCATATAAAAGTATTTATTCTTTAAAACAAATGCATTTGCAAAATGAGATAACAAAAACCTCTACGGATATTATATTGTACAAAGATGGCACCCAACCAGCCATGAGCCTGATGGTCACGGCGACGAAAACCATTTTGAGGGATATATATTTATACACACGGGCATGTATGTGTATGTATCCGGATTTTATGATGTCAGAGTCCCTTAGGTCCTGTCATCAGCAGCAACGGAGGTGCCAGCAATGCTGTCGCGGGGAGCCTCCTTGCGATAGCCAGCGCTGCTCCAAGAGGCAGACTTGATGGGGTTAACGTGTCTGATGTACATGGTGTCGATTTCCTCAAGGGTACGGTCCTTGGTCTCAATGACGAAGAAGAAGACGATGAAGACGAGAGCACCACAGCAGACCGCGAAAACAAGACCGTAGTAGTAGTCAATGGCGTCGGTGATGAAGCGAGTAAAGAAGGACAGCAGGAAGTTGAAGATCCAGTTGAACGCAGTTGCGATGGCCAGTGCACTGCCCTTGTAGCGGAGAGGGAAGATCTCAGCATTGTAAGCCCAGACGAGAGGACCCCAGGAGATAGCAAAGGCGACAATAGCAAGGCATGCGAAGGCAATCATGACCTTTCCTGGGCCGGGAGTGGCAGCAGGGTTGGCGCGGTCCAGCTGGAAGTGGCCGACAAAGGAGAAGACGAAGAAGCACATGCACATCCATGCAGCACCGCCAATGAGCATCTTGCGACGGCCAATCTTCTGGACGAAGAAGAGAGAGAAGCAAGTAGCGACGAAGTTGACGGCGCCGAGAATGAGCTGAGTGATATACGAGTTGCTGATACCAGTCGACTTGAAGATGTCAACGCCATAGTAGAAGAAGTAGTTGACACCAGTAAGCTGTTGTCCGGCGGCGAGAACGCAGGCAAGAATGGTGCGGTAGGCCATGCGGGGAGCAGTGAAGATTTCGCTGAGGTGGAACTCGCTGGATTGGGCAGCTTCCTCATCGAGCTTGGCCTGGATATCTTCAATCTGGTGCTGAACAATTGGCGAGTTCTCGGGCATGCCAACGAGGCGAGCGATGGTCCTGCGCGCCTCATCGTGGCGGCCACGGCCATATGCATAACGGGGGCTTTCGGGGAAGAAGAGAATGGCAACTCCGAGGACGAGAGACCAGGCGAAGGTGAGTCCGTCGGTGATTCTCCAAGATGCACTGCTGTCGATCTTTTCGGTTCCGTAGTTGACGATTTCAGCAAGCAGAATACCAAAGGTAATCAGAAGCTGCCAAGAAGAGGCAATAACACTGCGGATGTTTGCCGGTGCGCACTCAGACTGGTAGATCGGGACAGCGATGGAGAAGGAGCCGACAGAAAGGCCGGTGACGAGACGGCCAATTGCGAATTGAACCCAGTGGCGCGACGAAGAAATCTCAATAATTGTTCCAATGCAGGCAAAGAAGGCAGCCATGGAGATGGTCAGGCGACGTCCGAACGCATCGGCAAGTTTGCCAGAGGTCAGAGCGCCGATCAAGGAGCCAATGCTGAGCAGGCCGACAATGGTTCCCTGTCTGGCTGGGCTCCAATAGACTGTTCCATCGGGTCGGAACTCGCCAAAACGGGCGCCATAGTCCTTCATGCCGAAGAAGCCGGAGATTTCACCACTGTAGGTTTGTTTCGTCAGCCAATGTCCTATACCAGTGAACGGCGGTAACCCGAAGCTTACCTGCAGTAGCCGAAAACCAGTCCACCAAGACTGGCCGTGAGGCCAGACGCGACTGCGAGCACAGTAACATGCTGCTCATCAGCGTCAGAAACCGAGTGGGTGTGTGTGATTTGTTCCAGGGTCGGGCGAGGCTGCTCGCCAGCCTCGGTCTTGTCTGATTTCTTGTTCAAGAAGCCCATTGTGAAGGCACTGCTAGGTGTTGTATAGCAGATCAAATAATCTGTCAAAGTATTGATGAAATGATAGAGAATAGTGTTCAAGAAATTCTGAAGCTTCGATGAGCATGGCAACAGCTCTGTATATAGTCGGACCCTTTGCGTGCAATCCACATTCTCAACCCGTAAGTTAGCCCGTAAGTGCAGGCGCTTTGGGTAAGGTACCGTCCTGTTCCGGGTGCTGTGGATCCTCCAGAGCCGGCCTTTTCGCTTGCCCGCAGCGCTAAATCGAAAGCTCAGCCGATATCACACCACGGTGGCGCCGCTAAATCCGGAACTAATAAGCTTCGCCGGCCAACCCGCTAAGCTGCTTCCAGCCGCTCGGCGGCGGCCCCGAACCGTAGGTTGCACAACGAAGGGTTAAAAAAAAAAGAGAGAAAACACGAGACCCTGGGGTCGATCACTCCACTCGTATCAGCCAAAGACAAGATGGCCAGACATCTTTGAAGTTTCTTTTAGTTTTTCTGTCTGGCCGGTTCAAAGAGTATCAATGGTAACCAAACTTGCCAGAGTCAGGAAATGTTCGGGTGAGTTCTCGCCTAGTGGCATAACAAAGCGAATTCCACGCCGTTGCCATCGTGACTGGCTTCAGTCCAGGCGAGACATTTGAGTTCGTCAAGCCTTTTGGGTTTGGTTATATGGGGCGCACCCCGTGCTAGTCAGGCAATTACGCACAAGGCTTCACAGCTACACTGTCTTTTTGTGCGTGTTAGTAGCGAACTGGGTATTTTATTTTTGCGTTTGTTCTTTCAGCCGTAGCTTGTAAAGGCAATGCTGCCACTTGTGAAACTAGCCTCGCGTCAAAGCCGCCCGTTGGCATCCCCGTTGCCATCGGGGGGGGGGGGGCCCAACTTCCCTCTTGAGGTGTTTTTGGCCCTTCTATGGGGCCTGTTACGTGAAGAAGCCGCAAACAGGATTCCCGTTTCTGCGACCGTGCAAACTACAGTACAATGGTAGGGTGGTGTTCCCTGCACGGAGAAGTACGATGTACAAACCTTGAGCGATTTATCACGACTTTGGCCAGTGCTGGTCGACATGTAAAGTTTGGTCAACCGGCAACAATATACACCAAAAATGGCGAAATTAGAGCCTCAAATCCTGCTGCCTTTCATCATCGTCTTCAATGACAGTCAATGGTGATGGTGGAGGCGGCGTGACATGCACCCTGGGCGGCCCGGTCAAGGATTTAAAGTGGGCTAGATCGGGAGGACGCGCCGTGCTGTAGACGCTCTTCAGGGACGTGAGCTAAGCAGCACATCCGGCCTTGGCACACTTGTTATTGTTCCGAGGGACTTAGTTGTACATCCGTACAGTATGGAGGTAACCACCGAAAACCTTATTTGTTAACCCGCACAAGCGGCCGCCCACCCGACCAAACGCAACAGCTGAAGGAGGCACGCGAAAACAAAACGGTGCTTCTAATTTAGTCTAATGGGATGAAGGAGTAGGCAAACAATGTACGTAATTATACGTAGGTTTTGAACATTGGAAGATTTTGGCCGGATTGCCTTTCGGGTATTACGGCGGGAGAGGTTCTGTTTTACGGGTTCCAGTCGGGATGATGCAACATTCGACCCGATTGAGAAGGAGCAGTTTGAACAGTGGATTGAGAAGCAGTCTTATTGCTCTTACTTGCAAATCGTGAATAGAATGGCTTGCGTCACAAAGAAGGGGGGGCTAGAATACCGAGCGATCTTTGGCCCTCTTTTTCTCTTCATCTACTTATCAGTTATTTATTGTTTTGGGAGAGAAAAATATAATCATGTTCCTGTTCTATTTTTTTATACTCAGCACAGGTCAAACTCCTCATACTACGGCTTTCCTGGCGAGGCTCTAAGCGGCATCGCATATTCCTTTCTTCTGAGTGAGCCGTACGGACTTTTGGGCGGCCAATGAGAGCGCTCACGCCGGCGGCGGGCTAACACGGAGCCGCGCTCCTGTACGCCACTTCGCCGACGTGAAGACAGCCGAGGCACAGCTCCACCCCCTCGCGGTTCCTCCAATCCCAAGCGGCACGCCCTCCAATCCGACATCGACGTGCCAACAAACGGCTTCTTCTGCTGCATAATTGGAGCGTATGGGAGAAAGTGTAATATTGCAGCCAAGATGACCCGATCTCTTCAACTCACGGCGGCTGGCTGGATCCTGTTGTCGCTCGGCCATACGGTATGCAATCCAATGTCCCTAGCAGCCATAACCCGCGGCAGTTGAAAGGCTAACAATGGTGCAACGCAATAGATGTCGGCAAAGGACTGGCAGTCAGGGCCGAAGTTCAATTCCCTGCCTTCAATTGCCTCAACTTGCGCCAAAATTGGCTGGTATCAAGGTAGTGGCTTTTTTATTATGAATGGTGAGGATGCCTTGACCAAAATGAACCTGCCTAACACACGGCTAACCAACGTAGCCCTAATCAACTATACTTGGTCGCAGAACCCTGCTCTATTGTCTGAACCAGTTCAAAAAACTATTGCAGCACTTATGATTGCACTGATGGGAATAAGCTCTGTATGGTATGGTAAAAGAGGGATCACGTCAAACGCCTTTGCGACAGCTCTGATTGCCGCGTTGCAGAGTCATTCTGCATTCGCTGCTTGAGAACAGCAATTACTGCCTGAATGGGGTTTCGACGGTCATGTGCTACTAGTTTATTGATGAATTCATGAGAACGTTTGTGAACTGTACATAGCTACCCTGTCATGTATTGCAACACCGGGGCCGCCGTCGGTATTTTTGTCTCTCCTACCTTTGAAGCATGCAAGGTCTCGTTCTTTGGCGAGATGGTCCCAATCACGGCCAACTGCAGCTAGGCTTGTTACCAAATTCATGGTTCTCTTAGTTCTTAGCACAAGCCATTCCGTTCTAATCACAGGGGCTGTGACACCCGAAGTTCACCGCCCAAGCCGGCAGGGTTTGGGCTAAATGCGCGAACTACTTAAAGTCACTGGAACTCGGTAACTTTATGACGGCATGGGGCGTGTTTCGTAAATATCTTTGTATTTTCGGCTGTGGATTTGCAGCCGTACGAGCACCGTCACGTCGCCCAAGTGCACCCCTGCGTCGATGTATACACCACGACCTCAATCATATTCACCGTCACAAATCCAACCACACGGCTTACTTTGCTACCACCTTTTGGCGCTGTGGAACATGCATTTTATTTACAGCCATTTCTATCAAAAAATATTACCATGCAACCGTGTCATGTAAAATTAGACGCCGTTGGAAAAAGAAAGACCACCCGCCTCTTGATCAACAGACATGGAGTGCTTCAAGCCACAGACTTCGAATAATCTTACTGGTGTAAGGTCCTTCGGTGTACCAACAACGCCTTTTGTTTTCAGGAGGGTCAACGTCTCTTTGATAGCCCTATAGGCTGGTGCGAGGCAGGCAAACGAGAAAATCATGATTCTGAAGCCCATCTCCCTTGCCTCATCGACAGTAATGGTAGGACTAGCTCCGTTTTCGACACTGTTGAGAAGTAGCGGCCACGGTGCTAGGTCCTTAACCGCCTGTGCAGCTTGTTCTTTTGACTTGAAGCCCTCTAGAAGTCCAACATCTGCGCCGAGGCCCCTCGCCGTTCGAAGTCTCTCGATGCACTCGTCATATCCAAGAGATTGAAGAGCATCCGTGCGCGCAATCAAGACAAAATCTGAGCGCATACGGACTCGGGCGGCATGAGCAGCGCGAATTCGTGCGTAGTATTCCTCTCGGGGTACTACTTTCTTGCCTGCAAGGTGACCGCATCTCTTGGTCAAAACTTGATCTTCAAGATGGGCACCAGCAACTCCGGCTCTAATATATTGCTCGACCGTTCGTGCGGCCATGATGGGCCCTAGGATGGTCAGCATAAGTTACCTGGGCGCACGGTCATTTCGTCTTACCTCCGTAGCCGGTGTCCATATCAGCGATAAGAGGGGGGCCGAATGGGTCCAAGTTGGCAATCATGTCTGCATTTTCGCGCATTTCGTGGAGCTGGGCAATTGCCAGATCGGGCTGGCCAAGACGCGAGGCTGTCGTACCTGCGCCTGTCTGTGTTACGAAGCATGTTAGTAGCTGCCCTTCATACCAATACAGCTTCCCAAACGCACCATGTACATTGCATTGAAGCCAAGTTCAATGGCTGTTCGAGCTGAGAGGCCATCATACACTCCAGGACAAACAACAAGTTCATTGGTGTCCTCGATCATTCTGCGAAGTTTTTTTGCCCCTGACAGAGTCTCGTCCAGTGCAATATTGACAGGGCTCAGTGGCAAGTAATCCGATGAGCCGTTTTCAACATGCTGCGAGGCCAATGCATCGTCAAGCTTGAGAGGCTCCGGAGGGACAGCCATTTCAACGGAGGGCGCCATTTTTGGTTCGTGAAGCAGTTGAAGATGAGAGTTGGGGCTAAATAAAGATTCCAGGCAAAATTCAGAGGACTTTTAGCCAAACTTGCTTTAGTTTCCATTATCCTACGTTCATGGCTATGGCCACATTGGGCATTTTTATATTTACTCTATCAACCCGTCGCAACACCAAGGTCCACAATTCGAAGACTTCACATAACCCAGCTATTGATGCCAAACCTGCCGCAGCGTTGCAAGCTGCAAGTCGTGTTGGAGGATTTAGAGTTAACCATAAACTCGGGCTTGGCGATTACTACATAACACAACGTCTTACCAAACTAAAATGCTAATTATTCGCCCCTGTTTGCTCCCATGCTATGTACGAGTACTCGTAAGTCAGCGGCTTGGCTCTGCATGGGGGTTGAGGAAGATTGGTGGAATGTGAGTGTCATAATAAACAGGCCATGGTCCAGCTCTCACTAGCACCACCAAGTCCTCCAATACTACCCTGTTGGGCGCCATGCGACATAATACACTGGGGTCAAGCATAATGTTGTAGTAAGCTTTGCGTTCTAGCCGTGCATCGCCGCTTGGCAAACCACGATCTTACATTGATCGAACACAGCCACTATGCAACTTGCGTGCGTGCTGCAAAACACCTTCGTACAAGGCGCTATTGTTTCTTATCTACTGTGGCCAAGAGTCATATTTTCTCGGCGACATCCGTTTATTAGCGCAATTTTATGAAGTGGGCAGCGGTTCTCCACCGGCGACCAACATATTTGCTCCCCAGTGCTTGGCGAGATCGCTGCCCACAGTCAACGACCCGATATTTACCGCTCCCGCAGGAAAAAAATAAAAATACCGCTTCGATGACTCGTGATGCCCTTTCGCCATTCTCCCAAGTTGTAGTTGCTTAAACAGTAATAACCCCTGTCCAGTTGATAGGTATTGCTGCTGAATTTACTTCGAGATATACCTTCACCTTGCTGCGCATTGCAATGGATTCAGAGGGCAGGTCCGAGCAGGACTCCGAAAGCGGACAACCCATGAAAAGTCGGCCCTCTGCGACAGAAAGACTCTTGGAGAACGTCGATATTCGGCTCGCCTACTTGCCTCTCTTGGTCTGCTGTTTTATTACCGGATTGACCGATGGCACAATCTACAATGGTAAGGTTGGAATTAAATTTCTTCAAGTACGTCGCTAAAATATGAAATGCAGCCTATGGCACGTTTGTTTCTATGCAAACAGGTAAGACGTCTACTGCAGTTGTCCCTAGATTTCTCGCGATCTGATGTTGAATGAAATAGGCAACACAATTTTTATCGCACTAGGTGCTTCAGGATACAATAACAAGCCATATGGGTGGGCGCGCTCCCTCTGTTCAATCGCCTTCTTCATTATTGGATCCTTTGCGTTCTCGCGCTTCTATAAATACTTTGGTGGCCAGCGCCGCGGTGTACTGGTTGGGTCCTTCTTTGTCCAGGCTGCCTGTGTCATCGTTGCGGCGTCAATTGTCGAGGGCGGTATCATTGAAGGCTCATACCACCCATCCACTCAGCCTGCTTCGTATGTCGACTTCAAAGAGTTGATACTCATCGCTCTGTTGAGCTTCCAGGCAGCCGGTCAAATCGTCAGCAGCCGTGCACTCAGTGTTGGGGAAGTGCCCACGGTGGTTATCACAAGCTTGCTTTGCGATTTAATGTCTGATCCAGCCCTATTTTCATTCGCCCGAAACGATAAAAGGGATAGGCGCTTTGTTGCATTTGTACTGACTTTGGCGGGCGCGATTTGCGGCGGTTGGATATCAAGGGCGTCTAGCGCAGTACAGCCATCATTTTGGACGGTTGCCGGCTTGAAACTGGTCATAGCAGCGGGTTGGCTTTTCTGGAAAGGAAAGAAGCCCAGCCCGGCTTAAGCAGTATGTAACTTTCATCTTTTCTAAGTTTTCTAAAGCAATACATACAATAGTGGTACCAACAACATTATTTTCCAGTCGTCAATTGTACGCCCTGCTCTCGGTTTCGTTGCTGTGAAGCACCGTATTTTCTCGTCTCGAGATCGCATAGACTAGCCTTTTCTAATATTTTTTCTATTTTTCCTCCAATTCTTCTCTCTTTCTTAGAGCCTCTTTTTCGTCGGCTGTAAGATCTGAAGCAGCGGTCCCCAACCTGATGGTGATCGTGATGCAGATAGCCAATCCTCCTATTGCTACAGCGAGCCAGAATGCAATCCGGAACTGCTCTAACAAAGGCATAGGATGACCTCTGGCGGACTGCGTCGTCGAGACAACCAGCTCGCTGACTCCTAACCAAAATGAACTGCCGAGGTATATCAGACTGTTTATCAGCCCTCCGACAGCCGCCTGGTCTCGCTTGATGACCGATGTCGTGATGAACACGTTGGTGACGTTGAACATGAGATCGACTCCAATCGTTCCGCAGCACATCGCCGGGAAAATAAATGCCCAGTATATGTAGCTTGTCGAAGGACCTGATTGTTCCGGTGCGAGAGCAAACAGCAGAACGCACAGCAAGAACCCTAGGCTGGAGATTGCCATGAGAATTTGGCTCGATATAATGTGCAAGATTAGTCCGCCACCAATGGCAAGCATTATGCCACCCACCACCAATGGTGAATACCATGCAGCAGTAAGTAAAGCCGGAACGTCGAGATAATCTTGAATGCTAATTTTGTTCTTCCATTAGCACTGCTATGCCGGCGTTATATCGGAGGGGATAACTTACTACAGGCTACTGTAGAACATGAAGATGGAGAAGAGGCCAAAATAGCAGAACAGACCAAAAGAGAGCCGCGTCATGTACTTGGTTCGTAGTACATGAACTGGGACGAGAGGCTGCGCCGAGACATTTTTTTGGACATAAACCGCTGCAGCAAGGAATAAGCAGCCCACGATCAGGCAAATATACACGTAGGGCGTTTTCCAACCGTTTGGGGCGTGGTTCGCATCCGTAAGAACGTAGCTGACTAGAGAAATACCTGGGACAATGGTGCACAACCCCCACCAGTCCATGCGGGCATTGTCATTGGCATCATCAAGATGTCGTGGGACAACCAAGAAGCCAAGGATCAGAAGCGCGGCTTGGAGGACGCTACCGATGTAAAAGTACCATCTCCAGGTGACAAATTCGGCGGTGAGTGCGGCGACAAAGATGCCAAAGTAAAAACCAACGCAAGCAAATGCTCCGTAGACACAGTACACCAAATTCTTGCGCGGGCCGGGGCGATATATCTGCCCGAGAAGAGCCAGCCCTGCTGGCAAGAAAGCTGCGAATCCAATGCCCTGCATTGCGCGGCAGAGTATTATAAGAATATAATTCGAACAGAAGCCATTGACTCCGGACCACACAAGCAGCCAGACGTGCCCATAGAGAAAAACTTGGCGAGCTCCAAGCTGATCGCAGAGTCGCGCAAAGGGAAGGAGAAAAGCGGCAGCCGCCAGATTCGGCACGGCAGTTGGCCAGGTTCGGGCGGAATCAGGAAGACCAATTGCGGGTGCCAAACTGGGCATAATAATGTTGAATCCGCTAGTGAAGTATTCGCTCATCATCAAGGATAGAACGATAGAAGTGACAAATCCAAACTCGACAAACGTTGTCCGAAAGATGTCAGGACGCTGGCGGCCTAGGCGGTCTATTTCAGCCTGGGTTAACTTCTCTGAGCTTTGGCAGCTTAGAGTTGTTACACTCAACGCCTCGGCGTCAACCGAAACGTCACTGGTCTTTTTGGCCGCCATCCCGTCGTGTTGATAGCTTGATGTCAAGATGCACACATATCACGAGCAGGGACGGCCTATTAAAGGTTCATCAATATGGAAAGCTTCCACGCCACGATGAGGAGCTTGCTAGGAGCTCACATATGCGCAAGCATTCCAATGTTGCGGCAGGAAGCTGTGCCCCAAGACATGGTGGGATGGAGGCCGATGCCATTTCGTTCACTTTTCAGAGCCTTTCCTCGCTTCGCCTCCCCCGAGAGGACCCGTAGAATTTCTTTGCCTCGTTTTTTTTTCCTTCTCAAATTCCTAGGGAATAGATTTATAGCGTAAATTGCGCGGGCGACTGAGGATTATCGCGGTACTATCAGTACTTCCCTCGTTCACTGCGGTCTTCACAGATCTCAAAGTGGCAAGTAAGTGGCTGACGCGGGAATGATGGCTCTGCATACGGAGAGAAGGTGAGACATGCATCATGCCTCACAGGTCTCACTCTGTAAATGTCCGGTGCCTTCTCTATTCAGGGAGTTGCATTCTCGTACTGCGTACTCGTCATATGGTACGATCCTCTTGGCGATTTCTGTAAGCCAACTGTTTAAATTGAACTAAGAGGAGATGGCGATGTGAGCTATTCGGAAGAGTTGCTGACAAAGCCACGAAATGCGTCTCGGTGTACGGAGTACGCGCCACCTGTTGGAAGCCGAATGGCAAGCTGACAGCAATGATACGCAGACCCAACTCTCATTTGATTCGTACTGGTAGAGGCGGGCAAATTTTTTACGGTGTTGGAATACGTCGTAATTACGTTATGGGCATATTGGAAACCGTCCTAGCGACACTGGTCGACCACAACCTGTGCGAGACCACGGAGTACGAGTATGGTAAAAGGACAGGCTGGGAGCACACCAAACTGTTTCACACCAACCGCAACAGGCTAGCGTTGTGGTCGCAGCAATCACGTTGCTAGCTTCCAGATCGCCGTACGCCCATTGCTACAGGGGTCAAGCTCAGGCCTGTCTCATCGCCAGCCTCGCACTGTCAGGCACTACGCCTCTTCAAAAACAGTGGCTGCACCAGGTGATTGTCTCACGCGCGGTGAGTACGGATTACAGCGCGTCAACAAATCTTCTGACGTGCAATTTGGCCTTCGAGAGCCAAATGCAGACAATGAGATCTGGCATGAACCCTAATACATTTCTGCGACCGTAATTACTTGCCACAGCGGAGCTCTCGGTCTGCTTGCTGTCCAAGACTACGGTCGCCGTGCCTTTGGCTATGCGCCTGGAGTGGCGTAATAAAATCGCAGCCTCGGGGGACAAGCGCAGGCTACTATGTACAAGATCGGGATGACAAAAAAAATAGTGTACGGACGTATCTCCGGACGGGACATAATCAAAACAAACGATGGTATTCTGTTAATTTAGCATTACGAAGCGCGGATAATACGGCTGCTGCATGATGTCTACCGGAAGTACGATGCCGACGCCTGCTGCAGAAGGCTGTCTTGCTGTGAATGACCAGTCAGAACCGAATGCGCTCCCCCGGGCCGCCCGGATCGCCAACAACTTAGTCGGCACCAGTATTCACATTCGCCATCATGATCTTCATAGTACGGCCCTCAAAGATGGAATGGGAAATGGATTCTGGGCTACTTGCCCAATGTCAGCAGTAGAGTAAGCAATGTACGGACTACGGAGTACCTCTGTACTCCGTAGATAATACCGAATTAGGTGCAGGGATCGGCCATTTCGCAACGACGTTACAGAGCAATTGCCACAAAGGCTACCCTTACCCACAGGCTACTGTGCAGGTGCGTGCTAGGGGCAAATGTGAGCGTATCGTACATTGGTGGGATCTCACCAGCCAGCTTCCGAGTGCGACCTTTTTCCGGAGTTGCCGGCGATTGGGTCGCGAGGCGTACTCATGGGCAAAGCCGGTATAACCTGCTAAGAGACCATGGCCTCTTAGCAACGAATAAATGGAACGAAAAATACTCGCATCTATGTACGTCGTTCCAGGCGTAGATCTTGCGCAAATTGACCTCGTGCTACCAGTAACGTCGTCGGCTCTCAGGAACAACAGGAACAACGGGCTCATGAAAAACGCAATCGAAGTACTCGGTACAAGCAAGTCACGCACATCGCGCAGCCTGATGTGAACCGGCAGTGGGCACGGGCACATCCCCCGGAACCAGCCTAACCGGGACCGCCTAGCGCTGCGGTGGAAGGTTAATCGCAAGCGGCACTTGTGGCCCAGGCTCTCGCGCTAGTGGCGGACTCACCTATTCTGACAGGCACATGTTCAGTGCGAGAAAAATCTAGATGGCAAAAGAGCCAAATGCCGACCTCGCTGGCCAATTTCATCGTCTTCTTCATCAGTCACGTCACCCGCTCACAGATAGAATCCGCAAGGCTCTGCCCGAGGTGAGCAATCGGCTCGTGGCGCTGATCTGGCTCATATCGCAAGCGCACTACTCCGTATACGCCAACGAGCGGCGCAACAGGGCGCAGTTCCTGTTTGTCCGTTGTCGCAAGTGACAAAGAAGCATGTTTCGCACACATTCCAAAGGACCCGGCCACTTGGCGCTTGATGAAGTTTCCAGCGGAAACTTTTGCGAAGATGGCCGGCTCAAGGTACAGTTCCACGATGATGTGCTATCGCTGGCAACGTGGTATAGGCGCCTGCAGGTTAAGCGGTCACCGACAGTGCCGTTGGCAGAGGAGAATATTGAGGATATACCGCGCCTCAATATCGCCATCCACGTTGTGGGATCGCGCGGCGACGTGCAGCCTTTCATACCTATCGCAAAGCTTTTGATGGAGCCCCCATTCGGACATCGCGTCCGAATTTGCACTCACCCCGTTTTTAAAGACTTTGTCGAGTCCCAGGGTGTCGAGTTCTTTAGCATTGGCGGCGACCCGGAAGCGCTCATGGCTTACATGGTGAAGAACCCTGGACTACTGCCCAACAGAAAGAGTGTCAAGGCTGGCGAGGTTGGAAAGCGCCGGAAGGAAATGTGGGAGATCATCAACGGGGCATGGCGGAGCTGTATGGAAGCTGGTAACGGAATGGGTGAGCCAGTGAAGGCAGCGTACACCACGAACGCTAAGGACCTCTTCATCGCAGACACCATTATTGCAAACCCACCATCTATGGCGCACATTCACTGTGCTGAGAAGTTGGGCATTCCTTTGCACATGGTCTTCACAATGCCTTGGTCTCCAACGGAGGCATTTCCACACCCTCTCGCAGCCATGAACTATGGAAGGGCTGATAAAAAGGTTGCAAACTATCTCTCTTTCATTATGATGGAGCTATTAACCTGGCAAGGGTAAGTTATGCCTGCGCAACTTTTGCAGTTGGGGAATAAACCACATCTAACGTGCTCGCCTCTACAGGCTCGGCGACTTGATTAACAAATTTCGACACCAGAAACTGTCTCTCGATCCCATCAGTCCGATGTGGGGTTTCCACCTCCTGCCTAGACTTCGCGTCCCTTTCACCTATCTCTGGTCTAATGCTCTGATTCCTAAGCCAGCAGACTGGGGTTCTCACATCAACATCGCCGGCTTCTCATTTCTATCACTGGCCAACTCGTATACACCTCCCGCCGATCTAGTATCTTTCCTTGAGGCCGGGCGGCCGCCAATTTATATCGGCTTTGGGTCGATTGTTGTGGATGACCCAGACGGGCTTACACGTCTAATTCTCGAGGCTGTATCAAAAGCTGGAGTCCGTGCCCTTGTTTCCAAAGGATGGAGTGGCGTCGGCGGAAAAGATGTTCCCGAAAATGTGTATCTGATTGGGAACTGTCCTCATGACTGGCTATTTCAGCGTGTGTCAGCTGTTGTACATCACGGTGGTGCTGGAACAACGGCTGCTGGTATTGCCTCCGGGTGCCCTACAGTCGTTGTTCCATTCTTCGGCGATCAATCATTTTGGGGTCAAATGATCGCACGCGCTGGTGCTGGACCGGAGCCTGTACCCTTTACCGCAATGACAGCAGACAGTCTCGCCGAGAGTATCACCTTTGCACTCAAGCCCGAAGTGAAGAGCGGGGCGCAAAAAATGGCTGAGAGTATTGCTCGTGAGAATGGCTCCGAGGATGCTACCAGAGTATTTCTCGAACGCCTTGTCCGAGACGACGTATTGAAGTGCGAAATATGTCCGGATAGGCTCGCCAGCTGGGTACACAAGAAGAGCGGGAAGCGTCTGAGCGGGTTTGCGGTATCCTGCCTTGTTGATCAAGGCTTGGTGAAGCCGCACGAAGTAAAGCTGCTCCAACACATATGTTGGTACGTCGATGAGGGTGCGGAGCATCCTTTGGTTGGTACCGTGGCAACTATTACAGGGTTTTTCGCATCTATCGCTGGAGCCACATCAGACTACTCAGAGGCGTTGAAGAATCGACCGAAGCCCCCAGCTCGACGCCGGTCATCGGCCATGCAGCCACCTGGCGTGGCGCATACTGGACCTGCGCAAGAGAACAAGTGCGACGATGACCAGCCACCTGAAGCCTATGATGGGCTTTTAGGGCACACCATGGACTTACACTCGTTTACGCCCAATCAGATG
This sequence comes from Lecanicillium sp. MT-2017a, assembly GCA_003056585.1. Taxonomy (NCBI): domain Eukaryota; kingdom Fungi; phylum Ascomycota; class Sordariomycetes; order Hypocreales; family Cordycipitaceae; genus Lecanicillium; species Lecanicillium sp. MT-2017a. The sequence continues at coordinate 61,684 of PXYN01000338.1, forward strand.
GATCTTACTGCGATGAAGTTGGCAAAGAAATCCTTGCGGAGCGTAGTGCATCCACAGCAAATTGCAAAGAGAGAACCGACCTTCCACGACAAGCGTAAAGCGGCCTGGCAATCCCACGAACGTGGCCAGCATGGCCGCGTATACTACATTACTCGGAAAACTGGACGCTACGTCGCGGAACTAGGTAAGGCAGGACTCAAAGTACCGGTGTCGTATTTTTGGAACACTGCAAATGGCTTTCATAACTTTCCTTCATATGGCTTTGCTGGTATTGAAGTTCGACGGCGAGATCCAATTACAGGACTGGGCAGTGGCCTCAAGTCTGCAGGCAAAGAGTTTGTACTCGGATTCTGGGATGCATTATCTGGTACCGTCCGAGAACCATATAGGGCAGTCAAAGAAGAGGGCGGGAAGGGTATTGGAAAAGGCATATGGAGGGGCGGCAAGGGTTTCTTTTCGAACATTGGTGCTGGTAAGTTTTCCTCCTGCCGCTCACGAAAGTGAGCTAACCAAATGCAGCAATATACGGCCTGCCCGGGTACTCTTTGAAGGGCCTTGAAAAGGAACTTTCCAAGCGACATTTGACTAAACTGAGGGCAGAAATTATATTAATTCGAATGCGGCAAGGCATTGATGACTTCCGGAGTAGTACTCCGGAAGAAAGGGAAGATGTGATAAACAAATGGAAGACTCAATGTTAATGTCGAATGAGCAAGCTCATATTCAGACTGTGGAACCTCTATTTGGATATAAATTACTTTAATAGCTTTTATTAGATATATACTAGTCCATACTATCATTTTACTATTTTGCATGACAACCATCTTCAAACGGCTCGTCATCCATATGCTGAGAATGGTGTTCAAAGGACCCGTCATCCTTGCCGCTGCTGTGGCCATTCTCCATTCGTATCTCTACACTTGAGATACGTTGCTGATGTCTGCGTATACGAATACTGTTTCCTCGTGATAGTCCCGATAACCCCGTCGTCGAGCGCATGGATGATCCTCCAAAAACCCGTGGCCAAATGCGAACCAGAATGAGTCGCACTGTTGGCAAACAGGCGCACATCAGTCCTATGTTGACCTCAATGGTGGACCACCAAGCTACCGGCCACTCATCCCAGGTTATATTTGAGGAGTTGGCAAAGTAGATGAGCGACTGAAGTCGCAGCGCGGAAACAATGGTCACACTGCGGTTCTCCTGTCAGCGATCTCTTTTCACCAGCCGTGCAATGACCAGAACGGCGCCAGGCTCACTTACAATGTGCCAGTCAAGAACATGATAGCCGCGCCAATCTTCTTTTTCCAGTGAAGTTCCAGTTTCCGTATTTGCGATAGCGGGATGCCGATCATCCACACGTCGATTACGACGCTCACTACGCCGTTGATCCAACCCAGCAAGTTTATTTCTGTGCACTTGCCGTTGATGTCTTCGACGTACTGCATCCAATAAAACCGTATTGGGCTGCACTGAAATATTGAGATGATGATGAATATGAGTCCGAATAGAACGGTAAAGGCTGCGGTGGCCCACAGCACCTTCCGCGTACGAGACCCAGGAAATATAGACAAGTAGAAGAACAACAGACTCAGTTTGACACTGCTTACCAGAAACAGGTAAAGTATTTGCTGGATATAAAAATACCGAGCAAACTCGCTGACTGTGTGCGGCGGCAGAGTCCACACGTCTTTGCCCAGACCATTTTTGGTAAAACCCTCAACGTTCATGATGGTGCAGGGCAACCCCACGCCAACAGAAACAAGAATGGTCCAGTCATCTGCCCGCAATTCTCTGCGATAGCTGAAGTATTTTTTGAATATGATCCGGATCACAACAAGGACTCCTGTAATCGAGCATAGAGCAATGCTTGTGACATTGTACTTTGTAGCTCTATCTCTTCGCGGCCGATCACATACCGACTCGGTGACGTTCTTGGACACTATATCGAACAGAAGAATGGTTAGCGGCCCATGTGCAGACTCAAGCCTAAGCTATTACCTATCATATCAGAGGTGCTACATTCTTGATCTATGCAGCCGTATACCTCTTTTATAAGGGCATCATTGGTGCATAGGCAGGCCAGTCCATCGCAAGACTCCTCATTGTCAAGGCGTAGCAAGCAAGGTTTCTTCAATCCCCTGTCAGTGGCGATGGTTGATGGGCGGGTCGCAATAGGAACACACTTACGGCGCACAGAGAAACTTGAGATAGTTTGTCTAAATCGACGGCCCTGGGGAATATCTCGCCATTCTTCCCTTGTAATGGTTGGATTAAGACGGCATGTGCGAGGTTTCCATCCACGCTTGGTCCAAGGCGCAAAGGCGCGTTCGGGGTTGTGACTCTTTTCTCAGAATACTCATATGCCCGGCCAAACGTAAAGCACAAAAGAATTACCGAAATGGACATATGCCATAAAGCCATTATCCTTGCCGTGGCTACTGAGCTCGCTGAGTAGAGGTTTTCGGGGAGTCAGAATATGCGGATTGAGGTGCAAGTGCAAAGCGGCCATTCTCGAGGCACAATTCGATGAGTCCAGTGCAAGGATAAAAACTTCCTAACAGCGCGAACGCCGCATAATTAACAAGGATCTTTAAGCAGTTTCCCCAGATTATTTACAGCCCTCAACAGCTTTGCTGATGGGGACTATTTCCCCGTACAGATGCATGCTCCTACAGAGCAGTCATGCTTGCATCCCCACCCCCACAAATGCGCCACTGGGCGAGAAAGGAAATGACCTGAACGACACTGCAGGGTGCCTGCAAACTCACCCAACCACAGCCCTTACCCACCACACTATCGCTGCAGCCACCCCTGTCGAGCCGCTGGAGACCGAGGCAAGAAGGCGGACGCGCAGTCTGCCCCTCAACAGAACATGCTGAATGTCTCCGTCCTGAAAACAGGTACATGTGATCGTCGAAGCAAGTTCAGCCATTATTATGTCGTTGGAGAAAAACGTATTCCTGGTGTCAAATAAGACGCATATTGCATGCGCAAGGCCTGTAAATGCCTAGCGCCCGCAGATGAAGCCAAGTGGTATTGGTTTGTTACAAATGGACATGATATTGTCATGAGCTTCATACCCCTACTGTGTGCTCTGCGACCTGCGTGTAATGCAGGCAGGGCCCTCGTAATGTCTGCTTACTTCCATCTTCTGCACATGCATACCTCGGCCAGGGACCAGTACTATTGCTGCATCTTGGCTTACTGACAGAACGCCACAAGCGTGCCTTGCCGCATGGCTGTGTGAAGTACATACGAGCAACTCCAGAGCTGTCACGGACATCAAAAGGGGCTTCCAGCCACTTTCTAACCTAGCGCCAACTAGCGAAAATCGTGCAAAGTATGAGGAGGTGTTTAGTGTCCTGTTGCTAACCGTCCATACACACCTGATCTGCGCGCATACTACTGTACTCCGTATGCAGTTCCCCATGCGCAGCGGTTAGTATGCCATCCGGGACAGTTTCTTCAAGCTCATGCTCGTACGGGACATTTTAGTGTTTTTCTTTACAGGGATGGGGACAAGGGCAGGGACAGGGACACATGCGCCGGGCAACTCCGTCAAACAGGCCTCGGCCAGCAGCTGACCGGCAATGCTGCGCGACTTCTGATGCCTGAACAATGCCAATATGTATGTGGAATACTATGCAACTTGCCGTTGCCATGGCACATACGAGTACTGCTTACCCTATGAACAAGGTTGTCCTGGGAGTAATTTTCGTTCTCCAGTTTGCATAATCGGGGCCTTGCAAATTGTTTAGTGCTGCTGTAATAACTATAACGCATCGAGGAGGGAAGCACGAAACTGTTCGGTCAAGTTGCCAAATGAGAATAAATAAACGCCTATTCTAGAATACATACAATATTAGCCTACATCACTCCGCGTAATTGTTCTTTTTGCTCCGAGTCTTTCCATCGATACTCCTTTACATGGCCTCGTCGGTCCCGCGTAGTGTCACAAAGCTTCTCGTTTCCACATTCACAGACAGCTGGCTCGCGTAGCCATCGGTAGGTGATGCTCCAACGGTCTTGACGTGGACGGATCGTCCCATCCGGGAGCGGGTCTGTTTTGCGCGCTCTAATTGCATGTGTCCAGTGAAGCCTGGCATCTCCGGCAAGCTGAAGCATACTCCTCGGCGGTAAATCAGCCTCCAATTTCTCCCCCGACTCGGAATCGCAGAACTGCATCATGACCGCCGATCCCAGAGATAGTGAATATAGCTGATCAAAGGCGCTATGTGTGTCGGCATGAGGTGGGATGCCTGCTCCTGGTGGGTAGTGCTGGATGCAGACTTGGTCAGGACGGCCAGGTTCCCCCTTTGGCAACAGCGGAACAAGCCACTCAGGGAAACTCAAATATGGTATATCGCGGTCTATTTTAAATGTCTTGTAACAAAATGTGTATCCATAATGCAATGACCGGCGTCCTGAGCGGTGTGGCCACTCTAGCTCATGGCAAAGCTTCTGCAGCACCTCTTGTTCGAGCTCTGGAGAGATGAAATCGTAGTGTAGCAGGGCCCCCGGCGGACATGAGGAGGGCTTGTCCATTACAAAGGACCCTTTCCAACTTCTGTGAAGCCTTCAATACAGGCGTATGTATTGTTCCGTATCGACTGCCGTATCGTACTGTCTACATTCAAGTAATTTTTTTTGGCTTGCGGAGGCACGCGCCAGCACCGTCGCCCCATCACGTGATGCGTCGTCGCCTCGCTGGCCCAAGGAAAATTAAGGAAAATGTGCCAAATGTGTGTTTAAGAGCTCAGGTTTTAATTTATCTAGGCTATATAGTTGAAGTACTCTTCTTCCTTGCGATGCGTTTTAAAATTTGCTCTATGTCCATCGCCCAAGTAGGCTCTCGCCCACTCTCCCAATGTGACTACCAATAGTATATGTACAAGAGTAGACAGTTCAGCCAAAAGCACCTTAAACATGAGTAGGCGGTAAATTACGTAGAAGTCTGAGGTAAAGCCAAAAGATGGATTCTTTCTAAGCGCAATCAGGCGTGGCCTAGGCACGACAGTGCACCGCAAAGCGTCAGTTGTGAACGGCGTGAGTAACTTCGTTCCTTCAGCCCTCCCCCCCGGCGCTCTTTGCACGGCAGAGACGTAACAAGAGCCGACCCGTTCAAACTTGAATATTCTCGGACGCTAAGTTAAGTTTCCTTCCCTTGCTGACATTCAAAGGTCCGCGTGCTAAATCTGCCTTCGGTTAGCCTAATTCTTGACTCCGAACGTCACTCCGATGCCTTCCGCCGTAAGCAGCGATCGCCGATGCCGTTAGCCACCAGATCTCGCGTAGTGCTGGCGGCATTTGTGTGGAGCACCTTGTTCCAACCGAGTCGACCTGCACCTAGCGGCGGGATAATCATTCCGAATCGACAGTCGCTTACACTTGAATGTAGCATCGGGTACAGCGCTTAGTTCCCTAACGCAGAACAAATAGCTATGGCCACAATGCCTTTCTCCGTATTAATGATGTATGATTACTGGTTTGTATGTGTGTAGCCAGGCGCACCTGAGTAAACCAGGAAGCTGTCGCGAGGATATTTAAACCGGTAGGATCCCGCCCTTTGTGTTTTGAACATCATGAACATCATCAATCATTATACCTCTTTACACGCATAATGGCACTTAAAAATGTATTACTGGTTGTTGCCGCTGCCATGGCAGGCGTGGGCCTCGTGAGCGCCGATGATGGTGTCACTGCGGCCGCACGGCACGGATGGAAGAACTTGGCAAAGGAAGACAACTTTGACGGCCAGTCCATTTCCAAGGATTGGTCCTTGTACAACGGCCCTGGTCATAATGGAAAAGGCCGCCGCTCGCCATCGGCCATTTCCGTCCACAACGGTATTTTGACCATCACGGGCAGCACTTCTGGCACCACGGGTGGAATGGCGTGGCATCCCGGCCAGCAGTACGGGCGTTGGGAAGCCAGGGCGCGCTACCCGGCGGGGACACCAGCATATCACAATGTTCTCCTACTTTGGCCAGATAAAGAGGACTGGTCAATTGGTGGCGAGATTGACTACTCTGAAGTTGGCGATGGTGACCGCCAGCATTTGGAGTTCTTCTTGCACTATGGGCGGGATAACAGACAGGAAATTGGGTCAGCGAATGTAGATATGACCACATGGCACAACTATGCCGTCGAGTGGACGCCAGAGCATGTTGCTGGATTCCTCGACGGCCGCGAATACTTCCGTACCAACAAACGCGAAGCAATCCCACCGAGGTCGATGCACGCAACTATTCAACTCGACTGGTTCCCGGACCATCACCCCCGAGGAACTGGGAAAATGGAGGTAGACTGGATCAGACAGTACAAGCTATAGTAAACTGCCAGGTAGACGAATGCAATTTCAATGTGGCCAGAGATAATCGCAACACCATCTACACTATTTGTGGCCCATTCATCTGTAAGCTCACTTATCGCGTTCTCGTATCTGTTCAAGCCTTATCGGCACGTAAGACATTATTTAATACCTCTACGCAGTCAATGCACTGAGAAACGCGCTACAATAGGATGAAGGTGGGCTCAACGGTTACATAGAGCCAATAAATAGCCTCAAAGGATGTCCTCCAGTGCTCCGCTTAGCGCTCCGATTCTCGCTGGCCGTTGCATGGGCTCGTTGTGCGTATTAACCCCCGCGCCTCCTCACTATGAGACTGCATTACGCTGACTCGAATAGTACCAGGGTTGTAGGCTGCGTACGATTGACGGCAAGTAATAATGTTGTCGTGCTGAGCAGAGTTTTACTCCGCAGCGGAGTCCTACAATGGTCCAGAACTTACTCGCAGAAGAACGACCATGCCGACAATCCACTTATCGGGGTCAGGTGTGCCGGCGCGGCTAAAGTGCAACGGCGGGCGAGTGGCGCCACTTCCTGACAGGTACGAGAGAGTAAGCAACTCCCCCTTTCACGGCACTTTGTGCTGTACAGCTTACGAGTACATACTCCCTCGTTCCATACAATGGTTCAAGCCTGTGCAGGAAGTGCGTAGTTACACTGAATGAAGAGTTGACGTTGGGCAGCTCCTTGTTCGCAGCTGCCAATACTTTTATGAGGCGACCCCGAATGATAACCGATAACGTAATGATTAGCTATCACCTCCTGACACCTCCCGCTGCAATTACTCGCCATGCACTGACGTCCCGTCATGCAGCCCTTTTTCACTGCGAAATTGACAGGGCTGCCAAGAGCGGATGCGGCTTGAGGCGCTCCAATGCCGGCAGTAGACGCTAAATTCCCGCCCATGAGTTCCGATAGGTGGATCGGCGACAGCGGTCGGTGGGGCGGAGCTTCACGGGCGAAGTCAAACTTTTCTACTTTATGTGCAACGCGCCCAATTGTTCCCCAGACAAGTCAAGCAAAACATAACTTACGCTGCATTGTTGCGGGGAATCATTCTTACATCTCCCTGAAACTCTTTCTGACTTTGGGTGCGCTTTGTATCCTTGTCAAGCTCTAAGAAACCGGTGTCAAGGCGCTTTCACCATCATCACAGGTCCTGTCGCGTGAGCAAGAGCGTATTGTTTTTGCGTGGAGGCTCGAAAACTTTCCCCTCTGGGCGACCTCGCAGCACATCCTTGCAAACCGGTCAAAATGGCCGACCAAGTCACGGATACGTCTGCTGCGGCCTCCATGAAAGATCATGAGCACCGAAGCAGCTCTGACAGTGGCAAGGCTGCCGATGGCCCTCATCAGCGCCCGCTGCTCAACACGACCACCGATCCCGAAGGCGCCCGCGGCGTCAGTGAGGAGTTGAACAATAGCCGGATGAACAGCCTTGTTGCTGCTGGCAATGCTCATTTCCACAGACTCGGCTGGAAGCGTCTCGCTGTTGTCACCATTGTCGAGGCCGTTGCCTTGGGAGCCCTGAGCTTGCCCGCCGCTTACCACACGTTGGGCATGTTTCCTGGTGTCTTCCTCACCATTTCCCTGGGAGCTCTCGCCATTTTTACCGCATATATTGTGGGTCAGGTCAAGCTCAAGTACCCCGAGACTTCCAGCTATGCGGAGGCTGGCAGGCTCCTGCTTGGCCGTTTTGGATATGAGCTCTTTGGTGCTGCCATGGTCCTGGAATTGGTCATGGTCGTCGGCTCTCACGCTCTAACTGGAAGCATTGCCCTCGGCACTCTCAACAACGGCCATGTCTGCTCCATCGTCTTCTCCGTCATTTCCGCCGTTATTCTTCTGGTGCTTGCCATCCCACCGTCCTTTACGGAAGTTGCAATCCTGGGTTACATCGACTTTGTGTCCATCATTGTGGCCATCGGCATTACTGTCATCGCGTCCGGCATTCAGGCCAGCGACTCTCCTGGCGGACTAAGCGGCGTTGAGTGGTCCGCCTGGCCCAGGGAAGATGTCAGCTTTGCTAAGGCATTTGTCGCCGTCAGCAACATCATTTTTGCCTTCAGCTTCGCCATTGGCCAGTTTTCTTTCATGGATGAGATGCACACCCCTACCGACTATATGAAGTCAATCTGGTCATCTGGTATTATTCAAATTGCGATTTACACTCTAACTGGCGCCCTCTGCTACGCCTTCATTGGGCCGGACGTCAAGGCCCCTGCCCTGCTATCTGCTGGCCCACTCATTTCCAAGATCGCCTTTGGAGTCGCGCTGCCAGTTATTTTCATCTCAGGTTCCATCAACTCAACTGTTGCTCTCCGATATCTGCACGGAAGAATGTGGGAGAAGTCCATTATCCGCTATGTCAACACACCAAAGGGTTGGGTATGCTGGATTGCTCTCGTTACTGTCTTCACACTTGTCGCATGGGTCATCGCCGAAGCTATTCCCATCTTTTCTGATCTTCTGTCCCTTGCGTCAGCTCTTTTCGTGTCTGGGTTCTCATTCTGGATCCCAGGTATCATGTGGTTTGTGCTACTCTGCCAGGGCAAGTGGTACTCCAGGCAAAATATCTTGATCAGCCTCGGAAGCATCCTGGCGTTCATTGTTGGCTCAGTAACACTTGTTGCTGGAACATACGCCACCATCAGGGATATTGTAAGTGTAGTCTTCGTCATTTTTGGCGTCTCATGCCTGGCTGTCAGTCGAGACACTAACACTTTCAACAGATTCGGGAGACCTCTCACGGTGGCACACACAGCCCGTTCGCTTGCCGATCTTATTCCTCTTGATCAGCTGTCTGCATATTTGTATTGCGTTGTAACATTAAACTTAGAGAGCCTAGCATATCAGAACATTTAGAACTGTTTAGAACTGTTTAGAACTGTTTAGAACTGTTTAGAACTGTTTAGAACTGTTTAGAACTGTTTAGAACTGTTTAGAACTGTTTAGAACTGTTTAGAACTGTTTAGAACTGTTTAGAACTGTTTAGAA
>PXYN01000339.1:0-46538 GCA_003056585.1 Lecanicillium sp. MT-2017a
GACAGAGGCGAGAGTGGAAGGAACGACGGGAAGGGCGGAAGCGCAAAGACGCAGAGGACAACGTGGATATGCAGGGACGGAGGGAGGGGTGGGGGGTGAGACGGGAGGTGGAGATCGGTGGGATGGAGGGGAAGGGGGAGGGAGGGGTGGGGGGGGAGGTGAGGTGGTAGGGGGTGGGGGGGGGGGGGGGGGGGGGGGTTGTATTAGAACTGGTTATGTCGGGTTGGGGATGGGTTGCACATGGGAAGAGGAGCTACAGGTACTGACTAGCATCTCGACGAGGAAAAGGCAGATCCGCACGCCGGCCCCCCGGCCCTGCATTTTGCTTCGTGTGTCTATATCTAAGTACAAGCCCCCAACCTGCGCCATCCTCCATTCTGGAAAACCAGTCCATCATTCCTCGTCACTGGAACAACTTTATTCTGCTCGTTCCCCATCCATTACGATCTTTGAGGCTTTGAAGAGGCCAACCGCCACCCACCGGGTCTTTGCTCTTTGCATCATCTTCCTTGTTGTCCACCGCCGCCACTTACACGACTGGCCGCAGGACACAAACACAACCTGAGCTGTGAGGTGCCACGCGAACGAAGTCAACGAGGGAAGAACTGTCTTTGTCGGTTGACGAGACGAATATAATATCCCGGTTTCCTTTTTTTACTCGCTGAGAGGGTTTCGAAGTGCAAAGCCAACAGAGTCACTGGCAAAGGCAGACGATACCTTCGGGTCGCCATAGCACTGAGCAAACGTCAACAGAGGCTTGCAAGCCTTGGCCTCGCTGCGCAACCGGCTCGGTCTTGTTAGACTATAGCAAGCTAGACAATTGTTGTCGATACATTGCACCCGCCATACCGTAACACGGACCAGAATGACCGAACAGTCCTTTGCCCTGTTTGAGCAACCGCACGAAAAGGACCTCGCGCGGTATCCCGAGCCACCGCAGAGCATCGGGGTTTACAACAGCACGTCGCTGGACATGAGCATCGCCGGCGACGCGTACGGAGCCTTTTCACGAACCAGCAGCGCTGGCGAGCTATATCCCAACGCAGCCGCGACGACACTGGGCAGCCTCTCACCCACCATCTACGCCGACGGCGCCCCGAACTACATCTTCAACAACAACAGCAGCAGCAGCAGCAGCAACAACCGCACGTCGCCTGGACTATATCCGGACGACGGTGATATGAGACTGTCGTCTTCCGGCCTCTCTTCCGCATCCGCTCCATCGGCGACTTCGTCTGTCGTCGGATCGCCGCAGTCCCACGCCGGCCCTCTTGGGGTCCCCGACTGGAATAATCAAGGCCTGGGCATGCAGCCCGGCATTGTCAACAACGACTACATGGCTGGATCCGAGTACCCGGCGTTTTCGGGTGTGGGCGTGGAGGATATCCCTACTTTTGAGTTTACACATGCCAAGAGCTTTGTTGGTAAGTCCTTCTTTATGACAATTATCTTGTGAAGCTGTTTTCTTTCTTTCGCTTGTTTGTCCCCAACACTGCGCATGGTCTCTGGAAACCGAACTTCTCTTGCGGGAAGAAAAAAGGCAAGAAACGCTGCAAGAAAGAGCTACATGAGCTGCAGGGCGCGGTCCCTCATTACGGCGACCCTGTCCTGGCTCCAAACCATGTCTTACAAAACGGCCAACATGGCCCGTTTGGCGGTACGAACGATGTATGGAAACTGGGCCGGGAGTCAACGGCTCGCCTAGCGGGCAGGTTTCTGCTTTGAAGGTTTATTTTTCCTTACGCCGCGTCGTCCCTCACTCTTGCATCAATCTTTGTCTGTTCGGGTTCGGAAATCAAGTGTTGTTCCGGGCGCGCGACACAAGGACAATATTGGAGAGACAAGAGAAGTCTTCTTTTTTTTTTCTTCCCCCCTTCTCTTCCCATCCCAGGCTGGCGATCGATCGTGGCTAGAGCGGCTTGGTTTGCCTTGCCATTGCTTTGATTGACAGGCAGACGTCCTTTGGGTGGTGTGACGGGTGTGACTGGGGTGTCCACCCGCCCACTGCATTGGAACTCCGCCCCGTTCAGTTCAGCTGGCTTCTAGCATAGCCAAGTGCTTCGCATGCACGCCATGTGTCACCTACCGGTGGGCTGGCTGGGATGCCTGGGATGCCTGGAGGGCGGTTGCCTGCCCAAGCGCAGGAGACTTCATCCACTGAGAGACCTGGCCTGTGCCCCTTGGACGCGTGCCTTGAACAACACGTCATAATCCTGCTTCTTTTTCGTTTTTTTTTTAATTGTTGTCCTTTTGCCCAATTCAATTCGAACGCATTCGAAGCATCTCTCTCTCTCTCTCTCTCCTCTTCCTTTCACCATCAGCAGCCTCTTCTCCTCTCCTCGTTGGCCGTGGCTTGGCTTCGGACTCGATTTGCAGATCACCGTTTCGCTTAGCCCGACCCCCCGACCGAGACATTGTTCCGCGCCGCGCAGGTACCTCTCTCTCCTCGAGTACGAGTCCCCGCCATCCAGCACGCGCGCGTGTGTGTCTGCTCGTACCAGTGGTCTCTGCGCCGGTGTCTCTCTTGGTGTTTGCGCGCGGTGTGCTCTCTCTTTGGTCTCTGGGCCCCTCCCGCCACTCCCGGCGCCGACCTGCCATCGCGCAACCTTGGCCGCCGCCCCATCACTCAGTCAGACACATCACATCTTCTGTCCCTTCTCTCGCGCGCTCTCTCTTTCTCTTTCTCCGCCACGCGCCGCGCCCGTTGGCACTGTTCTAGAATTGTTCCTTTGGCTGCTTCCTTTCTTTTCTCGCGTTCGGCACGCTGCCGAGCGGCTCATCGCAAGCCATCATGGTCACTGACGCAATGCCTCCTCCAGACCCGTCGCTAATCCACCCAGACATCGGCCAGCCCAACATGGGCTTCTCGCCCTACGACCAAGGCTTCCAGCAGCCCGCACATCCGTACCCGGCCTCGCCCTCGGTGCGCACCACCAGCTCCTCGCCCTACATGCAAAACGGCCACTTCCAGCCTCAGTACAGCCCCTTTGGCACCCCCATGGACCCTGCCCGCCGCCCCAGCATGGCCAGCTTCGTCTCCCCCGGCTCCGGCGAGTACCACAGCGGCGACGAGACCAAGGAGAGGCAGCGCTGCACCTATCCCGACTGCGGCAAGGTCTTCAAGGACCTCAAGGCGCACATGCTCACCCACCAGAATGAGCGCCCCGAAAAGTGTCCCATCCAGACCTGCGAGTATCACGTCAAGGGCTTTGCCCGCAAGTACGACAAGAACCGACACACCCTGACCCATTACAAGGGCACCATGGTCTGCGGCTTCTGCCCCGGCTCCGGCTCTGCCGCCGAAAAGTCGTTTAACCGCGCCGACGTCTTCAAGCGCCATCTCACCACCGTCCACGGAGTCGAGCAGACCCCGCCCAACAGCCGCAAGAAGGCCCCCGTCGCCGTCAACCCCGGCAAGAAGCTCGCCGGCTACCCGGCCGACGCCACCGGCAAGTGCAGCACCTGCTCACAGACCTTCTCCAACGCCCAGGACTTTTACGAGCATCTCGACGACTGCGTTCTCCGCATCGTCCAGCAGGAGGACCCGGCCGAGGCCATAAATGCCCAGCGCCTCGCCGAGGTTGCCAACGACGGCACCGTCCACCACACGCTGGAGAAGCACAACCTGCCCACCGCAACGCCCACAAACGACGTTGTCTTTGGCGGCGACGATGATGACGACGATCAGGACATGGCTGAAGGAGATGATGGCGACGATGGTATCACACAGTCGCCGGCCAAGAAGAAGCCGTCGCCCCTCAACGGCATCCAAAAGTCGCGCGGCATGACGCATTCTCGCGGCGGTGTCCCACTCGTCACCAAGACCCGCAGCCGCAAGAACCGCAAAGATTATCCTTCATCCTGGGGTTTCGACAAGGGCCAGATGACGATGAAGAAGCGCATCATGGCCGTCTTTGACGGCGGCCGACGCCTCGCCAAGGATGACCTCATGCTCTCCACCGACCGCGAGGTCCGCATCAAGCTGTCGGACGGCAATTCGTACGTCACCGACCTCGACGTGCAGACCATGAAGCGCGCCGAGGGCTTCTTGAATGCGACGGACGAGGAAAAGGGACCGTGGATCTCAGATGACCCTACGGAAGAGCAGATTATGGAGATGCAAAAGATGCAAGAGATGCTCAGCACCAACGCCGGTTCCAACTAGGGACGAGAGGGCACACGTCCCGTAATAACGCGCCTATGATGTTATCCTACACGGCCCCAAGGCGTCATCCCAGTACACGAAGGTGAAGACGTCCCATTGCAGGTGGTGCATCCGCACTCCGCAGTGGCATGGGCTCTCTTTTTTACAAAGCAGCATTGCGACAAGGCGTACGATAATGTTTTATTATGAATGAATTGGCATCGCTAGGGAAAACTCTTCTACAGGGGAAGATATGTGGCAACGGCAAACACAAAAAGAAAGAACAAAAGGAGACACTTGCTCTTTCAACCAAACATCTTGAAATGATTTACCGCCGCTCTGTGGCACGGCGAAGCGGCGAGCGGGATGGATTGATTGATACCCTGATTTTACGTATATACTTTTTTCATGTTTTCTGGTATTTCGTCCATATTTTTTTTTATTTGGTGGGATTTTCGAAAGGCCTTTGTTAATATCGAACCGCCGTGTCCTTTTGTATGGTTTTTGCTCTTATGGTTTTAAGCCGTTTTGGATCAAGGTTTCGGGAGTTTTTATGTCTCGCTCTGAGAGGGTTATTCGAGGGACTGCGGCAGGGTCGCAGCGCGCAGTCATTGTTTTGGCTTGTTGCCAGCTATTGTTAATAAAAAAAATATACATCTTCTCTCAAACTCCAGTTACGTCTCGTTCGTGCGAATGATGTTCATGTCGTGCCGTGCTTTCAAGGTGTTCGCTCCTACGGTGGGTCGTCAGATCCCTCGCTGGGTTATATGCGAATAACCTGTGATATATTAGGCGCGTATTAGTGCCCAGGATGCCGTGCCGGTGCCTGGCGTCGATCATTTTAGACCCGGTGGCTTATTGACGGTCTTCCCCGTCGTGGCTGTTTGGTGGGATGCAGTTACTCCAGGCGTAGCATTACTCGTACAGCTTGCAAGACGACGGGCGGGGCGGCACTCTCTCCACCACAGCCTGACAAGATTTCGTTCTGCACAAACACCCATTGTCAACCAATAGTGAACAACTCCCAGTAGGAGCAGCACGGGAAATAAAATCGGTTGGGCATAGTTGAGACGGCGAGAGGCAGAGAGACGCTGCTGGCCATGTCTCTCATCTCTCGCGTCTCGCTCAAGGGCAACAATGCCGCCGACGAAGAGGACGACGCCGCCGACATCCTCTCGTCCGCCATTGGCGTCATCTTCCCCGACGACATGGCAGTGCAGCACGGCGACGCAGAGCACTCGGTGGTGTACAGTTCGCCGCACTTCCGCAAGCCGCTGCACCTGGAGCTGGCAGTCCCGACGGGCGAGACGGAGCGCACCCTCTTCAGCCACTACCTGTGGAACTCGAGCCTGGTCGTCGCCGAGCTGCTCGAGACGGACTCGCTGCTCGGCACGCACGCGGCAGAAGCACAGCGACCGCTGTCCGGAGACGTGAGCTTCGACGTCACCGGTCGCAGCGTGCTCGAGGTCGGCGCCGGCACGGGCCTGCCCAGCATCACGGCCGCCAACGTCGGCGCAGCCCGCGTCGCTGCAACAGACTACCCATCACCAGCAGTCATCGAAGCGCTCCGAGGCAACGTAACCCGCAACACGGGCCCGCAAATCGCGCCAGACGCTAGCAAGTCGACGGCTTCGGCATCTGTGGTCGTGACGGGCCACGAATGGGGCGTCTTCACCGACGAGTTTGCCCGCAGCGAGGCGCACGCCTTTGACCGCGTGGTGTCGGCCGACTGTCTCTGGATGGCGCGGCAGCACGACAACCTCCGGCGGACGATTTCGCACTTTCTAGGGCTGGGCCCGGACGCGCGGGCGTGGATCGTCGCCCAGTTCCATACGGGCCGGGAAAAGGCGGCTTCGTTCTTTGACGCGGCGGCGCTGGCGGACGTCGGGCTCGAGATTGACCGGATCTGGGAACGGGACTTTAACGGCTTGGAGAGGGAGTGGGCTTGGGAGACGGAGAATGAGTACAAGGAGCGCAAGTTTTGGACTTGTGTCTGTGTGCTGCGGAGGAAAAAGCTGAACTGAGCTTTTCTGTCGTTTCACATCTCGCTGTTTATTTGCGAAGAAGGGAAGGGTGGATGGGTGGCCTTGGACGGACATGCGCTCTGTGTTATATACCGCAAAGCGAAACTCAGCTGCCGAAGTGCACACCTCCCCAAGAAGAGGGCGCACAGAGCCTCAGCCGTCGGACCGAAATACGAACAAGCCGACGATGCGCAAATCAACGCCCGTTCAGCCAATATACCGAGCATCTTACGGACCAGGACTCCACACGCTCTTCAGCTTGCCCGGCGCCACGGCTGGTCCCGTATGAGTGTGTGACAACAGCCAGCGCTTTCGGATACCAGACTTTCAGCTGTGTGGTTTTCCAAATACATAAATGTCGCGATTGCTGGGGGGGAAAGCCTGGGGGGCTTGTTTTTGGCTGGCGGGCTGGAGCTGGCTGAACTCGTGTGGCGGCGGCAGCGTGGATGTGCTGAAAATCACAACCTCCACAACAGCTTTCCTGCTAGGGGTTTTGCCTTTCACGCTTGGTTTCGCCTTGGCGTCATGGAAAGAGCTCAGCTGGACACAAATGCCGGGTTTGGGCTATTTGTGGATTGTTCGCGAAGAGGCGTGGACGGGTGTACATGTGCCCACGTCTGGAGCCTCATGATGAATTGAGAGCCATAGCAGACTTTACGAGACTTGAAGGTAGAGATGTAGTCAAGCATGGGCATCGATGGGGACAGAACCTCGTGCGTTCCTTTACAGTCACATACAAAACTACCCGCGCGCGAAAAACCCGTCATAGATTGGAATATATTCATTACATGTATACATTAGACCGCTACTCCTGATCCTCGGAGAGCCCCCTTATCACGCCGCCTCAGCAGGAGTAGCGTCGACAGTGGGACCCTTTTCCTCAATGCTAGTCACCAGCTCGTAGCTGACCCGAAGATTCTGTGCGCCGCTGAGTGCGCTGGCCACCTTGCACTCGTGGCGCTCCCGCACCAGCCGCCGAAGGGCGCCGACGAGAAAGCCCGAGACGACGTCGACCGACCACGTGTCGGGGATGCGGGCCAGCACGTCGTCCACGTCGAACCAGCCGCCGAAGCGCTCCAGCAGGGCGCCCGTCTGCTCGACGCGGTCGCTGGCGTCTTCTATGCTGAGAAACTCGCGCAGCACAATGTTGAACAGCCGCTGCTGGTCTTCCACGGCCGGCGGTGCCTCGTTGCTGCGGCGGCGAGATGTGCCCTGCGGCGTGTAGAAGACGCTGGCTCCGCCGCGAAGACAATACGATACAGCAGAGTCGTAGTCGCCTAGCCTGTGGACGAGTAGCCGGAGCGCCTCGTCATGGTTATTGTCCCGGCCCGCGAGGATAATGGTCTCCGGAACCAGTAAATCGCCGGACAGGCTGGTGATGCGATCGCGGATGCTCTCTTCGTCGTATTCGTTGGCGCCACCGAGAAGTTGTAGTAGCCTGAGCCTGCTTTGCCATACTTCGTCACTCTCCGCAGAGTTCTCTGTCAAAAAGTGGTGATATGAGGGTTTTGGTGCCTGCAAGGCCCTATATGCTGCATAAGCAGCCATAACCGCCTCCCGGCTCGTCTCTGACGATTCCAAGTCGCCAATGACAATGTCCAGGTAGTACGCAATAAGCTCGTTAATGTATTCTGTGTGTCCCTTGCCAAATGTGAGATGCTCGAGATAGTGTTTCACTGCCTTGGGAGCTTCTTCTCTTAGTATTGCCACCACTTGGGTTGGTTCAAATCTCGCCGCCTTCGCCTTATCTTCAGCAAAGACCTCCACACCGAGCTTGGGATTTCGTCTCGCGAGCCAGACTCCGTATTCCTGGACGAGCGCTTGATTGCTAATCTTGGAGAGGTAATCCTTGACTCGCATCTCTCCGTCTTGGAATTCTTGGCCGTCATCGCGCTCGCCCTCGATTATTCGCTTCCACGTAGAAAGAACCTCCCCAGCCATCTTGCGGCTCTGGTAAAGGCGACTAAGCACAAACAGGCGATGATGCGACTCTAGAATATCGACAGCGCGTTCGAAACAGTCCACGCCTTTATCAACGAGCTCATTCAGCTCTCCTCTGACGCTGTAGCCACCCCTCCCAGCCATCCGTAGTGTATGGCGATCAAGTTCTAGCAGAACCAAAAGCAAAGCGGCTTCTACTGTCCTGAATACCTCTCGCTCGTCGGGTACGCTGCCAAACCCCTTCATCTTCCTCCAAGCGGTAAGAAACCGTCGAAGAAAGTGGAGGACGGCAGACTCTAGGTTTCCAAGCGTGCTCTTAGATATCGATCCAAAGGCTCTGCTGCGCAAAAACATTTCTGCCGCTTTTTTAACGCCCCCATATATCCAGATACCGTTTCGGCCTTCTATTATTTCATTCCTCACATCCGGAGTGAGTGACAGCACGACTCTGGGGTCGAGCTGACTGTCCACCAAGATTTCTTCGAGCGCCGTTATTTCTCGGTCGGAAAATGGCCGGCTGGGTGATCCCAGCAGCAGCGTGCTTAATAAAAGTACGCCAGCTTTTTGGCGTAGATACCGAAACGTTAGAAATTCGAGCTCCGATTTGGCGTCCCGGCTGCGAATTTCCGCCACCAAGCCATAAATAGCATCTCTATTGATATCTTCTGGCCAGACATTGGTCTCTTCTCCAGGTAGGGCTAATGCTCTCTCGAGCTGTAGTAAAAGAGGATTTCGTACTGCCCACCAGACCTTATCGCCTGACCAGACAACCAAGCTGGTTTGTACCTTCGCTAAACGGCGAGTAAAGTCTTCTCCCTCCGCAGTTCGAGACGCCTCCCATCCGTCCGGTAGTGAATCTCCAGACTGAGAGTCATTGTCTCGGTCAAATAATTCTTGCTCTTTGGACAGGCGCTCCATAGAGCTTGCTGTTCGTGAATCAACGCTCTTAAGTGAGGCCGTGGATGTTCCCATTTCTCCATGGCCCGGGAATGGTGTATATCGCTTCTCACTAAGCCTGTTTATTATGGCATCAAACTGAGTTTCGTCACTGCCCGTCAGGCTTCGGATTCCGAGTACTTCGCTTGACGAGTTGTGTGGTACTAGCCAATGTCGTTCAGGGTGGACATCATTCCCAGCATCACAACGCTGTATCTCGATGCCGTACTGTTCGACATCGTTTTCGGCGGCCATGGAGGCAAGAACGTAGCCATCGTCTTCTTCGGGTTCTCCATGGTGAGGCGCAGCAGGGTCTGCACTCCCCCCATCAACAACGATTTGCTTCGGATATTTGGTAAATGAGATAGTAGGGCGCGTAAGATCACCGTCAAGGTTGACAAACATGCCAATTCCAACCTCTGTCGGACTGGTGCCCGTCACCACCAAGAATTCTTCTGCGGAGGGAGAGGCTATATGAGGTTTAAGTAAAGACAAAGGTGGTGTCGCCTCAGAAGGCTTGGCCACAGTGCTGGTATCCTGTGGTACTTCTGGTAATGCTTTGTTCACTGCGGCAGGTTGCGCGTCCGCAGGCTGGGGCGTCGACGGATGTTCTGGCGGTGATGCGTCCTGGAAGACCGATTCTTCACCGCCAGGCCCACGCGCATCCTGTTGGCGTCCTCTATTTCCAAAAATTGCCCCTCCAAGGCTAGAGCTTCGAGTATGGCTTTGAGCAGAGGGTTGCGATCTCGTTTGAGATGATGACGCGCTTCGCTGCACGCTACCGCCTGTGTCTGGGGAAAGACTCTGCGCGTGGCCAATCTCACCGGGTGAGGTCGGTCTCTCTAATGAGGAGATACTCATCAAAGGGATCTTCAGCTGCTTATCAATGTCAAGGAGTGCGTACGCCTTAGAGTCTGCGACGCAAGCTATCGTATCGCGACGCACAGACAACGTGCTCCCGGCATAATCAATTTTCTAGGTTTGAACGATCAGAGCCAGTACTGTAGTATCTGGGACAGCAAGCACTTACCCTTAATGCGCGTGCATCTTCACCTATGCGCACCACTTGTATCCTCCTATTTAACGACAGTAGAAGGGTTACGCCGTTTGTTTCCCCTCGTCCATCGTCGACCTGCGGCTCATTCAGATCGACACCGCCAACCCAGTTGCAGTTCTTTACTTGCGTCGTCTCGAACACTGGTGTGAGTTCTGGAAGAGAATAAAAGGTCACGGTCCAGTTACACAGAATACAGGCTTTGCCAACGCGCGGCAAGAGTAATATTTGCTGCACACCGGGTCGCGATGATGCACTTGTTTCAGCAAAAGCAGGCGCTAGTCGAGAGGCAGATATAAACATGGGCCGTCCAGATCGGTCGTTCGGGTCTGGCGGGATCTTCACAAAGTGTAGGAGCTCCGAGGCGGAAGTACCAATGTACAAGTTCCCATCTGTGCCCGTAGCGGTTAGCATTTAGCTTTGTGAGATTCAGTAGGGTGTCCTGTACCAAAGTATTCGATGCAATTTATCTTCACATCGCTTTTTGACCCGTCCTCGGAGAGAGGGACGTCTTCCAGCAGTGATCGCAAGACGTAGGGGCCATCATCACTCGTTGCCGACAGGTCGAGGTTTCCGCTGGTGGTCGGCTGCGTCATGGTAGTTTTCGGTCCGCAAAGGTCATGGGGAATCTTGCGGCATTTTAGATCGTATTTATGGCTTCCGCAATGGGGGTTGCCCTGGTGCTATCGCTGCGGGGAGTTTGTTTCGTGCAAATGTCAATGGTGGTAGCCCGTAGTGTTGAGGCTTGGAGGAGCTGCGGCTCAGGGAAGCTGGTCGGGTGGGGCGCGAACGTCAGCTCCCCTTGTGGCGCGACACGTTGAAGTAGGCTGAGCTACTCCTGGCTGGACCATACACATGTCCGAAACAACGAACCGTCTTTCTGCGGCGGACAACATTCTCCTTTGAAATTTGCGCTCTTGCTCGGACGCGATACCAGTACTGCGCTCCGCATTGTCCTGCGCCTGAATACACCCGTTGTCGGGCTGCAGACTCCTTAATGAACCGCCGCGCCTCCGCAATCGAGCTTCAAGAGAACTGACAATGGCTGCTGTAACGGACGGCGCTGTCGCGACGCTGAATGCGGCTGACAGTGCAGCTGGCCCCGAGGCTGGGAACAAGTTCCAACATGCCATCTCAGCATGGAGAAGTGTGTGATTCGCCCCATTATATCACTGTCCTTGGGGAGCTAACATACGATAGACGTCGACCTTACGACGTTGACCTCGAGCCTCGACAATACGGCATCAGACATCGTCACTTACCAACGCGATTCGACGATTCAAAGAAAGGACTTGGCGCAAAAGACGAAAGACTTTCGAAAGCTCGACGACTCTGCCAAGTTGACAGAGGTCAAGGGCCTGCTTAAAGGTTATATCGAACCGAATCCCGTCACCACGGCTGCTTGCTAATACAATCTCTAGCATATCAAACATTCATTGACCTCCTTACGAACCACTCGAAATCTGTCAACTCTGCGTTTTTGCAAGCTTATACGTCGATCTCCGAAGCGCCTGATCCCTATCCATTGCTCGAGGCTTCCGTAGATGCCATGCTCGTGTCTGAAGACACTATGCCCAAGTTGACGGAAGAAAATAAGCACCTTCAGGAGAACGTGTCGAAATTGACTTCCCAACTTGAGGAATCCGAAGCAGCATTGCAATCAGAGCGTGCCGCCAGAAAAGAGCTCGAGGATAACCTCGAGAGCAAAGTAAAGGAGGTCGAATCATCGTGGAACGCCGTTCTCGAAGAGCGCAAAGATAACTGGGATGCAAAGGAAAAGACGCTCGAGGACAAGGTGGAGAATCAGGAACGCCTTCTTAACGAGATGAAGGCCACCTACGAAGTAAATCAACGCCTGTCCAAGACAGGCGAGGAGCAAGACTCGCAACGTAACCAAACGTCTAGTGCGGAGCTGGAGATGCTTCACTCGGATCTGGAACGCACTAGCACAAGGCTGGCTGAAGTAGAGTCCCGAAATGAGCAAATGCGACTGGAACTTGCCCAGTCCAAGTCCTCTGCTTCATCGCATGCCCAAGCGCCGGTGGAGGATGATCCTGGATACATGCGGATGCGATCCGAGAATTCTTCGCTCATTCGCAAGCTTGATAATACAAGGCTGGAAAAGGACGTGCTTAGGAGAGAATTAGACACAAAGCTTCGCTCCACGGAGCGAGAGGTGGCGATGCTGAAAGACGAAAGGGAGTCGCTCAAGTCCAAGGTCCAGAAATGGGGCGACTACGACGAAATTAAGCAAGAACTCGAAGTTCTTAAGAGCATCGAATTCTCTACTGGGGACGACGAGGAGGCTCCCGCTTCAGGCGATGGCGAAGCGGCAGAGAGCGGCAACACGCTGGAAAAGCTGCTGCTCGGTCGTAACAAGAAACTGGGAGACGAATTAACCGTTTTGCGAGTGTCTCACCAAGATCTACAAAGCCGATTGGAAGATTTGCAGGAGGATTTGTCAAGGACAAACGCTGAACTTGAAAAGTCGCAAAACCTAAACGAAAAGCTAGAAGGTGACCTGGAGCAGATGCACTCAGAAGGCGCCAATGCATTCCCATCGGGTGCGTCTGTCGCCGGCACCTACGTAACACGAGCCCAGACGAGAAAGGGCCGAATTTCACCGACATCTTCCATCATCAGTGGCCTTGATCCACGAGGAGGTGGTGGAGAGCGTGAGCCGATGGGTGGTGGCTCAGGCATTTTGCCCATGGTGACGGCGCAGCGAGATCGTTTCAGGACAAAGAACAACCAGCTGGAGCACGAGCTGGGAGAAAGCCACAAGACTGTGCAGCAGTTGCGGCACGAAATTGCGGCGCTGCAAAAGGACAACCTTAATCTCTACGAAAAGACGCGATACGTGTCGACGTACAACCGTTCTGGCGCGATGGCGTCGTCTTCATCTGCCTACGCCACGAATCCAAACCCATCTACGGTAGCTATCGGCGAGACTGGCAGCCCTGGCATGGCCATTGACCGATATCGCAAGGCGTATGAATCCAACATATCACCATTTGCGGCGTTCCGTGGCCGAGAGTCGGCGAGGGCGTATCGGCGGATGAGTCTGCCGGAGAGGGTGGTATACTCAGTCACAAGGATGGTTCTTGCGTCGAGGACCAGCAGAAACCTGTTTGCGGCGTACTGCGTTGCGCTCCACATACTCGTCTTCTTCTGCCTCTACTGGCTAGGGTCGACTGACATTGAGAAACACGCCAGTACTCTCGGGGCTTCAGCTGGCGCGGCCGCGGCCAGGCAAGGTGGCTCGACGGATCACGGAGATTGGAAGGAGGAAGGTTTCCACGACCAATAGTCAAGGAGGCATCCAAAAAGGATTGCGGAAAGAGTAAGAAGCTGTGTTGAGGAGCGGCTCGTCGCGGGATAGATGGGCCCGCTGCTATGTTTATTTTTAACCCATACAAGCAAAGCGACATTTGATGGGTCGGCTTTGCCACATGTGCGTGTACAATGAGAGACGACGGTGCGGGTAGCTAATACCGGAGATGTGTCGGAGAAAGAAAACTACTATAGGCACCCTGATACCTGATACTCCCTGCAATTAGACCACCTATCCAACTATATGCCGTAAACTCAGTGTGACATGGCGTGGTAGCTGGGCGCCACGCCCGCGATTGCAAGCAACTATAGGTTGCACCAATCAAAGCAGCGTGGTCCAGAGTCAGAAAGGCGCATACAGCTCAAATGCCCATAGCCAGCGCTAAATCTCCCATGGTCAAAATCGTCGTGTGCCGTGTTTGCGTCGTATCCTGTGTCTTTTAGACGCCCTGCCAAGCACGGCTTGTACCTTCTTCTGGGCGAACGGAGGGACAAAACGGGTTGGACCTTGTACATTTGCGCACAAAAGGAATTCTAGGCAGGAGTAGCGAATTTCGATAGTGTCTCGTGCCAGCCTTCAGAAGAGATGCACGGCATATAGTACCATGCAATAATTCCAGACTGCGGGCCGAGTGGAAATGTCAAAGCATCTGGCTAGCAGTTGCGAAGTATACAAAGGGTCGCTCTAGCAGTGGAGTAATCTCATCCTGCATGAACAAGTGCCTACCCGCAATGGGACGCTGTAGCCGCCAGAAGCCCTTGGCCAATCGCGGTGGCAGGATGGGTATCGCTCGTGGTGTGCACCCAGCTCCAGAGCGCTGTGATTCGCCCATCGTAGCCGCCCGTTTCCAGCCCGGCTCTTGGAGGCCGGCCCCCAGATCTCTGTGGTGGGAGGAAAAGGACAGGAAAGGCTCCACGCGAACGACCGACCAGGGTTTCTCACAGTTGCATCCCTATTTTTAGGGCCCTGCCTTGCGCTGGCCATGTTTTCCCTCCACCTTGGACACATTGTATGGCCGTAGCTGAGCCAATGACTGTTCGTGTATAGCTATGCCACCCCGATTGGACAGGTGGGCTGGCGGCTCTGCGCAAGGTATGGTGTGCATGTGTCGTGCAGAGGTTATATTAGATGCAATGTCTCGCCCCGATGTCGACGATGGACGGTTTTCTGTTTCTAGAAAATCCATTCTCTTTTGAGATAGTGTGGAAATTGTATCCCAGTTTCCAGTTTCCTTTTTCCTTCTCTTTTCTTGTCATTTCCTTTTTGTCCTTTATTGGCAGTTGTTTTGTTTCCCGTATTTCTTTACCGTCTACTTCTTACGACTGTTGTCTTTTGCTTTTGCCTGAACGACCTTGACGATTTCGCGCCGTGTGATACGAAACAGTACTCTTATTCAGAAAGCCCAAGAGCTTCGAACCAAACTACTTTTATTTATTTGGTAACAGTCTGGAACTGCACCACCTTACCACGATGCGTCTCTCGACCGTGGTCGTTTCTTCTTTGGCCGCCGTCGCCACAGCTGCTCCAACATGGCCAAGCTTCAACATCAAGGACCTGGCCAACCCAATGAATGCCCTCGATTCGCTCTCAGGCTACTTTAACCTTATTGCTTCCAAGGTTGAAGCCGCCAAGGCCATCGCAATTGCCCCAACTTGTGATGTCAGCAAGGCCAAGATGCCTACCGGTTAGTGACAAACTCTGCAATGGAAAGGGGCCGTGGCTGACATTCATCTACACACAAACAGTCGATGGTCTTCCTCCTCCTTCCCAAGGTCTTTCTGTCCACCACGTCGTCGTCGGCCGTGGAACGCAAAACTACACCTGCAACGAAGGCGAGGACGCCAAACCAAAGGCAGCCGGCGCCGTGGCCACACTCTTCAACGTCACCTGCATGGCGTCCATGTATCCCGACGTGACGAACCGGATCCCTGGCATGGCTGTGCACTTCAACCTCGACAACGCTAACCGCCTCGGTCCCCGCGTGCTGCCCGTCTCCGGCCACCACTACTTTACCTCTGACGGCGTTCCCTACTTTGACCTGGGGGACATCGGGCAAGCGCCTACGGCCAAGAACAGCTCCGCCGCTCCGCCTCGCACGGCTTCTGCTGGCCAGGGAGGCGAGCCGGCTGTTACGTGGCTGAAGCTATTGACCGTGGAAGGGGCCACAGAAGGCATTCAGGAAGTATACCGTGTCTCGACTGCGGGCGGCACTCCGCCGGCTACCTGCAAAGGAATGCCGAGCAACTTTGAGGTCGAGTACGCTGCAGAGTACGTTTTCGTTAAGCCATATTCATGTGAATGAAGTTTACTGACTTGTCGCCTTAGGTATTGGTTTTGGTCGGGCTAAGATGCGTTTCCTCCGGTGGTGCAGCGAGTGTGTTAAAAACGATGTGGGACAAAAGGTGAAACTCACCCTTTTGTCGTGTTTGTCTCTGTTATTTCCTTTCTTGATTTTGTCAATTTACCATGTCTCTTTTCTTCTCACAAATTAGTCAGTAATGAACTGCTTTTTCCATATAACTGTTCCATACAACTGTGCTGTATCCTTCGATAGTTGCTGCAGGACCGTTGGAATCTGCAGTAAAGTACGCTCGTTCCATGCCTTGGATGGGGCGACGCCTCCACTGGATCTCGTTCTCCATCACGCTAGTCTCGGCCAGTTACAGCTGGCGACACGTGCCGGCATATCCCCCACCTCCCCTCATGCCCCGCTGTCACCCGCGCAGCACACCTCGTCAAGAGAGTCTTACGAGTGGTCGTCCGTCCGGTCAACCGCAACTTCGACTGCATCGTCGCGTTAATCCAACCAACCTCTGCCACCTTACTCGCCGCACTTTCCACCACGGCCTGCTACGATACCCCATGATGCATTGCGCTGCCTCGTGAATGGTCGCTTAGCCTCGAAGGGGGCCCGATCTGACGCGAATTCAACCCCAAGCGAGCCTGCCAGGCGGCCAGCGACGCCGAAGCTGTTGGCGCATTTCGGGGCTGCAGGCGTCTTTGCGACGAGGTCCATGTAGCCATGATCGCACTGTTCGCTCTTCTCAAAATCTTTATGCGCAATAACCTGTATTCACCTTCTTACGCATCCTTTGTCCTTGAGCGCGACGCACCGTCATCCGTTTGTCGCCTCTTCATTCACACAACGGCTATCAGGCGTCGTCAGTCAAGCCAACAAGGCACATATCCAGCTTCCGAGCTACCACTTCATTGACTTTCGCCTCGGATAGAATAAGCTTTGGTATTGTGTCGTGGCGGTCGGCGCAATAACCCTACAGATCAGCCACAGCCGCACTTCTTGTCACAACCCCTTCACACCAATGCGTTGGCCATTCCACATTGTCTCCTTTTTAGTCAGGACTCTGAGACGAGCCTTTCTTGGGGACAATATGGATTACACATCCGTTATGGACTTGTCTCTGTCCATCAACGGCTTGCAACCTTCCGCAGACGATTTGGAAGACGATTCGAGAGAGCGCACGCCGTGCAAACCAGGTACTTGCCTCCGTCGATGTTCTCAACGCTGCTCCCTGTCGTAACTAATTTCATGTTTAGTTCAATGGCCCGTCGCAGCGATTCCCGTTGAAGTGTTTGAAATCATCACCTCACATCTTTCTAGAGCGGAGATTAAGGTCCTTCGCCTGGTCTGCAAGGAGTTTGAGGCAAAGGTCTCATCACAATATTTTAAGAATGTTGTTGTCCCATTCCGTTCCGAACTGTATAGCAAGTTGGCTCGCGACGAGAATGGCGCGCTCGTCAACCCGACGTCGAGGCTCTTCAGCAGCGGCACACGAATATTCGAGGACTTTGGTCCGCATATTCGTCGTTTTGCTCTCTCTCTCGAGCTTGAGGAGGAAGCCCTTTCTTTTCCTCCTATGAAGCCAGCACAGGAAGCCGTTGCGGCCTTTTGGGGTGTCTACCGATGGCCGCATGAGAACTACCACCGGTATACCGACCTGGAAGGGCTGGAGGAAACTGCCGATGAAACCGAAGGCATGAGGGCGGCATTACGTTGTTTGACAAAGGTGTCCACGTTGGGGCTATGCTGTGACGCTGGCCTTGGTTTCCTCTGTGGGCCAGATCAAATTGCGAGAAGCAACACCATTATCCACCCGGTTTTTAAGAGCCACGGCGGGCAAAGGGGCAGCCGCGCAAGAACTAAATCCGCTCCTATACTCACCCTCGGAGAAGTAAACGAGGCTTCGAGGGATGAAAAGGGCCGTCCTTACCGAGCTATCGAGAGGTGCAGACTAAAGGTTCTCGAGAGAATGATGGGCGACGCTGGCTACACGGGGCCGCAGATTGACGAAGCTGTTGATTTGCTTCTTGACACGGAGGGAGAGACTCTCAACAGCATTGCATTTGATGAGAGACTGCCCAGCGTGCACTTTCACCAAGTGGAGCGACCTGGTACGCAACTGGGCTCTAGTTCAACCGATACTCTCATTTCTGTGGCACAGGTAGCCAGCGTCGAAACAAAGAGCTACGCTCTCGCTCCAGCTTCTCTAAGCCGTCCTCAGAAAGAGATGCTGCTGGAGCTGGAGTGGGCACACCGCGCCATGATCCAGTCATATATTCTTGGAATCACCGACAATGCCGCCGGCGGCCATTTCGACAACGTCACAGCTTTGAATATCGCAAAGATACCAAGCAGCCACACATACATCCTCTGCCGGGAAAACTTCTGGTCTGCACTTCCAAATCTCAACAGCGTTTCACTTGGTGTAATTGCCGACTGGCGCCGTGTCTCCAAAACGGCCTCCAATACCGTCGAAGACACCAGCGTGTCTCCGGTTGCTTCTATTAGCATAGTCTTTCATTTACTGAGCAAATACATTAGTGCCCAGAAAAATGTCGAGAGCCTCCATTTTGAGTGGATTTGCGGCGGTGAATTCGCGCCAAGCTCTTACCAACGCAACCAGTATGTCTTGCCGGCGCCCTTTGTCGAGTTCCCGGAGATGATGGCCACTGCTGCTGGCAGCAGAGTTGGCACTGACCAAAGATTGCTGCGCCTGCCACATGTCAAGCATCTTTCTCTGAAAAACTGCTGGTTTGCGCCACACATTTTAATCCAAGAACTCCGCGATTTCGCACTGGGCTCTCTCGAGACTCTAGAGTTCGAATCAGTATCCCTGTCTGGGCCACCTGTGCTCTCTGCCTTGGATGCGCAAGCTGCCCAGGGCTTCCAAGGCAACCAGCTCGGCCAGGCTGCTGCAATAGCTGCCGCGGTCGCTGCCAACCAGGCCATCCTGAATATGATGGACAATACACCAGGTCCTACAGTCACAGTTCCACCCCCCAATGCCTCTGATGCCTTGGTGTTGCCAAAGTGGCATTCTTGGGCCGGCATCATCGATCAGTTTTCCCCATCGACCAAAGTTCGGTTTTCGATGGCTGCAGATGGCGATTCGGTGGCTCCGCAAGCCAACGATGGCAACACTACTTCCGTCGGCAGTGTGATTCCGGACGCCAATCGACTTCCAGACGAGGAAAGCTCATACAAACTTCGCAGCCTCTCCTTCAAAAGCTGTGGCTATGTTATATTGGACCACCCGTTATTCACCATGCGCAACATGCTTCCTGCATCGCTTCTTCCACATTTCATCAGTAGTGGTGTGCAGCCGCGTGCAGAGCTCTCTCCCCTGATGCAGCAATGCAAGGACAGGCTTCTCGGCCGCGTCGTGCCTTTTATCACACCTGGAGAAGACACATTGCTGGAAGATGTTTTCCACATGCGCATGGGATGGGAAGGCATCTACGAGGCCAAGATTATTGAGCATGCCCTGGCTGACGGCGTCGAGCACGCTGGTGTCGGGCGATTTTCAGGGGTTGTTGAGTCGACGCCAGAGGCAAATACCAAAATCTGATACCCACGCCTTGAACTAGTTTTAGTATTCTCTTGCTATTGGCTATTATTACTCTTTATTTTTAAGTCATCGCGGGGCGATGCAGAAGTCTCTGGCAGCCTGGATGCCTGGAGGCGGCGTTTGGTGATGAAAGAAAACAGGCAAGAGTTTCGCTGAAGAGTGATAGATATCATTATAGCTCGTATAACGGAGTTTGGTCTGCAAGGGTGCAGTATCTTTAGCTATTATTATTCACACTTTGGTAGTATTGCATGCAAAAATGCATCGTAGCGAATATCGGCGGGAGACAATGCTTTGTTGTCCGGTATAATATCATTACATCGATTAGACGTTGACTTTGGTGATTGGGGATGTACACTTGGGAGGTCATGTCACCAGAGAGCGAAGGTTTTGAAGTTTTGTTCTTATATTTTCATCAAGGCGGAAATATAAAAACTTGTTAAGTAAGACGTTGCATGCGTTTCCCTATAAATGCCATGCCCGCGCCGAATGCCCGCCATACACCAGGACGAAAAAAGCCAATGTTGAAAAGAGAAAATGGGTCACGGTCAAAGAGGCGGTATACAAAACAGGGAGAGAAAGGGAAGAAACCACACACAATGAGGACCGTGAAACCAGTTTTTTTAGTTTCAATAGTTTTTTTCCGTTTTCATTTCGTTACGCCTTCTAGAAAAAAAATTTCTCCGCAACAATGCCCAATCCTACCCCCCGTATATTCTTTTGTCTCAAACTACACTTCCATCATCCCGACCACATAAACCATTATTGAAAATTTATGCGGCAGTGATGGCCTTGCGGAGACGGGCACCACGCTGTCGGGAGCTGAGGTGCTCACGGCCAACGACCTGCTCGGACTTCTGGACAACCTCCTCACCCTCGGTCAGGATGAGCTCGATGTGGCAAGGGTTCGACATGTAGGGGTTGATCTGCGGTCGATGTTAGTGGATTCTGCTGGGAAGACAGTCTGGAGGCTTGATGTGCTCGTCGTGTCATGTAGTTGCTGGACTACAGAGGAATATCGAGATGTCCAAGCCGAGATGACGGGGAAAACGTACACGACCGTGGGCACGGTATGTCCTTCTGCGCTGCTTAGGGGCCTGGTTGACCTGGATGTGCTTGACAACCAGGGCACCGGTGTCGAGGCCCTTGGCATCGGCGTTGGCCTCAGCGTTCTTGAGGAGACCGAGGAGGTGCTCGGCGGACTTGATGGGCCAGCGAGCCCTGGAGACACCGAACTGCTTGCCTATTGAACGATTTCCAGTCAGCAACTGATATTTTTCCCTGTATCAAGAGTTTCCTTCGCAGCCATTGGTATTGTTATTTTGTCGTTCAGACCGCACCACATTTGCGTAATTTGATCCAAACGTCCAATTGATAAACCAGGCCAGGCGAATTCTCTCGTCTTTTCATCTCGTCGTACCTTGGGCAGTGCGGCCGGTACCGCCAGCGTAGCGGCGCATGGGGACAGCCTCCTTGTGGTCCTTGACGTTCTCGAGGAACTGGACAGCACGCTCGAGCTTCCAGCCGTTGATGGCCTGGGCAGTCTCGCGGGTGTTCTTGAAGGAGACGCGGAGGTAGGCACCGCGGGCGCGGGCCGACTTGGCGGGCAGAATCTCGGTCGCAGCGTATCGGACCTAATTAACGCAACAAAATCCATACGGTCAGCCCATCATGAACGTCTTTTGACAATTGTGCCGCCATTTGTTTACGCGGGTGTAGGATCATCGCGAGTCGTGGGGGAGAAGAGCCGGGAAAACGAAAGGTAGCGGTGCGGTATAGAAATCGCAGAATTGTACGGCAAGATCTTCCATCATCGAATTTTCGTGTCTCGGGTGCATAGACTCGCGGTGTCCTGGGGTATCGTAACTCACCATCTCGACGACTTGGTTTGGTGATGACTGGGTTCGACTACCGTGCGTTCGCTGCTGGAGTAGAGAATTTCTGAACTTTTGCCCTAAGGCGCTGGGGGGGGCTTGAACTTCGCTTACCCGTTTGGGAAGGGCCTTAGGGTTTGGCTGCCCTGCAAGTGATTCTCGGCCTGTGCACACCACCAGTGAGCACGAGTTGTACCACAATGTATGCGAAGACCCGCGACAATATGAAGAGTAAAACGCTATTGTATTGAATTATATTCACAATAAAACATGGCCCTGTATTTTTTATAATTTTTTACAACGTCTCTAGCGAATATCGACGAGCAACTCTTCCAAGTGAATCACCTGACCTGAATGTACCACCTGCGCACGTGACTCTTTTTCACTTTTGGCTTGACATTGATGTCGGAAAAATAGAAATGCCGGTTTTCTCGAAATCTGCATTGCGCTAGCCGACTTTGGCAATTGGCGGGACCCCTTCCGGGCCAGAAAAGCTTCAAAAATTTCTTTCCTAGCCCAGCGACAAAGTGAATTGTGCCCCGGCAAGCCTATACAAGACGTGTATCTACTTGGTCCACGACTGCCAACAACGTCTTAGGATCTGCTTCCTGTTGGCCTCATAACGAAAGACAACTCTCAGCTGTCTCTACACTTTTCAATTCCTTTCGGATAGTCCGCAAAACCTTCTTTCTCATCTCTCCCAATGGCACCTTTTGCTGGACGTGGAGGCGGCCGCGGTGGTCGTGGCGGTTTCGGTGACCGTGGTGGTCGCGGCGGTGGTCGCGGCGGCCGCGGTGGTTTCGGTGATCGTGGAGGCCGTGGAGGCTTCGGCGGTCGCGGCGGTGGTCGAGGTATGCCTTCTTCTTCGTGGATGGTGATGTTGTCGAGCTGCGCAAAGTACTGACTTTTCTTGCTTCAAAGGTGGTCCCCGTGGTGGTGCCCGTGGCGGCCGTGGTGGTGCCCGTGGTGGCCGTGGAGGCGCCGCTGGTGGCCAGAAGGGCGGTTCCAAGGTTATCATTGTAAGTTCAATTCTCAATTCCCTGTCGACTCTGTTCGAGATGTCTGGTCGTGTTGCGATGTGGTGTGTTCATAAGTTGCTAACTACTCGTCCTTCAGGAGCCCCATCGTCACCCTGGCGTGTTCGTTGTCCGTGGCGGCAAGGAAGACGGCATTGCTACCCGCAACCTGACCCCTGGCGAGTCCGTCTACGGCGAGAAGCGCATATCCGTCGACGAGTCGGTCCAGAACGACGACGGTACCACGACGACCACCAAGGTCGAGTACCGCATGTGGAACCCTTTCCGAAGCAAGCTGTGCGCTGCCATCGCTGGTGGTGCCGACGAACTCTACATGAAGCCCGGCTCGCGCGTGCTGTACCTCGGTGGTGCCTCTGGTACCTCCGTCTCCCACGTCGCTGACCTGGTCGGCCCTACCGGCTACGTCTACGCCGTCGAGTTCTCTTCTCGCTCCGGCCGCGACCTGATCGCCATGGCTTCCAAGCGCACCAACGTCGTTCCCATTGTTGAGGATGCCCGCCAGCCCGCCCGCTACCGCATGATTGTCCCCATGGTCGATGTCATCTTTGCCGACGTTGCCCAGCCTGACCAGGCCCGTATCGTCGCCATGAACGCCAACTGGTTCCTCAAGGTTGGTGGCGGTGTTCTCATCTCCATCAAGGCCAACTGTATCGACAGCACTGCTCCCCCTGCCGAGGTGTTCGCCAACGAGGTCCAGAAGATGCGCGCGGAGGCCATTAAGCCCAAGTTCCAGCTGACTCTTGGTAAGTTTTCATTTTGAACCGTGATTCCCCGGTCAGAAGACGAATAGCAATGCTAACATATGCCGTCTCTAGAACCCTTCGAGCGTGACCACTGCTTGGTTGCCGGCGAGTATGTCCGCAACAAGGCCTAAGCACACAAAAAGCATTCTGTAGCCGGCTGTTGGATTTTGTTCGATTCCCCCCGCGCAAGGCATTTAATCCAGAGTTTGGTTCTCGAGACGATTGGTTATTTTGGTTTTTCAGTTAATGGCTCCTTTTTAAAGGCGAGAGGCGTTCCGGACTTTGGGGGATTTTTCTCTTGTACATGGCTCTGTAGTACTGTATTGGGTGTTTTAAGCCAAAAATTTAGAAGCATTACACAAACGACGGTCCATTTGCAGCATCAAACTCTCGCGTGCGTATGTGTGTTGTTATTGTATGAGAAACGCTGAGCCAATTGCGGCATTCATGCGATGTGCAGGTGAATAATTCTTTCCATAAAGTGGTGCTGCTGGAGGTGACGAGGCTCAAAGCTACCCTGTACCTGAATTCATAACAAACTCCGCCCATTTCCAGCGACGCAAAGGGGTGGTGGACAATAATATCAGCTGTCTATAACAAGTTTCATCTCTAGTTTTTAATTTGCGAATGTATCGGGGCCATGCTGAGTCACAAGCAGCTAAGGTATGGCTCTGCGAGCTGAACGCTTTCCGTCTGAGGGCACTGTCAGTTGGGTGTAAGCTGTCAAGGAAAACCGGGACGGATAGTGCCAAATCCCTCGGTCTGGGAGAGAAGCTCGCAGGAAAAAGGAATGAAACCATGGAAGGGCCCAAGAAGCGTTTCTGCTGAGCTGTATTTGTTCCGCGGAAGCATAGCCGAGCCGGGAGCATGTGCCAAGGGCAGGTGTCGTATGACCTTTGGCGACTCCGATGCCCAACAACGATCGTCCGAGCGACAAAATTACCCAGCTACTTACTAGCTAGGGACAATTTCGGGAACGTAATGCGTCATGTACACTGGTCATTGCTTACAGTGCGCCAATGCCTGTGTCTGTGGACGGTTTAACGAGTACGCCGAATAGAGCAAGGGCCAGCGAGCTATGAATGAGTCGGAGAGGTTTCAGGTATAGAATCGACACGTAATCTTGCAAAAACCAGGGTCGAAAAAGCGAACACGGACCACAGTACGGTCGTGGTTGAGTCACCGAGACACAAAGACATCTAATCAATCATGGGTCGATCCAGGCTGGCCAAGGCATGTATATCGAGTAGCGGTACGGAGTACGGGTCTACAGTGCCACGACAAAGGCAGCCAGCCCTGTCAATGAGAAAAAGGGGCGAATACGAACAGCACGATGCAAAGGAACGACCCCCAAACAAGGATCGCGGTAGCGGGTCTAGAACTGGGACGGGAACAAAGTTGTCAGATCCGGCCGTAGGTGGTGGTGTGTGGCAATGCACGGTGGTGGATGGCCGAGGTCGGGCTGCTCCCCCCGCGGCGGGCGGAAGACGGTAGTGCGCCGAGCAGGTGACTTGCAATGCAAATCGACGTTTTGAACAGGATAGTAGTCAATCGAGAACTACAGATGCAAGAATCCATTTACATCTGCATCACTGGGATTCTGATACTCGCTGAGAGAATTTTAAGGAGGTAAAAGGGGTCAAGGAGGTCGTGGCCGTCTGTCTCACCGGATGCGATTGATAAGACGATCAGATAAAAAAGCCTAATTTCCAACATGATGGGTCGACACGGGGACACGCAGCTCTTATTGGCCCGTGGGCCCCCTACTTGGAATCTTGGAGGGAGTCTAGCAGCTGAGGTTAATTTTGTGCCGTGGCAGCTCATATCCTGTTTCTACTCAACAGTCGTTCTGTACAGAGAAGGACGTTTAAATTAACTCGTAGCCAATAACCTTGGTCCTGGAGCAAAGTCCATGGCAGGGATCATCGACGACGAGAGGGGCGGCTACTCATACACATGAGCATTCTGCAGCGTTGGACCCGAGGCTTCGGTAGTCGGGCACTCCATGAGGCTGCATGCATGTGGCCTTCAGTGGGTTTTCGACAGGGGAGAGGAGAGGACGTTATCTGAGGCATGCAGAAGGCATTGCGCAATTCAATGAAGCAGCTGTGTTGTATAAAATGTACACAGTAGTACTGTACAAGGAGTCGCGAAGTATCGAAAAGAAGCCGGGAGGAGAGGGACAATCTCGGGTACAGGTGCCCAAGCCCAAACCCAAGCCCCAGCCCGAGTCCACCCACGTCGCTAGCGGTTCTTAATTGTAGATTTAGCGAGGGCGAAATTCTACAGCAAGTGCTGGATCGCCATGAGTGAATCACGAAAGTCGAGCAATGTGTTTTCTTCAGAAAGTACTAGCCCAGGCTGCCTACAATGGCCAGCAATTGGCAACGCACATGATCGGGGCGACTACCTGGAACGGCCGCTGCCCGGGTGTGGTGTGGCAATCCTGGAAGGAAGGAAGACGTTCCGAAGCCGCAAGGAAACGACACCTAGCGACTCGCACCTGCCTACCTGGCCCCGGGCACCCGCTTCCGACGTCTGGGCCGGCCGCGGCTCCGTTTGGCTCGCACTGTGGTACCCACACCCACCACACCACTCACGGCCAGTGCGACTGAGTGGTGTGGTGTGGTGCAGGAATTTTTTTTTATCAGATGCGAGCACCGAAACAAAAACACGAACCCGAGACCGGTGGGAAGGCCGACGCGACGCGACATGACATGGAGCCAAAGTGCTACAATGGTGAATACACGTGCACGAGAAGTGTCTCTGAGGCCACTAAAGTCTATTACGACTTCACTGTGAATCACGACCCAGATCCAGCGGACAAGCTAATTAATCCGGAGGCTTTTGCGGGAGGATTGTGGCCCTGTACAGCATTTTCCGTACCTAGTGCCGCTCCACCGGAAGCGAACCTCGTACTCGTAGTTACGCGCGGAGTCCTTTGCAAAGTGTCTTGTTTTTTTTAATGAGTTGCCGAATACTGAAACCGAACGATGAAGCGGTCTAATTGATTCGGCGCCCTTCTCTTAGTATGGCAGTAGCCCGTACGAGCATGCAGCACCCCGAACAAAGGGAAGGCTGTCCGTCCGTCTGTTGCGGGCTGATTGATAAGAGACAAACGCCGTCCTCTCTCGCCGCCCCCCCCACACACCACTTAACGCGCCAGAAGGGAGGTGCCGTTCCCAGGTGCGTGCGAGGAAACACGTCGCATTGTGACAGCAGGGCAAGCGATCACTGCATTGTGTCAACAGGTCCAAAATAACACGGCCTCAGTTACTGCTGGCCCGTGGAATACCAGCGTTGGTGATGGCCGCAGTGGCGTGTGCACGCTCAGCTCATGATTAAGTCATACAGTGTACCGCACCCAGTAATCATCCAGTAATCGGCCACTCAGCGCCGGTCTTCACAGCGGTTGATGATGGCCCACAGCGTCGGAGGCCCCACCAAAAGACACCACCCCGGCCTGTCAGGCGTGTTGGGGGACACAGTGTACGCCCCAGAAGCCACTTATCAATCCTGACCCAAGCAGAGAGGCCTTGCATCCCGTAATCCGACGCTGGAACGAAACTTGGGGCTTGGTACCTTGCAGCGAAGCACTGTGCGAATTACAGCCCACAGTGCGTACCGGTCTACCCCCGTCCTCCGACCGCGCCTTCCTCCTCACGCACCCGCGGCCCAGGTCTGCTGATGGCCCCCCCCACTGTACTCCCTACCCGTAGCCACGGTTCCAGCACAGTACGAGCACCAGGGTACTCTGGTACATTGGCAGGTGCTTGGCTTGGTTACCTTAGGTTGGCTTCGCCTCGGCGGCCACCGGTTCCGCGCACTGTTTCGGCTGCCCCAAGGTTTTTACCTTTTTCTACCTTCGGCTTCCCCCACGACTCGCCATTTCTCGTCCCATCCACCTCAACGACTTCTCTCTCGCAATTCGACACAGCCTCTTGACCCGAGTCTTCAATTGCAATACGGCTATACATCAAAGCCAATCCATCAACACCGACATCATCCTCTCCACACGACTGCGTCTGCCCTACAGGCATGCCAGCGTGCCTCTGACGGCCAACCCTTGCAACCACCCCAAAACTGGCACGCGCCACTCACCACCCGCAACCACTTTACGCCAACACCCGCCCGCGACTCCTATAAACACGCCACAACAACACTCTTCCCTCTCCTCGACTCCCGCAACGGCAAACACCGCAACGGCCACGCCCACAATGGTTGAGTCCCTGCTGCAGACCATTGCGACGCGGCAGCTGGTCGCCTCGACCGGCGACTGCATCCCCTCCGAGCCCAGCGCCCCGTCGGCCGCGCCCTCGTTGACTTACTCTGACGAGTCGGACGACCAAGAAGAGCCTTTCCGCCCGGTGCAGCCCCGCCAGCGCCGTGCCTCGACCAGGCTCATTGCCCAGAGCGCCCAAGATATCCAGCGCATCACCGGCGAGACCACTGCCGAATTTGTCGGTCGCTGCTGCGGCGGCGGATGCTGCTTGGTTGGTGGAAAGCGCCCCGAAGGCGTCGATTACCGCCATGTCAACTTGCCAGACAACGACGCTTTCAAGTCGCTCGGCCTCAAGCTCGAAGATGAGCTCCCTGTCAACCTGACCAACATCTGCGACCTGCCAGACAAGGTCGTCTCCTTCAAGTCCATTCCCCGCCCCATCAGCGGCCCTGCCCTGTCTCCTTCGGATTCGGGTATCTCCATGGGTGCCGATGGCGAGCTGTCTGACTCGTCTGCTTCGAATCTCGAAAAGGCCGTTCGCGGCCTCACCCTTGACAGCCTCGACACAAACATCCAGCCGCCCAAGTTTGTCCAGCCTCATCCGCCCTATCACGTCTACCCCGCCAAGATCCATGCTGCGCGCGAACTCACAAAGGTTGGTGCTGAGAAGCGCACCTATCACTTTGACCTGGATGTCACCAATTACCCCGACGAGGAGTCCAATGACTTCAAGGTCGGCGGCGCCATTGGCGTCGTTGCTCCCAACAGCGAGGACATTGTTGAGGACATCTTCGACCGCCTCCTGGTCCCCCGTTTCCTCCGCAACAAGCCCACTCTCATGAGCACAACCACCGGCCGCTGGCCCACAGTCTGGGGCGACGAGAAGCCTCGCGAGCTAGTGACGACCCGCCGTGATGTGCTCACCTGGTGCACTGATCTTCAGTCTTACCCGCCTACCAAGACACTCCTCCGAGTTCTTGGTGAACATGCCACTGACGAAGATGAGAAGAAGATTCTCATGTTCCTGTGCTCCTCCCAGGGCCAGGGCACTTTCTGTGATATTCGCACCGGCCCTCACATTACCATCTCGCAGCTCCTGCACGCTTTCCCTAGCTCTCAGCCGCCCCTGGACGAGCTCTTGTCGGCGCTGCAGCAGCTGATGCCGCGCTTCTACTCCCTCTCCAACGACCCTCATGAGTCGTTCCAGATGCGTGATCTCAAGCAGCACCGCCTGATTGAGATTGCCGTCACTGTTCACGAGACGAGTGACTGGCGAACCGGCCTGCGCACCGGCGTCGGCTCCGGCTACTTTGAGCGCCAAGCCCGCCGCTTCCTCGACGCAAAGGCTGCTGGCGAGGCCAACCCCGAGATCTACATCCCCATGTTCAAGGGTCTGATGGCCAACCCGCTGGCCAAGGAGTTCAACTCGGACGGACCCATGCTCCTTATTGGGGCTGGCGTGGGTATTGCTCCGTTCCGAGGATTTGTTCAGCGCCGCCTGAAGCAGGCCAACTGCGCCAACAAGGTGTGGGTGCTTCAGGGCGTCCGCGACTCGCTCGTTGACGAGATTTACAGCGGCGAGTGGGGAGTGCACGAGGACGAGGTCAAGCGCGTTGTGCAGAGCAGACGCGGCGAAGGCAGATATGTCCAAGAAGAAGTGCGCAACCAGGCTGACCTGGTTTGGTACATTATCAACGCGGTTGACGGCCGCGTCTTTGTCTGTGGCAGTTCCAAGGGCATGGGCGAGGGTGTCGAAGAGGCTCTCATCGAAGTCGCCATGTCCAAGGGCAACCTCGAGCACGAGGAAGCCAGCAACTTCTGGAAGCTCAAGAAGGAAGCTGGGCAGTACATTGCTGAGACCTGGTAAACGGGGCTGCTTTGCCTAGTTTACGGTTGTTTTCAAGCACATACTTTTTGTTTTTTCAAGTCATCACAAACATTCTACGAATTGGTTCATCTTTTGTCTATTTTGGGATTTTCGCACGCCTACATGGCGGGCCAGTACAAAACTAGAAGCACGGCGAGCATGCGCAAGCACATGGCTCGATAACGAAACAAGAACAAAACAGGACAAACGATGGGCCACATGGGACAATGGCGTTTTTCATTTTTTTCTTTCTTCTTTTGCAAGGCATTATTCATCTGGCAGGAACGTGTGCGGATGTAATTGTATTATCTCAGGCGGGTATTCCTATTTTTTTGGTTGCTTTGCGATCCGAGTTGGTGGAGGAGCTTGGTTGACGAGAGAGACGGGCATTTCCTACAAGCTCCATATGAATGGAGCGTTTTGTGTACATAGAAGGGATCTGTTAGGAAATGGAATTTAGAGAGTGGAAATGACACCATAATAGACACTGTGAACATTAGCGAAAGCCTCTGGAGTAAAGTGTACTTGCCACAGCTTCTGGCTACCGTATAGGGCTAGCCAGTGACAACAGTAGCAGCGAGAATGTCTGCTTTTCCCAATTGACTGAAGACGGCCTCGGAAGGCAGGGCGGAACGGCCCCGAACCAGAAGCATCTTCGATCACGAATAAGCGCGCGTCATGGAGTCAACTTCTATGGAGCCAAAGGTCCTGTCTGCCCGGTACAAATAACGGGCCCCTGGCGCGGACGAATTTTAGTCAGCGGCGTTTTGGGGCTTGGCTGTAAGCGAATGAATCGCTGGGGCAAAGCCCAATTGGGGAGAGGGAGAGAGGGGGGAGCAGGTGGGTTTGGTGATGGGTGGTGGGACAAAGATGCATTATTAAGGCGCTGACTTGATCCTGACTAAACCACCTGCTTTCGCCCACTTGTCGTTTTTTTTTTTTTTGCCTCGCGGTGTTTTTTTGTTCCGGAGTAACTCGGTACGATTTTATAAAGGGAGGGAATAATAATTAAAGGTCATTTTTTTAATAGGCATGTCATTTTTTTATATTATTGTACATGGGATTTGATTAATAGTTTTTCCCAATCAATGGTAAGGCTATGCAAGGCTGTGGGATGGCCGCAGTAGCCGTCATGGAAAGCCGCAGCACCCGCTTTTTGCTTCCGCTCCATTTCCGAGTCGTGCGTACGATGCCGTCGAGCCGCGGAGTTTGCGGCCAAGAAAAGGGCCCACTGCATCTCGGACGTTGCGGCTTGGGCGGCCATGCTATGAGGGCCCCGGTTTGTGATAGGCGCGCGGGACAGGATCTGATTAATTTTTTTTTTCAGGCATCTTTTCAAGGGGTTTGCTTTGTAATGCCGCTTTGTAGGTATAGGACAAAGGATTAAGGGAAAAAAACAAAACAAAAAAAGAACGGCAATGGCGGCTTATACTCGAGTTGCGTCAGACATTGAACAGGTCCTCTGACTGTTGGCACGTACGGAGTCCCGGCCGGCTTCTGAATTGCCATTGGATCAGGCTCTCGTAGGACCTAGTGCCGAATGGAGTAAGGAATGGGAATAGCGTAGATAGTATCATTGCCGCAATCAAGCCTGCTTAGCAATGTAACCAAACCCTTGTTTTTTTTTTTTCGCAGGAACCGACGCCACTGGTACTAGCAGTGGACCACTTTCATGCTTTTAAATCAAATCCGCTGTTTCCACCAAACACCCCATCCTGACCCTCCATGAATATATATACTGTCCTTTGGCCCGCTGTTTGATCGTTTTGGGTCTTGGTTTCCTGTATAGACATACATTGTACTTTATAATTCCATCTACCAATCGCTCATTGGGTTGACACCTACCGCCACATACCATTAATCGCAACTCCTACCACTACCATCACCACCTACAAACCTACCAAACCAACCAAACCAAACCAAAGGACAAAATGACCGCCACCAAGCTCTCCGCCGACCTGCTCTTCCAGTTCGCCAAGAACAGGCGCACCTACTACGCCCTGTCCAAGAACCTGCCCTCGGGCGTCACACCCTCGCGCATCACCGACATGGTCAACAACACCATCCTGCACGCCCCCTCGGGCTTCAACGCGCAGCCCACGCGCGCCGTCGTCCTCTTTGGCGCCGAGCACGACCGCCTCTGGGACCTGACCCGCGACGCCCTCAAGAAGATTGTCCCCGAGGACAAGTGGCAGCACACGGCCGACCGCATGGCCATGTTCCGCGCCGCCGCCGGCACCGTCATGTTCTTTGACGACGCCGCCAGCACCCGCGCCATGCAGGAGAAGTTCCCCATGTACAAGGACAAGATGCCGCACTTTGCCACCCAGGCCGGCGCCATGGCCCAGTACCTCCTCTGGACGGGGCTCGAGGCCGAAGGGCTCGGTGCCAACCTGCAGCACTACAACCCCATCATCTCCAAGGACGTCCTCGACACCTGGGGCCTGCCCGAGGACTGGACCCTCGATGCCCAGCTCGTCTTTGGCGGCAAGACCAACGAGGCTGGCGAGAAGACGGCGTTGCCCATCGAGGACCGCGTAAAGACCTTTGGCGCGAATCTGTAAGCTGATAAAGCGGGGAAGACCTTTTGTTTCAAAAACTACATTTGCATTTTGGGGGATAAAGCGCGTTTACTTTGCCACTTTGACTGGTTGGTTTATATTTATATAATAGAGGCTTAGATATACCAAGGGAATAGATTACATGACAATAAACATGCTCTGAATCATCTGAAATCGTTTGAATGTATTGTATCGGGTATGTTTGCTAACCTGGTAATGTTACAACAGAAGGAAGCTGAAAGAAAAGCAAGGTCAAAATGACGTCTCAGTCGCTATTCACCCGACCCAGCGCCTGTCCCATCTTGACCGTCTGTCCCTTTTCCACGGCCCACTGGAATCCATGCTTCTCTTGCTTCCCCTCGCCGTCCCCTACCGTCTTGGTGCCGGGTGCTTCAAACACCAGCACCACGGTGCTACCCAGCTGGAAACCGCCCATCTCGTCGCCACGTCGCAGCGCATGGCCATGCAGCACTGAGCTTGCGCCTTCGTACGAAGCCTCGGCGAAGCCAAGGTAGGGCTCCCCTCGTTTGGCGGCCTCGTCTGCCGCGCGATCCGCCGCCGTGTCTGTCGTCAGGCTGTTGGTTCGCAGTTCCCTGTCAAAGTTGACCTTGATCGACCCGACGTTTGTCGCACCGACGGGGACATAGCCGAAGAAGCCCCAGCGCCAGCGGCCGAGCAGGACAACGCGCTCGTTGAGCGTGAACAGGCCGGGGAGTGTCCGTTGGAGGTACGGCGATACGCTGTAGAGCTCGCCCGCAAAGTGTCGTCTGCGCTCCACCACCCAGTTCGTTGGTGAGTGGAAGCGGTGATAGTCACCCGGCGCGAGGTAGATGACGGCGTAGTACAGCGAGGTTGTCTTGTCCGAGGACAGCATGTCATACCACGGCCGCTCACCGAGCGCCAGATCGGCACGAACTTCTGAAATGGCACGCTGAGAAGCCTGTGTGGACTGGTCTTCGACCTTGTGCTGTTTCTCCGAGTGCTCCTGCCCCGAGAGCAGGTCTGGTAGGCTGTATGAAATGCCATTGACTCTGGCAAATTCCTCGTCCTGGCCAAGGTTATCCTCATCGCCGACGTGCTCTCTAGGCGTTTGCGGAGTCTGAACACCGGATGCCGCTGATGATGCGCTTGAAATGCTCGGGCTCGGTGTGTGTTTGCCCAGAAGTGCATCGATGCTGTATGTCATGCCCTTGACCTGCTCGATGTGGCCGCCATCAATCTGACCAAACTGAAGGACCTTGCCGTCTGACGGCGAGAGTAGGGCTTGCGAGTCGGGGTCGAGCGGCCTAGCACCTGGCTTCAATGTGCGGTAGAAGAATGCGGCGAGGTTTGGGAAGACGTGCAGATCGGGCTCGGCGACTTCGTCGAGGCTGTTATACAAATTAGCGCGTTTCCGGCTCGGTTTAGCTGCGTATACCTACTTGACACCAAATATGAATGAATACAGCTTGAAACCAGGAACGCGCAGGTAGTATGGGATCGTCAGTTCGTTAAACCGGCCCCAAAGCCGCGAGATGGCCTTGAGCGGTAGCGTCGACATGACCTGAACTTGCCTTCGCGGCGTTAGTGACATTTGATGACGGCGGGAGTTTCCATAGCCTAACTTACCATGGCCCATCCGGACGAACCCGAGGACGCGGCTTAGGCTTTTCGCCATCAGCGCCCTCTTGCTTCTCCCGCTCGCGCGAAGCAACCTTGTAAAACTGCACCAAGCCTAGGAAGCCAATGCCCAGGCCTACCGGGATCTGGTACCATTGAATCTTGCTATTGCGTAGCGCCTCGCCGAGTCGTTGGGAGAATCGCGGCCGCTTGCCGGAACTGGATGCAAAGCTTCGCGTCGACCCAAACGAAGCGCTCGACAACCGTCTCGAGGCCGGCCCGCTCGAGCTTGTCGGCCGCGAAGCGCAACTGCTGCAGCGCTTTTGCAAGGTGGCCAGCGCCTGGCCGCCTGATAGGCGGGCAGTGCCAAGGCCTAGAATTGTCATTACTGCTGTGCGAGAGCCTTTATTGTGTAGTTGTAGCCCATGAAGCTGCTGGGAGGGAGGTGGGAGAGGAGGAGGAACGCCAGTCCGTCGTCGCCGTCGAGCGGAGGGTCATTGTGGCGTTGGCGCCGAATTGGCTGTGGCTGATTCGTGTTCAGCTCGCATATGCCTATCACTCTGGATCACGGCCCAGGTACGTGAAGGAGCATGATGGTACAATTACAGAAGAGGTCACGAAATTATGAATTTAAAGCCAAATTGACATAGTGAGTCCGCTCTCACAGTTCCTCGGCAGTATGACTTCTGTTGCGTCTTACATACGATCAATGTGGCTTAGTCCCCTCGCCTCGCCACACCGTCTTTGGTGGGAGTGCCCGCTCGGCTGGCGCTAAGCTCCAACTGGTGCCCACCCATGACGGAGAGGTACGTATCTGGCATCACCTTCCCCGTAAGTACCGGGGCGATTTGGAGCCACCGTGGAATCTACTACGCCTTTGCTGGCCTTTGCTTCTTCATCTGTTTCTACCCGCGCGACTGCACCAGGGGACGACATTTTTGCTTGGCCTGCGAAACTAGACACTGGAGACTTGTTGTCTGCCAGCATCTGTCTTTCCGAACCACCTTTCGCCTGCACCGCCCTGTCTGACATGACTTGCCACCTCGTCGCCTTGTGAGACTGCGGCTACCTTTCCGTCGTGACCGCCGGTCGACATCACCATACAACACGCACACGCAACCCTCCTTGAATATACTGGGGCCAGAGCAGTACTACCTGTAGCTTCCCATCATGGCTTCCGCACAGTCTGATGAGCTCGGCGCTGCTGACGCTCAAGCCTCTGGCGAGCCCGTGGTCAACGTCCAAATCGTTTCTCCATCGGTTGGGGTAAACCGACCACTCCTGTTTCCAGGCACGCCGGCGTCCACAACAATCAAACAGCTGAAGGAGAAGATTCGCGAAGCTCTTCCTTTGCGGCCGGCAGATGAACATCAGCGCTTAATACACCGCGGCAGAGCCCTGATGCGCGACTCTGACAGCTTGTTGGACGTCTTGGGCGCCGAATCTGTAAGTTCAATGTTCTCCCAGCTCCAACTAATTCATCACGCTGACTTGCTCGCTTGCAGATTCAACAGCCAGACCAACATACGATTCATCTAGTCATCAGGGACTTCTCGGACAACCGCCCGTCATCGACACCCGCGGCTACACCGACCGTACCATTAAACGCGCCACCCAACGTCCCCCAAAGGCAGCAACAAGTGCACAGCTCGTCTGTATTGCCTGAGCCGGCTGGATTCTCAAGACGGCCACAGCCACCTCAAAGCGCACCGCCGACTTCGAACCAACAACCCCATATACCACCTCAAATGCCCGGGGCTGCACCTGCACCGCTGGCACAACAGTTACCGGAGCCAGCAGCAGCCGTCTTCCAACAGCAACATCAGCAGCTGACCGCTTGGCTGAGTCAA
The DNA here is from genome assembly GCA_003056585.1 of Lecanicillium sp. MT-2017a. Classification (NCBI taxonomy): domain Eukaryota; kingdom Fungi; phylum Ascomycota; class Sordariomycetes; order Hypocreales; family Cordycipitaceae; genus Lecanicillium; species Lecanicillium sp. MT-2017a. Next base: position 35,054 of record PXYN01000339.1, read on the forward strand.
ATTCAACGAGATGCCATGACAAGAGCAATTGTCAATCAGAACCAGAGAGGCAGAGCGCAAGGTGGAATGAGGGGCATTGGCGATTCTGGCGCTGCGAATGGCGGAACACCGGAAGCGAACAGTGGAAGGGGTAGCCCGGCTCCGACTCATACAGTATACAGGGAAGTGCATGGCCCAAATGGACATAGCTACCACGTCGAAACCGTTATTCGCCCGTCTGTTCCTGCAACAGCTCCCCAACCAGGTGGAGATGGTACGATGAGCGGACAACATGCTTTCCGCCCCAGTTCCAGACCCCCGACAGGTGCTATCGGAGCTGCAATGCAGAGAAGCACTTCTGGAGCATCTTTGCCCGGGAGATCCTTTACACAGCCTGGCGTCACTGTCCCAATGCCCCATATTGGTGGCCAGAGGCCAGACAGCGGTCGGGCAACGCCGGACATTGCAGGTGCCCCAAGATCGGTGCCGGGAATCATGAACATGTTTACTTCTGGCTCGCAAGCTACATCCCCATCGCAGGCGGTCGAACTCTACCTACTCTCTTCGCCTGAGGGCCCGCGAGGCGTGCTTATTAACAATGCAACGATGGAGGCATTCTACACACCGCGTGCCACGCCAGTTCAAACCAGATCATACAGCCCGCCTAGAATACCCGGTTTGAGGATCTTTGACCGCCCAGAGTTGAATCAAAGACAGGAAGCTATTCCTCAAGAATTGCAGAATCAGCAGCCAGTCCAGCACCAACAACCCGCAAACGGACAGGAACAGCCAGGCCCAGTGCCACATGGATTACATCCGAACAACGCCGCGGCAGTTGGGGGACAGGGTGTTATGCTTCTCATCATGTCGTACGCCTGGCAAATGATTCGCTTAGGGTTTTTTGTGTGGATGTTTACCAGTGCCGACGTCAGTTGGACAAGATGGTTTGTGATTGTGTTTGTTGCGGCGCTCATTCTTGCTGCCGGTTCCGGTTATCTGACTTCCTTCGGAGAATTCTTCTGGAGACCGGTAGATCGCCATATGGAGCACGTATTTGCCATTCTGCAGAACCAAGACGGGCTGGCGCCGCTCCCGAGACGTGGCCGAGATGGGGCTGACCCTGACCCAGCAGATATGGCCGCAAGACTAGCTGCTGAGCGCCAACGCAGGCGGACAAGGCTTGCTCAGTACTACCGCAATGTTAAAAGAGTTGGGATACTGTTCCTTGCAAGTATTGCTCCTGGCGTTGCCGAGAGACAAATTGCTCTGCTGGAAGCAGAAGCAAGGGAGGAGGAGCGGCGGCAACGAGAGGCATTGGCACGAGAGGAGGCGGCGTCGGCCCAGGCTGCAGCTTCAACAGAAGGACAAGATGCGGCTGAGACTGGAGGCAATGACGCCACCGAAAGCGCCGCAAGAGAAGGAGAAGAAGCCCCCCGTTCTTCGAGTGATGCTAGCCCTGGTGCAGGTGGGAATGACACTTCAACAGGGCCGCTGCAGAACGATGATGAGGCACAGCCTGCACAAGAGCCACTCATAGCCCTGTGAAGCTGCACAAAAAATTATCATGATGTATACATGTTCTTGGATTATTTATGGAAGCGATACGCCGAAGGCACGCACTAAAAGGGCTGTTCCACCGCGTGGAAGGATTGTTTAAGATAGCATATATTTCCCTTAGCCAAGGACCCCTGCACTAGAAGTACAAAATTACCTAGATCAGTTTATAGCGAATGAAAGGAGTGAACGTGCCTCTCGAAAATTAATACTGTATAATGAGCATTCAACCAAGATCTCAGTGTGTGTCGTTGACGCTTGATTGCGGTGCCTGGGCGTTGCGGCCATGCGTCTTATCTTATCAGCGGCTCCAACGGCATTGTAGGCAGTTGACTACCACAGCTTCAAGGTGGCGACCTTCCAGAAGCACCATCCAGCTACCGAGACGCATTGACCTGCTGCCTGCACGCCAGAGCTATACTCATACCTTTGATTAGCTTGGCAATTCTCTTCGAAGCTAGTTTAAGCTCTAGCACTTAATACACGGCAGCCCAGGAGCTTGCGCGTCCGAAGGCGCAATCGCGAACATGAGCGGGGGTTGGAACACAAGTAAGCATCCGCCATATGCCTTCATGTTTGCTTTAAACTAACAAGATTGCCTCATTCTCCCAGTCGAGTCCGATGCCGTACGTTTTTAAAACATCCGAAATGCCCAATGACGCAATCACTAACTGTTTCTACAGGGCGTCTTCACATCGCTCATCGAGAACCTCGGCGTCAAGGACGTACAGTTTGAAGAGCTCCTGACCCTCGACCCATCGGAGCTTCTCGCCTTGCAACCGATTTACGGCGTCATTTTCCTCTTCAAATACCCAACCGACAAGCCATACGCCACGCCAGACGGGCCACTCGACGGCAGATTCGACCACGACGCATCGGAGAACATCTTCTTCGCGGCCCAGACGATACAGAATGCGTGTGCGACGCAGGCCCTGCTGAGCGTGCTGATGAACAAGACGGACGACGTCGACATTGGCGCGCAGATGCGCGACTTTCGCGAGTTCACAATGGTGCTCCCCGCCGAGTTCCGCGGCGAGGCCCTCAGCAACTCGGACCTGATCCGCGAGGTGCACAACAGCTTCGCGCGCAGCAACCCGTTTGTCGACGAGACGCAGCGCACGGGGGCCGAGACGGAGGACGCCTTCCACTTTGTCGCGTACACGCCCATCAACGGCACGCTGTACGAGCTCGACGGCCTGCAGCCCGCGCCCATTGCGCACGGCGAGTGCACGCCGGACTCGTTCCCGGCCAAGGTTGTCGAGGTGCTGCAGCGCCGCGTGGCGCGGTACGAGACGTCGGAGATTCGCTTCAACCTGCTCGCCATGTGCCGCGATCTGAGGGTGCGCGCGCGCGAGTTTGGCGACGAGGAGCTGCTGGAGCGGGAGCAGCGCAAGCGTCGGGACTGGCAGTTTGAGAATGCGCTGAGGAGGCACAACTTTGTTAGCTTTGCTGGCGAGGTGCTCAAGGGCGTCGTGCAGAAGAAGATGCAAGAGGGAGGCGACGAAGGTGTTTCGAAGTGGGTGGACGAGAGCATGGAACGGCGCAAGGCCGCAGAGAAGGCACATAGGAGAGGTGACGAAGACGTACAGATGGACTAGATTGGTTTTTACCTTTTCATGTTACGCACGAAAGATTTATCAGTAGAGCGGTAAAGAAACATACCCCCTTTTGTCATTGAAGTATGCGTACTCGTACTCCTTTTTTCTTGGTATTTAGATGGAATGGAGAAGAGCTTGCAAGGAGAAACTTTCACAAAGGCATCCAAACTGACAGCTTCTGAACAGTGTAATGAGCAGACTACAGGACTTCTATCAAGCTATGCTTTTCGTCTATAAACCATGATTGCAAATTTTGTCGTTACTTTTTTTGTCGTTCGTATCTTCAACGGCACATGAATATCATCATAAAAATCATCAAAGCAAATAAATCATCCCCCCTCCACACATACGACGAATGCCTACGGCAAAGGCATCCCGGCCATAAAACGTAAGTGTTCTTAGCGTGAATGTCTACTCATGAGCTCCGGAGTAGGGCGAGACAGGATTGGTTGTTCAGCGATCGCTGCGGCTGAGTCTTCTTTGGTAGAGGATCCGGCATGCGAATCTGGAAAAGAACCTGGGTAGCCCACCTGAGAATCAAAGTCATTCTCTCGGGAGCTAAGTGCAGTAATTTCACGTTCGCGGCGACTGCGAATAGCCCGGACGTACCAAGGCGGTTGTCCCACGCCTTTCCAAGTCCAGTATTCTTTGAGGTCATACTCTCGTGGCTCCCAGCGGCCGCCAGACGCGAATACAAACAAACCGATAAGCCCATTCAGAACGGTGTAGACAAATATGCCACTAGCATATTGTGTTAGTGCTCTTGCAAGAGATGAGTCATATGGAAGAGGAGAGTTTCTTACGCGATAAGGCCGTACGCTGCACTGTAACTGAAGGGGATGAAAGTCATGACGACAAACGACGGGAGTACGTCGCCAATGTAACGCCAGTTGATTTGCGTAATTTGCCTAATCATCATGCATCCCACCTGCAGCAAAGTAAGTATTGGGGATAACGACATATAGACAGTCAGTATACTTACGAGGATAAGTGTGCAACCTGTTGCCCATGGTGGGATGGAAGCGAAAATTGGCGCGAAGAAGACTGCCACTACGAAGCACAGTCCTGTCACAATGGCTGTTAAACCGGTGCGACCACCTTCGGCAATACCAGCACCGCTTTCAATAAATGCTGTAACGGGCGAAGAGCCAAATAGTGCGGCGACGGATATAAAGGCAGCATCTGTGCAGTATGCAATGGTGGACCGAGGGAAGTCGCCATCTTTGGGATCAACAACGCCGCAAAATCGTACCATTGAATACAGAGTGGCCGTGGCATCGATAATGTCGACGTATAAGAATGTGAAGAGAGCAAGGGCGAAATGAGAGCCTCCTGCTTTTATGTCCCAGTCAAGTTGGTTGACGACTTTTGTGAGTGGATGCCAAGCGACAACCTGCTTGAAGAACTCGAAGCGCGAGTTACCCTCGTCCGTATCCGGAAAGTAAGTGACGGTTGTGCCGCGTCTAAAAAACGTCAGACATTGGTATTTGCGGAGGAGAAAGAAAAAGCGTAACGTACGGCCAGGATATCACAGATACCAACGCTATCCCCATTACCAAAGCGTACTTGATACGGTATGCCATGAGGAAGGCAGTAAGTATACCGCCACAGAAGACGGCAAGCCATAGCTGAAAGATGTAAGAGACTGGGCCACACAAAACACGGGCGAAAATCGAGCTTCTGTTACCTTTGGATTGGACATCTGACCTTGCGTACAGAGGCCGGTGTCTGGATTGAGAAGTTCGGCAGGGCAGCCGGCCAAAGTCAATGGAGTGGAAATACCACCGCCCGTGATCGCGCCAATCCCAGCAGAATATGAGAGGCCAATCTCAGTTAGGAGGAAGCCAATACCTACCCCTGTTGCCGTCTTTAACGTGGCAGGAATCAGCTTGACAAGCCATTGTCGCATTCCTGTCAGAGCAAGGAAGATGAAAATGAAACCTTCGATGAAGATGGCAGTGAGAGCGGTGCGGTAAGGGACAGAACCGCTTCCATTGACGCCAACGACCTGTACCGTTTTAGAAGTAGATTCGAGTAGCCTAGCGGGTAATTGGCATACCTGAAATGCAAAATACGCATTGAGACCCATGCCTGGACTGCGTGGGGGCTGTTATTTAGTGATGAACAAGTGGCTTAAAAAGGGAGAAGACTAACGCAATTGCAACGGGAAGATTTGTCAAAGCCCCGAAAGCAAACGAAGCCATACCGGCGATTGCCGCGGTTGCAGTAATCAAATCTCTTCGTACAGCTACGCATGTTAGCCGTTAGCAGACGATAAATAAATTTGGCAGTGTTTGGGCTCGTACCTTCCTTGCAAGCAGCGAATTCGGGAATGGTATCACATTGCCGTTTGTCCGTCAAGGTGCACTCGCAAGTACCGCCTGTCTGCGACAGCATTGACGCCTTCGTGACAAGTTAGAAAAGTGCCAAGAAGAGCTGCATGCGGAAGCCTACATTGACTGCAATGATATATGCCATTGTGGCAAACGTGGTCAACCCTGCCCGGACCTCTTTGAAGACGCTTGAGGAGGGCACTTCATCTCGCTAGTTCTTGTGTAAGCAACAACGGGATAACCAGGGAGAATTTGACTAACATGGCCGCTACCAGAAAGACGAAAAAAATAACCAAAACGAGATGCAGAAATCCACTCATCTGCCAGATCGGTAAAGTCACGGAATCCACAGAGCTTGGAGCGTCTAGCTGCAGGCTCTTGCGATTCCACCACAAATTCGTCATGCTCAGACCGCGGCATACTGGCGGTCTCGCTCAAGAGAAGGTGGCTAAAGGGTGTAATGAACCAGAAAGAGATCAGAGTAACGAAGTAGGTCGTGGTGCAGAAGTCGAAGTTTGTAATAGTTGAAGATGTTTCAGAATCTGCCGGGACCAAGAAGCCTCAAAGCACTGAAGACACGGCGGCGGCTATATTGTGTTGTCGATACACGACTAAATGCAACATGTGCAGAACAGAAACGTGATGCTTTTGATATTAATGGAAATGCAAATGTATTCAAAGCAAAAACCAAGAGGTGTTTGTGCCAAGCTGTAAAGAAGAAGGTGATTGGACGGGATGAGCCATATGATCAGTATTCTGTCAAGGAGTGCAGTGGATGTGGCAAGATGAGGGGTTGCAGCTGGCAGCCGGCTGGCAAAAACAGTTTCGGAGACTGGGCAAACAGATGGACGGGCGAGGCCGTTTGCTAGGGGTTCTGGGTCCTGGCGTCTTGGATTGCTGTGAGTCGGGGGAGGCGACAATTTCTTGCGGGCTGTTAGCCAGGAACAGGAACCTTTTGCAAGAACAGACAAAACTGGTTACGCAGACGAGAGACTTACATTTCGGCAACTTCGCTTCTGCTGTGCGGCAGACTCACCTTGGTTCTGTACCGCCGCTTACGGTGGACGCAGTGCAAGCCGGTGTGCTTCTTTGTTACGCCGATCCTGCTGACGCGCTGTTGACTCTCCCGGTTGGGCTCGTGTGAAACGAATCGGCCAATAAGGCACTTGAGCAAATATCCAAGGGACAGGGAAATTGTGAATGGACGGTGAGGAAGATGCGCCGTCGCAATTTCTACAGAGAGAAAGCACACACACCGTCGGGTGAGTAGTGGCAAGGCTAGACACACTCGTCACCGCCATCACATTGTCGGTGACGGCGGCCATTTGGCGCGGATACCCTTTGCTGCTCTTGGAAAAGGGGCTACATTATTGGTGATACTTGGGGCTTATGAGTGAGAAGCGTGCCATATATCTATCTAGGAACACGTTGAGCGGCATGCATGTCTTCGAGTACGAGTCTTGTGATGCAAGGAAGCCGGCGGCTAGCCGCATCCTAACCGTTGGTTGGCTCCTGGAGTCGACAAAGACATCTGTGCCACCGCATATGTGACTTGTGCGCAGATTACTAGAAGGAGAGACCCAATTTACCCATTCGCATCCTTCAGAATGGCCGTCTTTGCCCTGTGGTTTGCCTTCGCATCATTCTGATGGCGAAAAGCCAAGAAAGAAAGCCTCGCACACGTGCATAACTTTACAACACTACATAAACGGTTCATACTGTATACTGTACATGGGGATGATTTTCAGGACAGAACCTGCTCTGCAATCGTAGTTTATGGTGCAGAATAGCCTGCCGACACGACAATAGAGCAGTGTCATTGCGGCGCTTGCGGGCTTAAGGATGCGGCCAGCGGCACGACTTGTAAACATACCGGAACGGAAGGCCCTTTATGATTGTAGTGATATAGCGGTAATGGAAAGCCAGTGTCGTGCTGTAATTAGTTTTTAACGTGTCCGTCTATGACGGGAATGGTGAGCACACAGTGACAGCTGCTCACATTGCGTTGATGTGCCAATGAAGCAAATGATGCTCTAGTCAACACACCAGTTATTAGTGTATCTGTTTGCTAGGAGGGAGTCACTATGGAAAATATCCTTCCAGACAAAACAAGGGCCACTATTTAATAACAATCAGCGAGGAATACGGAGTACAGTGCAATACAATGCCATTTCCTTTGTGGTAGCTTGTTTGCACATTGGTCCAAGCGGCGCCAGAGCATAACCATCCCACGCGGAAGCACGACTGGGCATACTAGTGATCAATTCAATTCTGGATCCCTGCCTACTAAGTAGGTATTATACCTACCTAGCAATGTAATGGGCGTATTTGGGAGATTCGTATCACTGCAACGTACCTACTGTACTAGCCACGCCAAACAACGCGAAATCAAGACCTATGGATTCTGTTAAACTTGGTTGCTGCTGGTAGAGCGAGCGAGGGATTCATCGCCTGACACTTTCTTCACCTCGGAACCAGGCCAGGATTCCTGACAGCTGGCAGTCAAGTTTTCGGCCGGCTGCGATCAACCCTCCAAAAACGTAACTATGCGTATGAGAACGTCTGCAGAAATTACTCAGCAGCATTTCAGATGCATCTCAGAGCCGCGGCAGGCCAACGGCTTCAGCAATTCATGCCCTGATTCTCTTCGTCACACGGGCCAGTGCATCTGCTGTGATGGCACGTTTCTGCAGCCAGCCTAATCACCAAAAAAAGAGTTTGTAGAACTCTCCAAGTCTACGTGGATAGTTCCATGTCATCTGATGCCACGGCTTTGTTTGCAGATTACTGAGTCCATCTTCGACGCCTATACTATTATCCATCGACGACGATTCATCCCGGATCTTGAGTACCCGGGCCACGACTCTCGGAGGTCTAGTCTTTCAGCTTCTTGTCTCCAAAGTCGGAGAGAGAGAGACAGTCACCGTGGCGATTGGGAATCCCGACCACGCACAACATACAGGCTCATCTCCTGCTGTGACACCAATAGCCCCCGCTCTTTCCCGGCAACCCGCCCTACAAGGAAACAATATCTCCTACGCACCAATTCGCTGGTGTATAGGCGGCCCTGCAATCCCATCTTTCCGTCTTGTCTACCTGCAAGCGGCCATTTTACCATGTGGGATGTTATCTGGACCGACCCCGACAGGGAACTCGTTGGAGAACACAGAGCCAAAAAGGGACGCTCGCAGGAGGAGAAGGAGAAGAATGGAATTGGTTCAGGGCGGAACTCAGCCGCCACTTCCCATTCAAGCTCTTCATCAGAGTCTCCTTTCGGGTTCTTTCGCTCGAAGGCATCAAGACGCGCCGATGCCCCAAACAAGAGCACTCCTGTCCGGCCACCTTCGCTTTCAGGCCTGGCGTCCCCAAGCCTGCTATCTTCACTATCGCCGTTTTCACAGACTTTTGATGCAGTAAGCCGTCGGAGTTCTGGAATAATTACCACGGCACCTACGTCGCCAAATAAGGACACTCTGGAGGTTGGACGGTATAGCAGCGAGAACACTGACATTCGAGCTGGTCACATTTCATTTACGAGTTGCACCTCAGGTGGTCAGTATTGTCACAGTCGAACCATTTAGGTTGGAAGCTAATCTCCCGCCAGCAGAAGCGCTTTATCGTGGCGTCGACTGCCCGAAGCCACACAACGCCCAGTCTACGAAATTAACGGGCGATATTTTTAGCCGTGAGATTGATGAGACTACGCGGTTAATGAAACTTCTCGGCGAAGCAGCCATAAATCCAGAGTTGCCTGATATTCCCCGATACCTGGCAAACACCAGCAACGGTCTACAAAGCAGCTCCATTACCACGCCCCCAGTCTCACCTCGAAGGTATGTACACATTTCTAGTGTTTCTAGACTGTAGCTAATCTTCCAAGCCCAAAAAGAAACCAGCTACAAGGGCTTGGGTCTCCAATCGCTCTTGTTCCGCCACCAAAGTCCCCATTACGGCATGCCGCCACCAAGTTGACAATCAACGACCCAGCTGCTTGGCGCAGACCAGAGCAGTGGATAAACGAACAAGGCCCAATGAATAGCTTGGATAATGCAGTACAAACTGCGGCGCAGGCGTTGACATCTGAAACCTTCGAATCGCAGCCAGTAGAGTCGAAAGTGAAGCACAATGTGCATACCATGGCCTCTGTTCCGCCTGCAGCGATTCTGTCTAGACTGAATACGCTTTCGAGGCCACCAATGGAGAAAACCAGGGATTTTGAAGCTGAACAGGAGAAAACGCAGTGGATGCTTTCGGTTCTACATCATTTGGACGTGCGTAACCCCCCTAGCCGGGGCGTACCTGAATCTTCAGTCCAGAGGACCGAAGCAATGTTGGTCCTGCATGAACCCCCAGGTGCGTACAAGATGACAGATCAGAGTAAGTGAATGCTTCAGCTGACGTTTTGTAGTGGTTGCACAGTATTTAGAGGCGCTCTTTGGAGATACTCGTATCTACCACTTCACCCAAGACCAGGCAGCCTACGGTGAATGCTCAGCAATTCAATCGTTGCAAGTACCATGCAGAGCTCCTGAGCCTTTCCCGACAGCTCCAAAAACATTTAAAACGGTTTATTCTCTTTCACTTCCGTCACTCTATCCATACAACGAGCTCTCTGTGCTCCTTGGAAACGTTTACTCGAGCCTGAAAGAGAAAGGAGCCTTTAAATTAACCGTGATTGACCCTCTACCCTATGCAGAGACTCTGGGAGAGAAAATGAGATCTTGGCTCGAGGAAAATTTATTGCGCAATCTCGAACAGAACTCACGTTGCGTCGAACCGAGCCGCCTGTTGCCAAAACTATTGGGCGAAGCAGGGCTGCGTGGCAAAGGGAGCCGGCGAACGAAGATCAAATTCTACGCTCTCCGAGCAAGTGCAATTGGGCTAGAGTATCACGATCCCGATCCGTGCATAGAGCGACTGCGAGTGGAGAAGGAAGCCAAGGCGGAATTGCGAAGTGCAGTCGGCCGAATGCTTTGGCTGCAAGTGTGGGGGAAATACATTAATGGTCCCACGACATGGTGGTGGGACGACGAAGAATGTCTGGAAGAGTGTCTCCGACTTGGTACATTCTGGGAGTACCATGTTATTGAAGCTGTCAAGTCCGACTGAGAGTACCTTTTGCGATTTTGCCTATGTTGGAAGGGGAAATACCGATGCGGCAAACCGCAAATTCAAATGTCTATGCGACGATGTTTTGTTCACTCTTGCCCGGCGCCAACACAGACGACATTCAATTTTCGCCGGGCACGATGAACGATACTTACGGCCGGGAAGTTTTATTTTGCGTTTCTGAAAGCCAGAGAGAGTTGTATTCAAAAACGAATTGAAATGAGAGATGATAAGAAAGAATCAGGAACAAGTCAGTCATTGCTGTAGAATTTATCCTGACGCTGTCTTCCTCAAACGTGAACAGTAGCCACAGTACTGCCGAACGAGCCGATGCCCAGGCACCAAACGACCAGGGATTCTGGAACCTTGGCAAGGAAATGTCCATAGCACCTCGTAGCTGCCACACCCCCATATTCTCAGGCGAACGGGCTGCCAGAAGGCGCTGCGACTTTCATGTATGCGCATGAATCACAATCCCTGTCCAGCAACGGCCGCATTGACGCCGCCCACGAGCCATGTTATTCAGCCACAGCCACAACAGTAGCCGCGGTCACCGACCAGCGCAAAAGTTTTCGTTTGGGCCGCAGCTGGTCAGTTCATATTGAGCAGGTTTGGGACTATGTACGTCGGGGAATGACCACCGAAGATCTGGTGCCGAAATTGAGCGAGACTAGAACTTCATATACACCTAAACGGGGTATGCTTTGCGAGACAGCTTAATGAGCTAGATTGTGTAGAAATTGAAATTTGAATGCCACAATTCTGTTATCACAGGAACCATTCTTGCGCAATTAGACGTTAGAATGCTATTAATTTACAAACTGGGGGTATACAGAGCAACAAACAAAACCCTAGCTTCTGAGCTCCCTTGTCCAAGCCGCGGCGACTAAAAAAAAAAAAAAAAAAAAGGGG
>PXYN01000341.1:0-71011 GCA_003056585.1 Lecanicillium sp. MT-2017a
GCGGGCGCTCGGTGGTTGCGCTACAGTGAGTAAAGGAGGGTCGGAGCGTGAAAGAAGGGCACGCAGAGAGGTGGTGGTGGTGTGGGGCAGGGGAGAGGGGGAGGGGGGCTGTTGGGTTTGTGTTTGTGTTGTTGATCCCCCACCCACTCTCCCCCCCTCCCTGCATTTGGTGTTGGTTTTTTGGGTGTGTTTTTTTTTTTTTTTTTTTTTTTTTTGTTATTATTGTTTTGGGGCATTTTGGTTCCTGGGGCCGGGGCTCCTTTCTGGCGTTGCGGTTTACTTGCCATTGACAATTGTGGCCAGCTATGTGTTTGGATTGGTCTGTTTGGGTTGTACAAAATCTCCGGTTTTCTGCCTCTTGTCTTGGAGAGGCTATATATTAACTTAGACTGTATATACGTTGTAGACGATTCTATTCTGTCAATACGCCTCCTTACAGCAAAAATACTTATATCTGTGAGCTCGAGTCCTCGTCCGCTTGTTGCCAGTGCCAATTGGGAATGTGGTGACGGCCAAATTCTTTGCGCATTGGCCAAGCAGCCGAACAAGTAGAAATAGCTTGCCGCTACACAGGGCTCAGTCAGTCAATATTTATTCCATTTGGTGCATTACAGGGCAATATCATGCGAGCCCTTTACATGTCTAGAGTCCATCCTTGGAGTGTGCGCACTATGCGACCCGTTGGCTGTAAGGCAGATATGGCGCTAAACCCAACGCGGATTAGGCACGAAGCAATCACCTGGCATAGGCAAGGCCACTTTGGCTGACAGGTGGCAGGCGAGACAACTGGCTGCCAGCAACCCAGACAATGTCGCAGCGTCACTGCCGTGTCATTGCTGCCCCTTTGTTTGTTTGCCGTTTGTACACTCTTCATTCTCCCCCTTTGCTTCATCACCAACTTTCCAGGCACCATCGAATCCATCATCAGCGAAAGCATTGCCATCGAAACCCATCGTCCGGATCGTCAGATTTGATTTAAAATAGGACCCCCAAACGGATCCCCCGCTTCGGACCGGAAAGTCTGTCTGCGCGGTACACTCGAGACCTCGGCCGGCCCATTTAGAGCAGTGTGATTAGTACGGCGCATTCACTTGCCTGCCCAGTGAAAGGTGCAGGGACCCGCCCGCGTTCGTCATCACATGCGGTGCTTTGCTGCGAGTCAGCGCCGCCGGAACAAGCCTGGTTTCGACTCCCTAGAAGCACTAACTGCACCTTGTGGGTACGAGCAAATCTCACTACAGCTCACCCATAGCGCAGCGTACCACTGAGAGATCCCAGGCGAGGCGCCCGTTTACAGCCCAGCACCAGGTGAGACCAATCGCTGCCCCTGTGCGATGGATCTTGGCGACGCAAGAGGCTTGCCAACTAACGTGTTGTCATCAGCCGCAAAAGACGCGCTGCAATTACGTGCACGTAATCTACACCCAGCTGGAGAGGACGAGCAAAATACGCCGAGAATATCGACTTTACCACTGGATAGCCAATTCACCACGGGAAATACGAGCTCCCTGATATAGCCATTCCAACAAGGAACAAGAAGCGCCACGCTGCGGGTGCGTCGGACAAGAGCACAAAACGAGGGGACCGCTTGCGCTGGTGCCGCCCTGTGCGAAACCACGCACGTGTCATCGTCTTTTTTCGGAGCTTTGGCGCGGCGCCCCAAGCACCAAGCCAGCCAACAAGCCCCAGCCCGAGCCTCAAAGCCAGACCTCGTGTCGTCTTTCTTGAGACGCCATTCTTGACTTGCAAGCGCCAACCGTCGATAGGGAGGAAAGGAACGGATGTGGTAAACCGAATTATCCACCTCGGCCATTTTTCCAGTCGCTGTCGCCGTCGCCATCGCCGCCGCCGCCCCCAGGCTCGTGCCGACATTTCCGTCCTGCTAGCCAAAGACGGTCCTGTCTCCAGCCTCGACAGCCGCTGGCCCACCCCTCACGGTGGCCACAATCTCACTCTCGTCCTCACTTTGCCAGCCGGAACTAGTCGGCTGAGATGGTCGGATAGCAATGTCTTCTTTGAGTAAGCCTCCCATCTCTTTTTCTTCCCTCACTCCGTGTTTTCGTTGCCATCTCGCTTCACGCTGGCGATGCTGCTGGCGCTTCTCCCTTGAGCCCTCGACATGCGCGAGATAGCTTCCTCCGCCGTCTAGACGCAGCCCTTATCGTGTGCAACGGCCGCCACCAACCGTCCAGCTACCTCGGTTTCCCCGGATGTCACACTACACACATCACAACGCTTGTACACAGTCGCTAACATGCATCTCTTGAATTCAGTTGGCAAAAGCCGCAGGGTATGTCGCCTATCAACGTCTCTCTCTGCCTATCTCTGTCGATTGCGTGAGCTAACTTGAACCCTCCCACAGCCAAAGTTTGAACTGCACCTCAAAGTGAGTCTCTCATCTTTATATCTACCCACCTCTACATGTATCCAGAGCACTAACATGAGCCTCTCAGATTTACGACCTTAACAATGTCCCATTGGTCTCGGGAAATTCCTATATAAAATGGCATCTTGCCCATTCCATGCATGCCGAGCACCGCGGCCGCACGGGAAAGTGCCCAATTGCCAATCATCGGGTCGACTACGGCTTCAGCAAGCTGGTGCCCTCTATCCGCATATCACTAGACAAGAACAACACCCTTACCGAATGTCCCTTTGAGCTAGAGGTCCTCCAAGAATTCCCCGTTGCCGAAAAGATTACGCTGGGCCACGTCAAGCTAAATCTCAGCGAGTACGTCGAAGAGAGCGAGCCTCTCAGCAAGGATGCCCTATCACCACCTCCGAATCCACGCAAGCCCAGCACCTCTGGCTCCAGCCCGGCCAGCTCCATCCGCCGGACGAGCACCGAGAGCCGGGAAGCCCAAGAAGGCATCATCCGCAGGTATCTCATGCAGGATAGCAAGGTCAACAGCACGTTGAAAATTGGCATCCTCATGGTCCAAGTCGACGGCGACAGAAACTTTGTTGCGCCGCCTCTCAAAACGGCGCCGGTGTTTGGGGGCATTGCCGGCTTCATGGCGCCTGACACCATGGAGGACGATGCAGGACGTAAGTGTCTCTACTCTCATTTTGATTAAGAGTTTGTGTGCCTGACATTCCACAGCCATGCCCAGCTTCTCCAAGAATCGGGACAACGCCGAGGTGCAGGATCTGTATCGCCGTACCTTGGCAGCATCTTGGTCACGGCAACCCGCACAGCTACCAGCAGACGAATGCATCGAGGACATCTTTTCCGGCGGCGACGGTTGGAAGCCCGCATCCACCGGCTCATCCCGTCGAGAGCCTTCATCGTCCAACACGGATCCTGAAGAGGCCGACAATGACCTGGCCAACAACGGCACACTTCGACCCTCAGACTTTCGCCGGCTTGGACTCACTCACCGCCGCAACCATAGCGCATCCTCGGAGAAGAGCGTATCGACCGTTACCGGCCATCATCACAACTCACCAAGCCCTCGAAAGCCCAGCGGGCGTATGCCGCGACGCGACTCTCGCACAGGCGAAGACCACGCTGGTCGAAGTAGCAGCCGCAGCGGCAGCATTGCCAGTCTCGCACCAACACTGGGCAGCAGCAGTGGTAATGAGCGTAACGCAGATCCCAGCTACAGGAACCAGCGCGAGGTGGACGAGGCGGATGTGCGCGACGACCTTGTTGCGTGGCAGCTGCCGGGACAGCAGGGCGTTGTGACGTAAATAGGGTGCTTATCGGCAGGACAGGAGTCTGCTTTCGCGGCTCATCTTTCCTTTGTTACTTCTTCCTTTTCTTCTTTTCTTTAAGAATTGTGTTGTACTTTTAGCCTTGGGGGCGTATCATGAGCGTTTAGATGGACAAATGTTGGATGGCTTTAAATAATCTCGGAGTTCTTTTCTTTTCTTTTCTTCTCTTTTTCTACGCCTTTATTTTCTCATTCTTGTGCGCGAGATGATGGGCAGAAGTAGCTAGGGGCATACCTGTCTAATACCAGTACTTGTTCAGTGTCTTCATTAATCGTATCTCCTGCAATCTTGATTATGATGCTATTTTGTATGACGGCTGCCGGCATTTAAGCTCAAGACTTGCTACACATCACTTGACCGTATACTCGTAGTCTACACGCTTACAACTCATCACATGTGCAAAAAACAGCGATATAACATATAAAAGATCATTTATTCTATAAGACATGTCTAAAAATTCCTTTCCACACTTTTCGTCCCATCCCTTCGTTTTTTTGTATCTCCAAAATTGTTTTCAACCGCCCTTTAAAAGACCAAAATTTACGCAGACGCGGCAATGTTGCCACGGACACCACCCTTGCCGCCCACCTCGCGCGCGGTAACAGTGACGCCCAAGTCGCCCTGGACATTGACGGTGACCTCGACGTTGCCGCCGGCCTGGACGCCCTTGACAGCGGCCTCGGCGAGCTGGGAGCCAATCTTCCAAATCTTTTCGCGCTTCTCCTCCTCCTCTTCGTCCTCGCTGTCAAAGTCCGAGTCGTCGTCGTCATCTTCAGCGTCGCCGTTTTGCTCAGGCTTGGGCTTGGGCTCGGGCTTGGTGACCTTGATGTGGGTGCCGCCCTCGACGACGTTGATGAGGACGTCGCCGCCGGCCTTGGGGGCGGGGATGTGGACGGTGCGGCGGGCGGGGACGGCGGTCTCGGCCTGCATGATGGGGGTAAAGACTTGCTCGCCGGCGGCGTCGGTGGTGACGACGCCAATGGCGTTGGCAATGTGCTTGACGGTGGTGACGGCCGGGTGGGTGGACTGCTCAATGTCGGCGGCCTCGTACTCCTGGATCAGCGAGGCCTGGAGGGCGGCGCCGCGGGCCTGCAGCTCGGACGGGTTGATGGCCGTAGCGCTGGTGGCCGGGGCGAGGACGGCGGTGGACTCGGGGAAGAGGGAGGCGAGGTTGTTGGCGATGCGGGGCGTGTGCGAGGTGCCGCCGCACATGATGACCTCGTCGACGTCGAGGACGTCGAGCTCGGCCTTCTTGACGGCGCCCTCGACCAGGCGGTTGAAGCCGTCAAAGACCTTGCGGGCGACCATTTCGTAGCGCACGCGGTTAATGGTGGCCGAGTAGTCGATGCCGTCGGCGAGCGACTCGACGCTGAACTGCGCGTTGGTGCCCAGGCTGAGCGCCTTCTTGGTCGACTCGGACTCCATGCGCAGCTTGGCCAGGCTGCGGGCATTCTCGCGCGGGTCGACGCTGTGCTTCTTGATAAACTCCTTGGCAAAGTGGTCCATGAGCGCCTGGTCGAGGTGCACGCCGGCGTAGTCGTAGTCGTGCACGGTGGCGAGGATGGTGTACATGCCGCCGCGCGAGGCGACGACGGCCACGTCAGAGCGGGTGCCGCCCAGGTCGGCGACGACGACAATCTTGTCCTTGATCTCGGCCTCGCGGCGGGCGTCGTACGCCAGCACGGCGGCCACGGGGTCCGAGATGAGCTGCAGCACCTCGAGCTCGGCGTCGTTGGCCGCCTTGGTCAGCGCCTCGCGCTGCTTGTCGCTAAAGTTGGTGGGCACCGTGATGACGGCCGACGTGACCTTCTTGCCCAGGTAGTCCGAGGCCGAGGCCGCCAGCCGGCGCAGGTAGCGCGTCGCCGTCTCGTCGACGGGCACGGCCGTGGGCTCCTCGCCCTCCTTGTCCTTGACGCTGAAGGCGACGGCGCCAAAGGCGTCCTGCGGGTGGGCGGAGGCGTGGCAGTGGGTAGGGTCTATCGACTTGAAGCTGTAGAGAGAGGCGGCAACGTTAGCATTTGTGTTTCGTAGCGCGGGGCGGACGACTGTATTCGCCCGTCCGGGTTCATGTCCAAGGGTGGTGTATGGCATCGTGATACGTACTCCTTGCCGAGAAAGTCGCGGAAGTAGGCAACCGTGTTGTTGGGGTTGCGGATGAGGAAAGCCTTAGCCTGGGCGCCATAGTATTCATCGCCATCGACGTAGGAGAGAACAGTCGGGATCTGACGGTCTGCGAAGAGGGGGGAAGGAGAAAGTGTCAGTCAATAATTCCACATCCATATACCAACAATCCCATTTCTTCCCCAAGAGAAGAATTGCCCTAGAAAGGGGAAAACATACCACCATCCTCGTTGGCAATAACCTCGGCCTTTTCGTCGGCAGTGTACGCAATCGAGCTGTTGGAGTTGCCAAAGGTGATGCCAATGACAACCCGGTTGCCCGGCTCGACACTCGGCTGGGCAGACATTTTTTCTTTTTCTATTTGTCTCGTTATATGAGGTATAGAGAAAGGACTGCTCTCTCTGACGCAAAACCAAGGAAACAAAAAGGGACGAGAGATGGGGGGGATCGGTCAGGGAACGGTCGTTTGTTCTTGGCTGCGGTGGGAAAAAAATGTAGCCTGGGTTGGTTGTCCTTGATTGGTGGGGGTGGTTCTGCTCCAAAAAATTTCGAGGAAAACGAAAGCGCCGCACTGCGCAAGAAAAGGGTGCTCCACAATTTTTGTGCCTCTTCTGCACCAATGTCTATCGATAAGCCACCACTGTTGAAAGATTCCCAGACGTCCATGGGTTAGCTAGACACTTCCCATTTTAGCATTATATACCGACACAAGAGACACAACAGCCACATCACCAATGGCTTCACATACAATCGTCCTCCCGGGCGACGAGATAGACCCGGCGCAAATCCCCTCACATCCCAAGAAACCGCTGCGTCTCGGTCCCGGACTGCGGCACGACCCCGCGACAAACGAGATTGTACCAACGGTAGCAGGACAGCTCGTCACCGACCGGAATAAGAATGCGATTCGCGTAGAGACGTCTACCGGCCGCGTACGCTTCCCTTTTTCTCTTTCTTCTACCCACTATCACATCTAAGCTGTTCGCTAACGCTCTTTCCCCCCGTCTGCAGTACACCCCGCGCGCAGGCGAGCTCGTCATCGGCACCATCCACAAATCCGCCGCCGACGTCTACTACGTTCTCCTCTCCGACCACACGTCGCCCGCCATCCTGCCCCAGCTCTCCTTTGAGTCTGCCACGAAAAAGACACGACCAATCCTCCAACCCGGTGCGCTCGTGTACGCGCGCGTCGCGCAGGCGGACAAGCACATGGACGCCGAGCTCGAGTGCGTCTCGTCGTCGACGGGGAAAGCTGATGGCTTAGGGCCGCTGGGCGCGGGCGGGATGCTGTTCCCCGTATCGCTGGGGATGGCGCGGCGGCTGCTCATGGTGAAAGATGGCGGCGTGGTGGTGCTGGAGGAGCTGGCGGCGGCGGGCTTGCAGTTTGAGACGGCAACGGGGCGCAATGGCCGGTTTTGGGTCGATAGCGACTCGGTCAAGACGGTGTTGGCGGTCGGGAGGGCGGTGGGCGAGACGGATGAGAAAGCGCTTGGGGTGGAGGAGCAGAGGAAGTTGGTTAGGCGGATTATCAAGGAGATGACGACGACGACGACGGGCTAAAAGGGAGTTTTCGTGGGGGGGCTGAGGGCTAAGCAGGATAGATGGGGAGAGAAAACTACACACTACAAATGTATAATGATTATGATAACTGGCACATGCAAAGAGTTTTTGAGTATATGGGCATGGAGCGGTGCAAAATGTGAGGTGTGGTAAGAGCAGCAAAGGCTCCCAAGGAGATGGTATTTTTTTTTTTGCCTGTCTTGTATGTCTTGGTTTTGGACTGCAGTTCTCTAATTCTGATGCATGATGCTTCTTCATCTATACAGAGGCCGCGTCAACCGAGTCAGGACAAAATGCCAAATTTCATGTACTTCCGACTGATATACCGAGTAGCATCAAAACAAGTAAATACCACAGCAGTACAATATCAGCATGGGAAAAAGGCATGCATCGGATATATATGAAGATAGAAAAATAAGAAAGAAGAAAAGATTGCAAACGCCATCCGCATGTTCCCGTGCCCCAATGAAATGATATCCAGCCCATCATTTCTTTCCATTTCCAGTGTCCAGCCTTTGATATGTGATCGATAGCGACAGTGTATATACAGTAACTCGCTTCCCTCCTTTTTCTTCTATGCAAAGGGGAAGTCGAGTAGAGAAAAGAAAAAAAAAGCCCATAATAATAAAAATCAATCCCAGCATAAATTGCATGGTGGTTACGCCGCTTCCCTTCCAGTATAGGTGTATATGTACAAGATCCCGTACCTGTATGTACAGGGTTTCCCAAACTCCACGAGACACAATGCGCTTTTATAGACACGGATAGGCCGTCGGCAACGACGCTCACGCGCCACTCATGTCAACGTCCACCTCGACCGGCTCGGGTAGCTGTTGCTGCTCCATGTTATGAATCTTGGTCATGTGCCGCTTCCAGTTGTCCTTTCGGGGAAAGGCCCTGCCGCCGCTGGCCGAGTAGTCGCAGCCGGGAATCGAGCAGTGAAACTTCTTCTTCTTTTCATGACGGTCGTTGATGTGCCGTTGCAGATGCGTCTTTGTTCCGAAGCCCTTGCCGCATCCCGCGTAGTGGCATTTGTGGTCTTTGCTATGATAGCGCTGGTGGTGCCTAGAGGGAGATGGTTAGCAACTGCATGGGTACAACTGAACGGAGAACGGGACATACTTGAGTTTGTGCGGTTGGTCAAAGGTCTGGTTGCAGCCCGGCTCGTCACAGTGGTACAGCCCGTTAGGCTTGGGCGACGGTACGTTGGCGCCGGCAATGTTGCCCGGAGACGCGCTGTGTCGGAAGTCGGAGCTGTTCAGCGACTCTGGCGACGGGCTGTCAATCTGCGTGGAAGGGGTGGTTTGCGAGGAGACGTCGGTAAAGGCCTGGCCTGGGAGAGGTGTCGAGTGTTCGGAGGGGAAGCTAGGATGGCGCCCGTTTTCGGGAATGGTATTTGAGCTCAGGTACTTTTGCGGTTGTTGCATGTCCTGCGCAACAACGTCTTGGGCTTCGGCGGCGTCGGCCCCGGTAGGATGAGGGCCTGCCTCGGTTCTCGTCGGGTTCGGCGTCGTCTTTGGCGAAGGGCTATCCGTGTCCATTGGTGATGGAGGGCCCTCCGGCTCTGAGATGAGCGGCTGCGGGAGCGGCGAAGGAGAGTCGTTGGAAGACGAAAAGAGCTGGTGCTCCGTTCTGTGCCAGACTTCGGATTCGGTGCTGGCCGGCATAATGTCCATTGGGTTCACCGTGCCGGGCGCAGGGTTGTGAGGAGGAGAGGGAGACTTGGGCAGTCGCCTGTCACCCAGCGGCGACGGCGGTGACCTTGATAGCGGCTCGATGCTTCGTGATAGTGTGTGGTGGGCTGACGCGGAGGAGGCGGGGGATAGCTCGGTGGGCGAGGCGGCAACGGCATCTTGGGTGGTAATAATGGTTGGCATGGGCGTCGGGCCTATGGCGGCAACCGGCGACTGCGCATCGCTGGCGTGAGTCGAGCTCGGCGTGCTCATGGCGCGATCGCGGCTCTTGCGGGACAGCATGTGCTTGACATTGTGGCTAAAGGTTCCAGCCCTCGATAGCGAGCGAATGGGCGGCTCGACAACGGGATCGGGCGTGGTGACCATGCCAAAGGCCTCGGAGGGGATGGAGGGGCGGTAGTAATCCTCGCTGGTGCCCTTGAGGATGCCGGGCTGGTCATCCTCAATGTCTTGGGGCATGTACTCGATGGCTCCCTGATGGGTAGCGGGATCGTATCGGCCAAAGCCGAGCAGCAGCGGATCTGGCCCGTCGATGGGTACGGGTTCGTCCTTGCTGTCGCCGGGCAGGCCACCGCGAGGCTTTTCGGCAAAGGTATGGCCGCGGGGCAGCTGGGGGCCGTGCTTGAGGGAATCGCTCGACGACAGACGAGGGTGGGCGCCTGGTTTGGTGGCCTCGGCCATGGCGGCCTCGGGGTCGAAGCGGTCGTCGCGGCCACCGTTGCGGTGCTTCTTGACGCAGTGGACGATGACGGGGTAGAGGCAGAGGGCGAGGAGGAGAGAGAAGATGACGACGCCGACAACGACACCGGCGAGGGCACCGTCGTCGAGGTCATCATCATCATCGTCGTCGTAGTCGTCGTGTCGTCGGACGAGGGTCAGGGAGCGGACGGCTATGGTGGGGGCGGCGCGGCTCATCTCGGTGATGGTGTTCCATGGCCGCAGCCGTCGCAAAACGTCTGGCAGCTGGAACATGTCACGGACAGCGACTACAGCGGCGGGTGTCGAGGTAGAAGTCGGAGTCGGCAGGTGTATCGAGGCGGTGGCAGCTTGTGCGGCGGCGGCGGCGGCGGCGGCGGCGGCGGCGGAAGCCGCACCTACGACAGAGTCGGGGTCGAGGGCTTCAGTGGCAGCTTCTTCCAGGGCGGCAAGCTGGGCAGCAGAGCCAATGTGAGAGGCCATGTCGGCCATTCTGCAAGTGCAAGCAGAGATGGGCCTAGACAGACCGATGCCAGAAGCAACAGCGGCGGCGGCAGCAGCAGCAGCAACGGGCTGGTCGTTGGGTTGGCCCTGTCACTGCACAGCAGGATCTTGCTACAGCCGGGTGTAGTGGCAGGTTTTGGTGTGGTTTTGGCCGCCAACGCTAGCGAGAGGAGAAATGGCCCCAGGTGGTGGGTAGCAAGGGAAGAACTGGGTCCGGGTCCCAGGCTCAGCTCAGGCCAAGAGCCTAGTACCACACTGGTTCAGGCGGCAAAAGAGGAGTGGAACGGCGGCCGTTATTTTTCCTGCTGGCGGTGGGAGGGCAAAGAGAATCGGATGGCGGGCGTGATTGGGCAGCGAGACAGAGGCGGCAGGGGAGAGAGAAAGAGACGAAAGAGAGAGAGAGAGGGCAAAAAAAAGGAGGTCGCCCACGTCGCTGGGCAAGGCCCTTTTGGTTAGGGACGTTGGAGCCCGCGATCTAGAGGTCGGGGCAGAGGCGCGCGACGGCGGCTCTCGACGAAGGGGAGGTTCGTGGCCGGTAAACGATGGCTAATTGCCCTTCATGATGGAGGGAAATGGGCGGTTGGCGAGAGGAGATGATGAGCGTGGATGGGGCTTTTAGTGAGGAAATTTGGAGGGGGGAAGCAACGCGAGAGAGAGAGAGAGAGGGAGCGGGGGGGGGAGGTGGGCAGCTGGCGGCGGGGGGCTGACGGTGAGCGGCGCAGGCGTCTGCATGCCCTGGCAGGAGGTTGAAAACAGGCTGTGAGGATGTGCGGTATGGCGTAAGAGGTGCTGTAGTGCGCCCTGAGGAGTCGCAGTATTTCTATCACAGTAGTATAAACTGGCGCTGTGTGAGCATCGGCGGCGCAATGACTAGTACGCAGCAGACTGCGTCTGTACGACACGACACATCCAGAGCGTGGCGCAGCGCCCCGAGGAGAAAGGCAACTGACTACGGAGTACCAGTAATCTGTTTCGTCTAGTCTCTCTTTTTGTTCGCCACGCACAACTCATTACAGACAAAGAGTCGAATGGAGTACAGTACAGTATGTATAGTACAGTACCTGTCAGTACCGCTACCCGTAATTGCCTGCGTACACGTATGGAGTCGTCAGTCTCACCCCCTCGCTTCGACTTCTATGCAACTCCGCGGCGACACCCAGTTACTTACTCGCACTCAACCTTGGGGTGCGGGTTAGTGCCTCGCTCGCCCACGCCGCATCCTTGGCCCTGAGTGGCTGGCAAGAGCCCGCGAGCGGGGTCAGCCATTGGTCCTATTTTGCCTATTTTGTGGTCCCCGACTGCGTTTTGCCAACGGCTGCGCCACGCACGAGGCGCCAGCGCTAACGCTTTTGACCAAGGTGAGTTTGGGCTACGGAGTATACTTGTTGAATGACGGTCATGATGAAATTAGGTCATCGATGTGGACTTGTTGCTTGTAGACACTGGCTCTTATTGGCAGTAGGGAGTGAATGGACGTGGACATTGATTGATGGAGATGAGGTGTAGCCAGATGCTGCGGTAGGATGTGGTGGGTTTCTCCATGTCGCATGCTCAGTTGGGCATCGGCGTCACGTCATGAATCGTCCGTCGCCTGAAAACGACGAATCTGCATGAAGAAAAAAAAAAAGAAAAAAAATCCGAGGCACATCTAGGACTCTAGGTCCTTGGCCTTGATTTTTTTACTAATTTTTACAGTGCCTTTACCGCCAGTGACGTCGCTCTACCCAACCCGCACTGCCACACAGCCAAACCCGCGGCCAAGCCCCCCCCGGGTAGCCGCGGCCGGATCAGCTCCGATCAACACCTGTGCAACGGGTCACCCATGGCTTGTCAGATCGTTGCCGATGGATTATATCCCAGCCGGCATCCCATCCCGGTACCACGCCTCCTGTCAAAGGTCGTGATCCATTTGAGTCTGGCGGATTGCGGCAGTCCGCTCAATGGCCATGGTAGAATGTAGCGCGTACAATCAGTAAATGTCAGCAGCGCGTCGGCAAGCTCCTTGCGATATTGCTCTGATACGCGTGCCGCGCGCCGCCCAACATCTGGCCGAGACTCACAAGCCACGAAAAGCGTACTCATTGCGATATCAACCCCGACTCAGTTCATGGCATTTTACCGTCTTTGATGACAGCTGACATTTTTCATTCTTTACTCGTACTCGTACCGTTTTTTCTACAACTCCCCAAGCGGAGCTCCCCTCGGTGAAAGCAACGTCAATCTCCGACACGCTCGTGCCACGGACGCGCGGGGCCGCCGCCGCCCAAAGAATTCTCCTACGATATTGCATTTGCACAAGGCTAGCGGCGGAGATGCTCAACTCGTACGAGCACTACAACCAGTAACTACCACGTATCAATGGCAGGAAAAATGCACACACACATCTTCCGCTTTGGAATGACGGAAAGGCTGACGGGCGGCCGTTTCGTGTCTTTTTGGCGGGACCCGTTGTCTTCGTGCCGGTGTTCCGAGAGTTTTGACGGCCGACTATGGGGTTTTGTCGCATTTGTTCCCAAAAGAGGCAATTGACGAGGCAAAAAAAATGAAAAAGTAACAAAAAAATGTGAGTAGGATCTGCATTGACGCATGTGCTTGTCAAAACTTTTTTTGGTTTTAATTTTAATTTTACGGTTTGTACTCGCCCCCATTCTTCATGGCGTTTGCGGGCTGTAGGGCAGGCCGGCTGGAGCAGGGGGGGTATCAGATCCTCGTACAAGGGTTTTGGCGCGCGACTTGACCGTGTCTCGCGTTCAAGGGAGCGGCACAACAATATCCTAATACGGAAGCAATCAGTAGATTGACTTTGATGGTTACTTGGATTTTTTTTCAGGTTGGATGGATTTTATGCTTAGTTTTCATTGGGGTGGTGATTTGCCTCTTTTGGATGTAGACGGCGGTTGCAGTGTGGTGTAGATGGGCCTCTATGGCTATGACCGCTGCGTCGTGCAGTTGTCGTCTAGGCAAGGCAAGTGTACTCGTAGTACGGTTATGAATAGTCAGGTGTCTCTATGATGTAGACTGTGGATCTTGACAGGTGGATTTTGATTTCCATCGTTGGTCTGGGGATCGTGGTAAACACTTTCGACGACTACACTCGGATTTCACTACGTCACCACTTACAAATGTACGGGTTAGTAGTTAAAGACTAGCAGCGTAGCATTGCCCACCAAAACATGCAAAATTTAGGCTAAATTTACAGTTAAAAATCATGCAACAGTATAATAGATAATTTTGAGCTACATGATTACAATTATTTATTTAATTACAATTTATTCGCATTTCTATCGCCAAAAACTCACATCACAGATCAGTATAGGGTAGCCCAGCCACCCCAAAACAGCAACCCTTCACGCAAACATCATCCCCCACGTTACCATGTCTCACCAGAAACGCGGGCCTTGCATGGCGCCCTCGTCCATTCCAGAGACCGCAACCGCAATCTCCCCAGCTGCGATCCTGCAGAAAACACACACACACTGCTGCGATCCTGCGCGCCCCAGGGGGGGAGAGGACCTCTCCTGCAGCACAGACGGAGGTATTGTTCCCCCGGTTTGTTTGCGGACACCGGAACTTGGGTCAACGCGCCGCCCCTGCTGAAATCTGCCAGCCAAACGCGCTCTCTCGCACGCACGCACGCGGGCAGGTATTCTCGACGGGCGCCTTGATACCCCTGTGTTTTACCTGGCGGCAGGTTACGATCGACAATGTTTACAATCTGGCGTTTTTCTGGCGTTTTTTTTTTCTCCAGCGGCCCTACGAGGCAAAAATTGATGGCTATATGGTCGTAGTGTACAGCTTCTGCCAGTGTAAGTGCCGGTCGTATACCGTGTACGGACGTACATGACGCTTTTTTGCCGCCTTTCCTGCCTCCTCCAAGAACTCTCGGCTACAGACCTGCAAGATCCCGTGAAGCAACACAGCCCCATGTTGCTAGGCCAAAGCAGGACAGGTCACGCCCAGCGAGCCGGAGAGCACCCAAGCTGTTTGCGCGGTTGTCTCGCCTGCGCTCAGCGAAGCGGCGCTCGCGCCCCCCCCGGTTCAAGCATTCCACACGGCGCTGGATCGTCGGAGTGGGGCCCGATTGCGTCCGGCGTGCGGCCGGCGAATGCTGCCGTGTTCACTCACAACTTTCTCGCGAACCAAGGCTGCCTGCCATTCCCAGCCCAAAACGAGTGTGCGCTCGCAGGTATTAGCCCATCTCTCTCTGTTGACTTGCCCAGTAGTTTTTGTTGTACATGGATCCCTCTCTGGAATGATGGACGAGGCTCCACGCCCACACGCACCAGCCCAAACCGCGACTAGCGGCCCAGACGGGTTCATCAACGATGGAGATTGAAACCGGTTGTCCTCGCGAAAAATGGCCTATATAGCGGCCCGGCCGTCGCTTTGTTTCCCGGATTGTTTCTTTCTCTTTTCTTCATCATCCTCAAGTTCGATCGTTCCCTCGTTTTTTATTAACCAAACAGGTCTTTTCTTTTCCTCACTTGACTGTGTTGATTAGAAGCCTAGATACATTCTTTACAACAGTCGTTTGGATTTATTACAACAAAAACAACAAAAGACCAACATGCGTTCTTCTCTCGCTGTCGTGCTTGGCGCGGCCAACGCCGTCATGGCGGCCTCGTTCAGCAACTCGTCGATGCCCATGTCGACCGCTGCCCCCAGCGACAAGGGCTTCCCCGCCATGGTCGGTGACTTCAAGTTCTTCGGCTGCCTGACTGGCAAGTTTGCCGATCTCAAGAACATGGCTTCGGACCCCAAGATGGACCTGAACCTGTGCGCTGCCAGCTGCCCCAGCGAGTTCATGGGTGTTGTCGGCAAGTAAGTGTTACTCCCCCCACCTTCGCCACACCAACACCAACTGAGTGCAAGTCACTAACACCACAACCAACAGGGACTGCTTCTGCGGTGACAAGATTGACATGAGCGCCACCAAGAAGGAGGACAAGAGCAAGTGCAACACGCCCTGCCCCGGCAACAAGGAGCAGATGTGCGGCGGCACCGGCATGAGCAAGCGCGCCGTCCCCGAGGGCGCCGCCGTCTCCGTCTACCAGCGCGTCCAGGGCACCCGCACCACCACCATCACCAGCACCCACGTCGGCACCATCACCTCGTGCGCCCCGACCGTGACCAACTGCCCCATTGGCAGGAAGACGCACGGCGTCGTCACCAAGACGGTCGCCATCTGCCCCGCCCCCAAGTGGCACGCCGAGAAGATTATCTGCTGCGGCAACTTTTGCGCCCCCGAGTACCCCTGCCAGGGCCCTCACTGCGTGAACCACCGCGTCATCTGCGAGGGTGAGCACTGCCGCACCGAGGTCTGCGACACCGAGGACTGGCACAAGCTCGTCATCTGCAAGGGCGGCAAGTGCCACTACTCCCAGTGCCAGGGCGACGAGTGCGGCCGCAAGATTGTCTGCTACAACGGCGTCTGCGTCCGCGAGGAGTGCTACGCCAACGAGTGCGACAACAACATGATGTGCAAGGGCAAGGACTGCGGCTGGGAGGTCTCCCCCAAGGGCGAGGACTCCAAGAAGCTCATCATCTGCGACGTCAACGGCCAGAACTGCAAGCATGTCCAGCCTGCTCCTAAGCCCGAGCCTGCTCCTGGCCCCAAGCCACGCCCCGACAACAACGACAAGGGCAAGCCCAACGGCAATGACATGAACAACAAGCCCAAGCCCGGCCCCAACGACAACAACAAGCCCAAGCCCGGCCCCAACGACAATGGCAAGCCCATGCCCAAGCCCAACCCTGACCAGGGCGCCAAACCCACTGGCATGCCCATCGTCACCGGCGGTGTTGCCAAGCAGGGTGTCAGCTTCCTCGCTGCTGCTCTCGGTCTTGTTGTCTTTGCTTAAGTGCCTTGAGATTTGTGTGAAATAGGAGAGTCGAGGAGACAATGTTGGGGGTTTAATAAATTCTGCTTCTCTCATAACATCAATACTATTTTGAATCTTGGGACTTATAACCATGTTTTATTTCTTTCACCCTACGTGACTGGGCGTTTTTGTTTGCGAGACTGTTTGGTGCAAAGAATGAACTCCCAGTTGGAGATTTGCCCTTGTCGGCTGGATATTTCCTACTTTTAAATACACGAGGGAATATATGACTTGAATTTCCGTGCAGTTTATTCTCTCAATGAATCATTATCGTGACAGGCGGCTGAAGTAATATGTTAATTCGCTACAATCAGCATAAAACCATTTTACCATTATCGGTTAGCTGCTTTCACTTAAAAAAAAAATAGTAGACAAAAAGAACGTGGCAGTTATTTCCCTTGTTGTGATTCTGTAGTGAGGGAGTAGGTAATAACAGCAAGTACAAGACATCTGCGCGAATCTTCATCTGGCTGTTAATTTGTGCTTCGCAATATTCAGGCTGAAAAACAAAGTCAACATTCCGGCAATTATTTTCCTACAGAGCGCAGCAGCTTGTTGCATGAAATTGATAATTGTGTTACGGAAAAGCATGTGACAATGCCGGGGATCGCGGATAGAGATGCCGGCGGAGATGACCGTTTCCAAGCATCTGGGATGGCCGATGGGCTAGGGCTGAGGCCGAGGCTCAGGCTTGCAGAGAGTGTACGAGCGCTGAATACGGCACGGGCTACTTGGTTGATGATCAGCGCGGACAGGATCGATATCCCGAAAGCCAGCACTGCTCGCAAAAGGCATGGCATTATCTTCAACGGGGCTCGTACTTTTTCTACTGAGAGGCCGGAGGGACAAGAATAGACTGGGCCATGGGTTTAAAATTGGATCACGGGCAAGCCTCCACGGCTCCGGACATGAGAGAGCAGAGCCTCCACTCTTCCAAGGCCCGGGAGAAAAAAAAAATAAGATGAAGAGCAGGATGTACAAGGGCGGGAAAATCATCAATACGAGAGCCGAGTTTGTCTGGGCAAAAGGGCAAGAAGTGACTCGTACAGAAAGATAGATGTAAGGCTCTTGTTGTTGCAGATGCAACTTCTAAAAATACAACAAGTGCCCGACCCACCGGTATGGCAGGATGGGGTCTTATTCAGAAGGTGGGCGAAGCAGGGCAACAGGGGCAAAGTACAGCAAGGATCTTGAAAAAAAAAAAAAAGGCTGGGACACGCACGGTACGGAGTAGAGTCAGATGAAACCCACTATGCAAAAAGGAGTCACAGACACTACCCGTAGAAAAAAAAAGAATCAAGGCATCATGGTGCGACGATACTTCGTACTCATGCAGCGGAGCTTCCGAGCAGCTCCCCCCAAGTGCGGGTGTTGTGGGGTATCCATAAATATGACGTACGGGTAGAACCAACGTCTGGTTGATGTTCAGGTACCCAGCCACCCACCGAAGCGCCACCCAGCACCACTACCCGCGGGCGGATTTTTCTTGATTTTGTTTTAGTGGAGGTCTTAGAGCTCGCGTTTGGTTTCCTAGGGGAGTTGTAGAGGGGGGAGCTCGCTGGAGCTAGGCGGTTCGGAGGGAGCTGTTTGTGGTCATGGCCGAATCCAGAATCCAGCAGAAGGATATCACGATTGCCAAGACTTGGTACCTGGGTCGAACGAGGGCAAGCTATGGAAGAGTGAGGTGTTTTTTTTTTTTTTTCGCTGCTTCGATGTCTGTTTGCAGAATATTCAGGAATCCCCGCCACGTTGGTGCGTAGCCAAGCTACATCACTTCCAGATGAGCCTGTTGGGCACGAGTAGTCCATTCCTGGCCGTGGCTTGCCTTTGGCACAAACCAAGGCCGCGCACACATGCTGTGCCGTCTTTATGTGGGTGGTGCATAGGAAGGACGTCAGTTATGCAACTGTGTGAAAGCTCCTGTCCAACGCAACCCAACCTGTGCGTTGATTCCGAGCATACTCCGTACCAACGCAACGTATATATGCGTCTTTATACCGTACAAAGCAGTAGACAAAGTGAAATGAAGGGAGAAAAAAAAATCATCGAAATGGTCGCATGATGCCAAATTGGTGCAAAGAATGTAAAACGCCAGCTCATCTTAGTTAAAGCCCTCTCACCATATTCTGCGCAAGTAGTATTACCATGACCTGATGCTCATGCTCATGCTTCGTGCTCGTGCTCGTGCTTATGCCCGGCCCATGCACAATCCTTACGGCCGCCAACTGTGCAACCCTCCCATGCATGCATTACCGCTCTGTACCTGCATCGGAGCCACACCACGTCAAACCCACCAAGACAAACCGTCGACAGGTGAGCAGGGGTTCGTCGACACTTTTTCTTCCCACCCCGGCCGTCATCCGATTTTGCCTTTGCCAGCATGCCTGCCACCATCGTGCACATCCTGCCCATCTACCGTCTCCCCCCGGCCCATCACTGGCACGCCTCACGGGCACCCAGCTTTGAATCTGGAAGAAGGCGAGAACGTGGACTGGCTTGTGTCATTCAGCATTCATCAAACTCTACGGGGCACTCGTCAGCCATTTCTTGATAGCAACTCTATTTTTTTTTGTGTGTAACGGCAAGTCAATCCGGCAACAGAACGCCCCAATCACCAAACGCAGCCCGGCAACGGCAACCCAGCCAAGGCGCAGCATCCACCACGCAACATAGTACGATCATGATCCCCTCGTATTGGATGGATGGATGGATGGCGTTTCCGTCTACGAAGCATGAGTGGATGGCGCCGCAGACACGCTCTCCACCATCGGGCAACAAGTCTACTCGTAGTCTGAGCTCCAAACACCGACACCGAGCAGAGTACAGCGCCCCGTGTCAGTGTTACTATGTGTTAGTGTCAGTGTCAGCGCCGCCGGTCCGATACTACTATGTACGAGTCTCCGACGGACATGTCGACTGGGTTCGACCTCGTACGGCCAATGCTCGCCGCGCCTTGTTGCTGACCGGGGTGACTAGAGCTGGTACCACCAGCAGGCCCTAGTCGTGATCCTGATCCTGCTCCTGCTCCTACGCCAGCTCCTAATCGTGATCCTTCGTGCCCCAACGCGTGGGATGCGACACGCCTTATCCATGACGATTGGATGAGCTGCCTCGTCTGATGGCTGACTTGTTGTCATGACAGATACCAAAACGCCACGCCTCCACGACTCGCAAGCTCATTTCCTTATCATGTTCATTTCATACCTACCGTAATAACATAGCACGATGGAAGGCGCCGCGTACATGGGCCATCCTGGTTCCAAGCGAGGTTTGGGAAGCCGGAGACGAACGCCCGCATTCGGGCATTGTACCACATCGAAACTGCCATCATAGACACTGCCAACCGCTTGCAAGCAGCTCCATCATTTCCAAGCTCCATCCTTTACAGTGGCCGGGCTAGTACGATTACACCGGAGTGCTCCAACAGACTACACCACATCCACTGCCTTGCCTAGCTGATGGTGTGCTGGGCCGCAGCCAACCAGACGCCCGAAGTCGCCAACTGCGTCCAGGGGAATACCCACGCCTTGCTTGGCTCCTCCTCCTTCGTATTACGCCAGAGTCGAGCCTCCGGAAACAAAGCTGGCTGTGTGCTCCGGTCTTTCGTGTTTCCACCTTTTCTGGGCTCCTGCTCCATTGTGGCCTGCGAATGGCAGCCTGCGTGTGCCTGGTGGTGCGCCCCTGGCGTCTCACTAAGAGCTGCTAGCACTGCCAAAGAAAGCAACCGAAGGAAAAAAAAATACACTGGAGCCTTGGGCAAAAATAAACACTGCCGGGTTGCTTTAGTCACTCATCAAGCAGGCTCTCAGCAAAGCCTCGCATGAATGTGTCACGGCGAGTACGAGCCGAGAGAATCACACTCCCCACACCTCCCACCTTGCCGCTCCGCCCGTCGCCGCCCACTCCGTACGAGAAGAAGAGCACCACTACAGCACCGCAATGCACTAGAACCGCACCATGCCATGGCGGACCATGGCGGACCTTGACCCGCGCCTCGTTTTCTTCCCCGCCGGTGGAGACGCACCAGGCACCTCGCGCAGTGACATTACATCATGCCTGCGGCCAACGACCATGCACCATGCACCAGGAAAGACTTTGAACAGAGGCCGGCCCAGGAAAAACACTGGATAGCCCAAAATGGCAATACGCGATGCCCGTGTACTCTGATATCCCCCCCGGTACACTGCCCTCCCAGAGTTGCGTATAAGAATCTCGCTGACCCCCCCCCAAGTCCTCCTCGAGTTGTCTCTCTTCTCTTCATCCCACTTACAACTTGTACAACCACCAGTCTGTCGTTTATACACACATTCGCTTTCTACCAACCAAACTCAATCACAATGAAGTCCTTCGCTGTCGCTGCCCTGGCTGGCATTGCCGCCGCCAACGCCATCTACCCCCGTGGCAACAGCACTGATGGCATCGCCTACACCACCGAGGTCGTCACTGCCTACACCACCTACTGCCCCGGCCCTACCGAGGTCGTTGTTGGCGACAAGACTCACACCGTCACCGAGGCCACCACCCTGACCATCACCGACTGCCCTTGCACCATCACCAAGCCCGTCAAGCCCACTGGCACCATGGCTCCCAAGCCCACCAAGGACGTCTACACCACCAAGGTCGTGACTGCCTACACCACCTACTGCCCCGGCCCTACTGAGGTCGTCATTGGTAACAAGACTCACACCGTCACCGAGGCCACTACCCTGACCGTCACCGACTGCCCTTGCACCATCACCGAGCCTGTCAAGCCCACCCAGAAGCCTGGCAACAACGGCAACAATGGCAACAATGGCAACAATGGCAACAATGGCAACAACGGTAACAACGGCAACAACGGCAACAACGGCGGCAAGCCCACCAACACTCCCCCCGTCGTTGTCCAGCCCACCGGCACCAAGCCTCCCACCGTTGAGACCGGTGCTGCCGCCGCCGTCAAGCCTGTCGGCGGTGTCATG
The DNA here is from genome assembly GCA_003056585.1 of Lecanicillium sp. MT-2017a. Taxonomy (NCBI): domain Eukaryota; kingdom Fungi; phylum Ascomycota; class Sordariomycetes; order Hypocreales; family Cordycipitaceae; genus Lecanicillium; species Lecanicillium sp. MT-2017a. The sequence continues at coordinate 21,133 of PXYN01000341.1, forward strand.
GCTGCCATCGCTGCCATTGCCATGCTGTAAATTTGTCTTATTTACTAGTATGAAATGGTAACTGATGTTGCAGAGACATCTTGATGAGTTGCATATAATGTTTATGAGATTGTCACAAAAAAAACACTTTTTACATTCAAAGCTCACGCTTAACAAAAAAAAAATGGACAAACTGGGCATTCCATCTTTTCTATCACAGACTTGTTTTTATTTTAGGTTTTTGAAACTTGTACTATAGACTTTTTGAGATAATAGTACAACACGGTTTGCCAAAAAAGGGTTTTTATAACTACATTTAATGTTAATGAAGTATCATTTTTTGCAACAATATGATTGTTCTTGTCACTCGGTGAATCGGTATACAGTATACATTTCATTCACACAGTAACAAGTAAATCTCTCCACAAAAATCTGCACGTAGGTGCCAGTGTCCAAGTACATACACACTCGTAAAAACCTCTCAAAAAACCTCCACAAGCCCACCACACATCGGATAGAACGGACGCACCACACACACACACGGCACAGCACAGCACCACACAACCACACACCACAAACTACACTGGCGGTTCTAGAACTAAAAAAGCCCGCTTAAAAGCACCCAAGGGAGCAGGGATCCTGATTCCAGGCACAGAACGTTTTGGTAAACAGCCCACTCTTCCACAGGTGGCGAGCTGCGTACGCCGTAGAGAGAAAGAAACACCACTCGTATGGCCCCCCAATCGTACCATGGGAATATACGGGGAGGGAGTACCTCTGTAAAGAAAACTTGGTTACGACTACTGCCATTTCTCCACACCTTTTTGACGCAGGGGTAAACGGTAAAAACCCTTTAGACTTTCCGCGGGATACTTGTCGGGCTTATTGGTATTCACCAAAACGGGCAGTAAATATTACCATGTAGAACAATTCTTTATTGGGTGTATGATTTTTTTTTTTTTTTCACAATGGATGCACAATAAAAGGAGACGCAATTCTGACCTCATTATAATCCACCTCCCTAAGCCGCGCATCTTGGCACAGAACACAATGGGAAAAAGCTGTACGAGTACTATGCAAGAGGGGGATTGGTAATAAGCCACTTATATTATGGATAGTATGAGCGATTCTTTACGTTTCCTCGCTTTCACCAAGTCTACAAGCAAGTAATAACCCATGTTTTGTGAATCCAAATGCTTTCCCAGTATCCAGTCCTGGTTTCCGCTGGCGTTGTCTTTCTGCCCCGCCACCACTTTGCCAGATTGCTCCTGAAAACACAAGGAAAAAGTCCTTCTCTAAATAAAAGTAAAAGAAACAACAATAAACGCCGCTGGTGATGCAATTGTTCCCAATGTTCTTCTTCCCAAACGCCGTAAAATGCAGAGTGCACTTGCACCACTTTTCCAATCCTCTTATCCCACCTCTGCTTCTCTCCCACTGGCCGCTGCCGCCGCCGCTGCTGCTACACGGCACCTAACCCACCACTCGAATCCTTCAAGCCACCGTCAATTCCCTCACACCAACCCGCTCATCGCTTCTTTGGCATGAAAATGCTTGTTTTGGCCTTTTTGCGCGGTGGCTGAGGCGGCGGTTTCGGCTATAGCTTGTTAGTGATCCTGACTGGTCCAATTCATCATCCACATCAATCTCGCGTACCTGTGTGCTTCCTGTGCCTGCATTCGCCTTTGGCCCTGTCGGTGCTGCTGGCATGTTACTCGACTTTGTCGATGGTAGTGCTGGCGGTCTCTCTGGTGGAACCATGCCCAACGTCGCCATGGCGCTGGGATCCGTCGGTGGCTTCGTTGGCTTAGCTGGTTTCTGCCCAAACTTGCCCGCCAGACCTCCCGTTCGTGGCCGGTCGTTCGCCATCTGCTTCTGTGGTTAGGTTACCTCTTCTAGAGGGGCTCTGATTATCGTCACATACTCTCTTTGGTCCTGTAGGTGCGCCATCTGGGCTTTGTAGCGGTCGCTTCTTGCTCTCCGCACTCTGCCCTGGCATCGCCGTATGAATAACTGGCCGTACGTTGTCCGATGGCTGGGCGAATCTTTCCGGCATGGATGTACTTCGCCGCCTGTCGTCATTATCCGACGCCGAAGTAACATGCTGCCCAAGAGATGACTTCCGAAGCTCCTCCTTCTCTATAGGCGATGCGTCGCGCATCTCCACGTCTGCACTAACAGCTCGCGGCGCTGGCGATGCCACCCGGCTAGCAACAGGCGTCACTGCCGCCGATGACACAGCACTGCCTGGGTTGGCCTTGCCCAGCGGCTTCCGGAACATGGACACAATGTCGCCCTGTGTGTACCTGTCACGAGTCTGCGCGTCCTCAATCAGCTTCTTCCAGAACTCGCCCTGCACAAGTGCTCGAGAGTCACCCAGAATCCACAACGACGATTTAGCACGCGTCAAACCGACGTTCATACGGCGAATATCCGTCATGAAACCGATGCCACCGGTCGAGCTCGCTCGTACGCAAGAGAATATAATAATCTCGCATTCTCGGCCCTGGAAAGCATCAGTGGTATTGAACTCGATGATGTCGGTAATGCCTTCGCCAAAACGAGATCTGAACCGATTTCGCAGCTCAAACAGCTGTGCCTTGTAAGGCGTGATAATACCGATCCGGCCCGCCAAGTCGCAGTCAGAGTATTCCTTGCTGAAACGCTCATACATTTGCAAAGCAACATCGAGCTCCTTCGTGTTGACCAGAGACTGCCCTTTGCGTCCCTTTTCTTGAACGCCTTGAACGTCAAAGAATCGGTACGGCCCAAGCAACGCGCTCTGATGCCAAGGCTTTTGTCGAAGATGAGCCATGTCTTGGCCGTCCTGTAGCTGCCCTTCGTAGAACTCTTTGCTCGGGAACATGCTGATTTCAGGATGCATACGATACTGCATGTCCAAAAGGTGAACTGACTTGGGGTGGTTTTGCTGCATTCGAACGAATAAACTCTGGTCGTAGCCGAACCGTGCTGCCGATTGCGACAAGACTGTAGGCGGAAGTTGCTTCGGGTCACCGACCAGAATGCACTTGCAGCAGCCATACTTTAGAGGAATCAATGCACTCAGCTCCACACACTGCGCGGCTTCATCGATAATGACAGTCTCAAACTCCACATCGAGGTTGCGGAACATTTCATGACCACTACCGCTCAGTGTAGCACATAAAACGTTGGCAGAGTTGAGAATCTCCTGTTGAATTTGGCGCCGTTTCAGTTCAGCTTCTCTGGCGACAGAATTGCCGCTGTCCTTGTCAGCCTCAATCTGCTTTCCGATTTCTCTTTGCTGCTTCTTGAGCTCATCAAATTGTCTCAAGAGTTTATTGCGGTACTCCGGACTCTCCTCTTCTTTAGTCTCGTCCAACTTGGGACGCAAGATGCTAAGCTCCTCTTTGATTTTGGCCGCTTTCTCATGCATCTTCTCTCTTTCAGCGCGAGCCTTGTCCTTTGTCGTATCTCCTTCGAGGCGGATTCTGACGAGCTCGTCAAGCGTGACATCCTTGACGGCGGAGCTGATTGCGTCACTTCGACCAAGACGAAGCACATTAATTTGCTTCGTTTTGCCGTTTGTCGTCCTGATGCCCTCTTTCAAACGCGTCACCAATTCGTCAACAGCGGCGTTACTGGGCGCGCACACAAGAAGCTTCTTGGAGCGCTGCCCGGCAGCTGGTTGCGGAGCGCCGCCACGCAGAGGCATGCCCATTGGCGTTCCGTTGGCACTGGCTTGAGCGAGCTGTTCCGAAAGCAAGGCACCAACCATTGCTACGATGGTCTTCGTTTTGCCAGTACCCGGAGGACTGATATCGTTAGCATATACTCGTCTTATAAAATAGTTATAGCTGAACTTACCCCTGGATCAGTGTAAACCCATCATTCTCCTGTGCTCCCAAAACGGCCATCGCCTGACCTTTGTTGAGAGCCCAGTTACTCATATGGCCAGAAATCCTTTCCTCTCCATACTGTAGAATGGGAGACGGCTCGGCTTTTAAGATTTCGTCCATTAGGTCATAGTACTGCAAACTCTCCAACGCAGCATATTCTCGTTCAATGGTCGTCATGTTGGTAATCTTGACGGCATGGACAGAAATGTTCGGGTTCAGGCATGTTGCCAGAGGGTTGTTCCGTGAGGCCACTCGATAGATGATCTCGGCACGGTCCTTCTTGTAGTTGACCTTGTGAACCCGTGCAAGACAATGACGTGCATCTCGGCTACGCAGGGGATTCTCGTCTTCCGATATGAGCAGGATATCTCCCTCACCAACGCCACGCTCCCGATGCACAGCAATTTCTACGGTAAAAGTAATTTCCAGGTAGCTATCAACGCTGGCGCGACTGGCAATCTTGATTCCAAAAGGCTGCGCTGTAACTTCATCCTTTGCGGTGACAAAGGCGCGCCAGGCTTCCGACGCGAGTAGTGGGAAAAAGGTTTCACGGTAGGTCGACGGGTTGGGGTATTTGGTAGCTACCTCACACGCAGCCGGACCGTTTGGTGGATCGTTTCCTTCATGGAAGATGTCCCAAGCCAGGATAGTGTTGTGCAGCTTATCCATAGGTGGGATGAGGCGTGCCCTCATCTCCTTGACGGAGCGCTGCTGTCGAACCTTCTTGACTGGACGGCGCGTCATGTCCCGGAGGGCTTGGAGCCTTCGTCGCTCGGCGGCATCCAAGCTCTTCTGACCGCCAGTGCTCAGCACGGCTAGCTGGTTATCAGTGTCGGAATCATCACTATCTTCCGACTCTTCGTCCGAGCTATTAACCATAATCTCACTTCGCGAGTGGTCCTTGCCAGTTACGCCAAGGCCAGCGAGGCCAGAGCCCTCTCCTGGTACTGTCTCGCCGCGGAGCTGCTTTGCCTTGGCAATGGCCTCTGCATCTCTCTTTGCCTTTTCCATCTTTTCCCTCTGTCGGCTTTCTTTTAGCGCAGAGATGGACTTCATATCAGGAAGCTTGGACTTGGCCTTTTGCCTGGCTTCAATTTGCTTAAGCAGAGGGCTGCTGGCGGACTTGCTGAGCTCAAGGACATCATCCCTATTGCTCCTTGCAGGCTTAACTGAAGAAGACGAAGAGCTACTTCCGGGGCTGGAAACTGGACCTGACTTGGACCACGCATCGAGTCTACTTTGCTTCTTCGCTTTATCCTTGGCTGATGAGACGGCATGTTCGACTTTGCCGATCTGCGTTATCTGGACATCATCATCCGTATACCCAAGAGCCTGCAGCAGCTCGGCTCTCTGCTGATCAGTGAGGTTGGTAGGCCGCGCATACTTTCCTGGTGTGGTTGTCGGCACGCAAGCATCGACAATGAGTTTACGGGAAGTAGAGTTGATTTCCAGATTATTTTCACGCAGTCGCTTGAGAATCTTGCAAAGTACGCGAACAGTGACATCGACTAGCCAGTGGTCCTTTAGGCGGATCATGTTTTCCATGCCGCGAAAGTTATCCTTCGCGGGGGCTAGGATTCTGACCATCATGTCAGCCTCGCTCTTGCCGAGGGCTGTTGCAGACGTTATCAGCCCATCCTCTGCAATGAGCGCCTCGGCGAGCTCCATGATCTCACGACAAAACTCAGTCATGATGCTGTTTGGGACATAATGCGACCACATTTCGATATTGAGGCAAGCTTTGGACACAAAGCGCCATTGGTCGTTCCACCAGCGCAAAACAGCAGCGGCAAGTCTCGAGTCCAATGGTCCGCTTCGCAGGACACCGGTTGACGCCTCAGCCAAACCACCAAGAACGGCGCGGCTCATGTTGAGTAGTGGTCGAATAGGGCCCCAAGGAAATGGCGGTCTCAAGACTCGTTCGGATGACCAAACCACCGAAGCCAAGGTCTGTTCCGTGTGGAGTTGCGCGAGTTGCTCCAGGGCTGCGCTTCTCGTGACTTCTGCAGTCCAACCCTTGAGAACTTCGGATGCCGATTCGGCCATGTCTGACTCGTCGTGGATAGATAGACCAATAATGACCTGTACCGGCTGCCGATTGCTGAAGAGACTGTTGAGATCCATGACGTCCATGTCACCAACTCTCCCCAGAATCAAAGAGACTGTGTCGGCAGTGTCCTTGAGCGCTGCATTAAACGTGGTACTGGTACTATCCAGTTTCGAGGCAGTCTTCTTTTGGCGAATTTGCTCAATGGATGTGAGAGGAGCCAGAGAGAGTAAAATGTCACGCGCCAGAGAGACTCGGTCGTTGGAAGCTTCATACACCTGGATAATCACAGTCCAGAATTCCTTTGAGCTTCGAGGCACAGTCAATTGTAGTGTCTTGCTGCTGTGTATCGTGTGGAACTCTTCATAAAAGAGTTTCATGTCGAGCTTCATCGCTGCGTCTATAAGAGAGCGTGCGGCATTAGCGACCTTGAATGTCATCCACCCTTCAATACTGCTGTTCTTTCGTGGTGTGTTCAAATTCTCCAAGATAATAGCCTTGTACTTTACCACAAGGTTGAAAGAAGCGTTCGTGTACAAGTGAAGAGTTGCCGTCGCTGGCTCATCCATTTCGAGAAAAGTATTCAGAGTGTAGGACAGGGCGTCGAATCCAGCGCGGATACAAGCAGCTTGGCCAGGCTCGCCAACCGAGGGGTCCTTGGCGAGCTGCTCGAACAGCGTGTGCATCAACACCTCGCAGGCATCGTAACGTCGGTTACGCCCAATTGATTGGAGCCATGGCTGAATCCATGACGTTGGGAAAGGAGATAGCTGGGTCTGTCCTGGGTCAATCTCGCTCCAACAATTCTCCAGAGACTGTTGTAGCAGCATCTTGTACACAGGGCTGGTAAATATCAGGTCGGTAATGACGTTTGGCTTAGCGTCGCCGACTACGTCCCACAATGCCTTCGGTGACTTCTTCAGCAGGCGAGTCAAAACGCGAATGGTAACCACGAGTATGCCCTCGGAACGGCAAAACTGTATATGCATGAACAAGAGGTCATAAATGTGAGGCGTGCCTGCTCGCACTTCGAGGTTGCGGAGGTGGTTGAGGATAAGGCTTTCCGGAAGTGTACGTAGTATAATCTCAAAGCCAGTCCAGAATTGCTCGATTTCCAGGTACATTTCTGGGGTAGCCTGGTTCAAGTCTCGCCTGTAAATCTCTTCCATGGCACTGATGAGCCCGCCACTGATAGCCCACTCGAACTGAGCTTCGGTCAAGGACGAGGTGTCAATATTCTTCCAGTTTTCTTGAGCCCACTTGCGGCGATCGTCGTTTTTGTGGTCGAAAAGAAAGTAAGTCATGCCAGGGAGAGGGTCCTTGGTACCGAGCTTCAAGTAGCTCTTGCCTTGCAGGCGCATAAAGACGTATTGAAATGTCTGCCGCTGATCTGGGTTTGCCAGGTACTTCATGCAACACAACGCCTCATAGACGGTGATCAGGACAGTAGCCAAGTGCTCACCAAACTCGGACTTTTTAAAGACGGCACCGGTCATCTCGATTTTTTCAATATAGTCTTTTGCCCACTTCAGGTTCTGATCGATTCGGGCAACGTCGAGGCAGTCGAGGAGGTGCTGTATTTGCGCGACAGCTTCTTCGTCCCAGCGTCTGAAAAGAGGTCGGTTAGAGTGCCATTTGCGAAATGGGTAGTGACGTAAAGTAGACTTACTCGGAAAACTTTTGCAAATTCGCCTGGCGTTTCATGTGCCAGTTGAGAACACACTCGGAACATGATCGCAGGGATTCTTCAAGGCGGGTGGTGAACTTTTCCAGCCATTTGCCCGCCTCCTTCTTGTCGAAGCCAAATATCAGACTGTTCCAATATGTAATTTCGATTCGCTTATTGCCCTTTTCGATACGATCCTTCTTTTCTTCCAGGGTTATCTGCGAGTCGGGGTCGTCTAGGATTCGGTAGTTTTCGTTGTCGTCATCATCGATACGAGGGCACAGCAAGTGGGTGCTTTCGGGGATCTTTTGAAGCTCTTCGAACCACTTGCCGAGCTCATCGCTAATTATGTACGACATGGCGAGTGTGTGGCGAATCCATCAACGCTGCTCTGTGCGTGGGGAGAGACGACGAGGTGGATAGTAGAAGGTATCAAATGCAGTCTCGGCGCGGGCTGCTCTGAGAAGTTTATGATGCTCCAAAAGACTTTCCAGTGTGTTCCAGAGCTCACGAGACGTACACCGAGCGGTGACGAAGCAATGCTGGCACGGTCGGGAAAGAATGAAGAGCTAGGTAGGCAGTGGGACAAAGAGGTGGTGTCCAGGGCAGGTGAATTTATAGCCCCGGATGTGGCAGATGTGCAGCCAGGCAAGTACGGATCAGGGAATGGCTTGCAGAAGATATGCCTCTACCCGGTGCCTGTATAGCTAATCGGTTGTCGCCAGACCAGGCGTTGTGCCAATCTCGTCTCGTGCTTGATGTAGCGAAAGAGGTTGCGGCCGTCGATGGCAGAAAGGGTCAGGTCGGCTCTAATTGGAAAAAAGGTGGATTCGCAGGCAAGCACGCGTCTGAGAGCCGCGTTGGCGTTAAGCACCAGAGCTTTTGGGGCCTGTGCTGCCTTTTTGGGGTGGCCAGGGCAGCGCACAGACCACCGGCATTCACTCATAGCAATGATCACAGAGCAGCTCCAACGCTGCAAGCAAACCGATTCTTCTGGAAGAAACAAACAGAAATTCATACCTGTCTGGGTGGATGCTTACCTAATTAGCAGACTGTTTGGAGCTACTGCCTTGCAACCCCTATTGCTGATATTGGATGGTGCAGAAGAGAATCTGGCACCTCACGTGCGGTTGCTAGGTGAGCCTAAGGTGAGTGACCATAGTCAGTGAATGCAGTCACGGAGAACGTTCAATGTCTATGATTTAACCACGTAAAATGCATAAAATCCAGCACACCTACGTGAATGTGCCAAATTTTGCATAAATGTCTTTTGTCTTTTATCATCTGGCTTACTCTACTCTCCGTGCCACGATCGTCATCTTGTCTTGATGATCTTTGTGCGTTGAACAAAGTCGCTGCTTCTTGATATTCGCTCCTGTTTCTGGTTTATTTCTCTCTTCTCAGCTGTTGCTGAAATTCGGAACTTGGTTATGAGAGGTTATTCAGACATTTTTTTGACGTTCCCAATCCTGGCTTAAACCAACAGGCAACTACTTTTGCGGCGGTTTGCCAACGCAGCCCGCAGCACTTACAATGTCTGCGCTCGTTGTTGAAGACGATAGTGACGAGTCCGACTGGCTTCATGAGCCACCCACAGATTCCCGCCCACGGTCCCACAGCATATCATCTACGGAGACTGTCAATTACTTTGAATTTGAAGACGGCACTGACGACGCCTTCTTCACCGGCGAGGTCATTGATCTAACTGACGACGAGCCAAACACTTCACGAGACCACCTACGCCTAGGCGAAGCTCCGCTCGACCATATTTGGGCCACATGCGGCCTTTATATCAAGCACGGGGACTTCCTCCAAGTCAAAGGAGCAAAACTCGGCGATCATCCCGTCAACTTTCTCAGAGTGGAGTTGCTCGTCCGAGACAAGAACGGCCAGCGTCAGATACGAGGCGTCCCGTTTACTAGAACTCGAAGTTTAAAAGGACGTGTGCCAAAGAAACTAAACGAAGTTTGCATGATAACTACCTTGGAAAGAAGAGAGGACAGTCAAAGTGAGAGGGAGATCTTCTTTGACGTCTCGCCACATGACGTGGAAAAGAAGCGAACACTCGTCGTTACCAATGCCAGGTACCCAGTACATTCGGTGGACAGGAACGAATACCGGCGCAAATCTCAGGCAGTAAAAGATATGGATCGAAAGGTAGAGGAGTTCGGGACTATCGTGTGTCGTTGGCAGCTACTGCTGTATTACAAGGTGCTGGCGGGCCGTGGAAAGCCAGATGAGGAAGCCATCCAACACATACAAGAAGAATCGGCCCGGGACGAAAAGTATCGAGTTGCAGACTGTGCCGTCCGGCATCACTACCGCCCCGAGTCACGACCATCATCGTTCGGTGTTTACACTGTTTTCGACTCCTTCTGCGGCGCAGGCGGCGTGTCTCGCGGCGCTCTCAGTGCCGGGTTCCAGATCAAGTACGCCATTGATATGTCCCCAGAGGTCTAGAAGACCTACGAGAGCAACTTTCCCGGCACCCATCTGTTCAAAAAGAGCGTTTCAGACTTTATCGAACAACGCCGTAAGCCAACACCAGTCGATGTACTTCATCTCTCTCCGCCATGCCAGTTCTTCTCCCCAGCACACACGCGGGCCGGCAAGGATGACCAGAAAAACGTCGACGCTCTCTACAGCTGCATGGCACTCGTGCAGAAATGCAAACCGCGCATCATTACGCTGGAGGAGACGTTCGGCATTACGCACAATCACCACGCACATCACTTTTGGCTGCTGATTGGGCAGTTTACGGACCTGGGCTACTCGGTGCGGTGGAAGATTGTCAAGCTCTGTACATGGGGGTCCTCGCAGGATCGAAAGAGACTAATAATCATTGCCTCGGCCGCTGGAGAACGACTGCCGCCATTTCCACAGCCTACGCACTCGGAGCATGGCGGCCGTGGACTGAAGGCGTATACAACAATCAACAAGGCAATAGGCGCCATTCGACGCAGCGACAGAGACTGGCTACACAATCTCGACACTGTGAAAAAGTTTAGCCCGACGCTCGCGCCGTATAATGGTGACAAGCTGGCACGTACCATTTGCACGGGAGCGGGCGAAGTGCCTCACCCGAATGGCACACGAGACTTTACACTGCGGGAGTACGCCTGCCTGCAGGGGTTTCCAATCTCGCATCGGTTCTTTGGGACGCGAACTCAGGTCAAGCGCCAGATTGGAAACGCATTTCCGCCAAACACGGTCGAAGTCCTCTATAAGCATATTCGTGAGTGGCTTGCCAAGGAGGATGGGGCCAGTCCGGCCCAGATGGATGAGGATGTCATCATGATTGAGAGCGACTCCGATTCGGAAGGTAGTCCGATTCAAGACCGGTACTTTGCTAGAGATCTGTCCCCCGATATGGACGACGTTATTATGATTGACGATGAGGAACAGGCACCCCTGTCTGATCGCCGTGTAGGGTTTGCAGTGAGGAACGGTCCCCTGGTTATTGACTTGACTTGATGAAAAAAAAAGGAGGCTGGCTGTAAGATAATATTCAAAAACTTGAAGATGAATTTGCAAGGGACATCATGAAGACAGAGTAAATGCAATGTATGTATTAGTTCGCAATTTTGCTTTAGATAATGAATGATACAACGGTTGCCGATTAAAGTTGTTGCTAGCGCTGTGCCACTCACGCCACACATCCACATAGGGCAGGTCCACCAAGGGGAGCTGTTAATAATAGCAACCGACATTGGGGACTCGACATTTTTTTTCTTGCTTCAGCACAAGTTGCAGCTTCACGCTTCGCAGCAGATGACAACAACTATACCAAAACGCTCGGTTGGCACGCCTTGACAATGCAGTCGCCAATTCCCGACTACCTCAAGGTCGTGCTCGAGAATGCGCGCGCCATCAAAGGCGGCGCGCCGGCTAGCTATATCGACAAGCTGGCCAAGGCCGACACGTCCAAAATGGCCGTAGCCCTCGCCATGGTCGACGGCCAGCTGTACTCGGTGGGCGACGACCGCGTCGAGTTCTCCATCCAGTCCATCTCCAAGTCCTTTGTCTACGCCATGGCCATTGAAGACGTGGGGCTGCCCAAGGTCCTGGAAAAGATTGGCGTCGAGCCCTCGGGCGACGCCTTCAACCAGCTTTCGCTGGAGCGCGGCTCCAACCGGCCGGTGAACCCCATGATCAATGCCGGGGCCATCACCGCGCACTCTCTCCTCGCGGGTGCCAATGCGGAGGAAAGGACGGAACGCATCCTGAAAGGGTTGAGCAAGCTGGCGGGCCGGCAGCTGCAAGTGGACGAGGACGTCTACGAGTCAGAGCTCAGAGGCGCTGACCGTAACATGAGTATTGGATACATGCTAAAAGCGGCCGGCATCATCTCCTGTGACCCCCAGGACATTGTGAGGGGTTACATTCGCCAATGCGCCATCAAGGTCAACGTGCGGGACCTGGCCATGATGGCGGCCACGCTGAGCAACGCCGGCGTGCACCCCGTCACGGGAGAGAGCCTCATGCCCCAGGCCAGCGTACGACAGGTCCTCTCCGTCATGACGACGTGCGGCATGTACGACGCCGCGGGCGACTGGGTGTCCAACGTCGGCATCCCCGCCAAGAGCGGCGTCGGCGGCGGCATCATCGGCGCCCTGCCGGGCCAGGTCGGCATCGCCACCTTTTCGCCCAACCTCGACGACCGCGGGAACAGCGTCCGGGGCGTGGCGATTTGCGAGAAGCTCTCGCGCGACATGGGATTGCACATGATGGACGTCAGCCAGATTGCCGGCGCGACCGTGCGGACGACGGTCGCCACCATTGTCGCGGGCGACGACGACCCCCATCACCCCAACTGCGAGCGCGAGATTGTCATCTTTGGTCTGCGCGGCGCCGTTCGGTTCCCTGGATCGGAGCGCCTGACCCGGGCCGTATCTCGCGAGCTCGGCGCCCCGAATCCGGACGATCCCGGCTCTGGCAGCCATGGGAAGGCCTGCGCAGTGGTATTTTCGTTGCGCGACGCCTACTCGCTAAGCGCAGTTGCGCGGAGAATAGTCCATGAGAGCATTAGGAGGCTTATTGCGGGCGGCAAGTGTGTGGTGGTGATTGATCCCACAGGTATTCTACAGATGGAGAAGAACGACAAGCGAGACAAGGACGGATGCCCCCAAATAGTCACGTCTGAGACGGAAGCGCGGGAGTACATTGGGGGTATTGGGTGCCATACAATCACCAAGAGGGACGATTGGTAGGAGATACCACAACAAAGGAAACGTGAAGCGGTGGAATGCAGCGATTTGGGCTTGACGTAAAGAATCTTTATAAGTCGCAGTCACTTTGACAATTATTATAGACCGAGGAGTGGGGGCTTGGGCGTTGGATACAAAAGTTAAATGAAAAGAATAATGATCTTAAACAGAGAAAAAAAGTTCAATAGTTACCCTACTATGATATGCCAAATGAGTCTCAAGGCATGTTTGCAGACGCTGAGAGCAGCCTATTACACACTTCATCAACAAACGCAACGTAAAGCTAAGCCTAGCACATCCAGTATCGACGCTATGAATTTTGTGAAGAAAAGACCAGTAATAATACGCCTGGGCTTTAAACCCACCTACTCTATTTCAATCAAATCAATATCAGCTGTTCTGTCGGACCTCAACGCCAAAGCCGAGCCTCGACGCCACCAAACATGCCTGCCATCCAGCCAGCCTCTGCGAGTCGGTTAATTCCGGAATGCCGCCCTATTAAAAGGAATTTACTCGTATGCAGCCCCCGTTTCTTTTTTATGCTTCCACTTGGGCCCCTGCCGGCGCCTGCCTGGATGTGTGGGCGTTGTGGACATGGCGAAGCAACACGGACGACCATTGGATCTAATCTTATCAATCTCCCCACCACTTTGGCTGGATCATCTGCCAAAGGCCGTAAGCGCCGAGGCGTTGCCGACGTGACTTCCCCTCCCGCCGTTGACACATGGCGCCACTTTCTACGGTGAACTGAGCCGCCCTTGAGGTCAAATATCGCTCACTCTATATTGAATTCCCTTTTTAACGGACTCGCCGCCTCTCTCTGGCTCTACTTTACCATCGCCCAAGTCTACGTTTTTGTTATTAGACACTCCCTACGTCATAGCGGCCATCATGAAGTTTACCGCCGTCACCGCCGGCCTCGTTGGCGCGGCATCTGCGCTCAGCGGCTCCGCCACATTGTTCGAGAATGGCGAGCAGCAGCACGACAACCACGTCGAGAGACGCATCCCGACGAGCTACGAGTCGGCCGTCATGGGCCGCAGGATCCTGGCGCTGACCAAGCTGGCGACCATGTCGACCGTGTTCCCCGACGACCACGACGCGGCAGCATCAGAGCGCCGCCCTAGCGGACTGGGCGGGCAGCCCATCGGGCTGATGGACTACATTGCCGACTGCGAGGACGAGGGCAACCCGACCATCCTGGCCATCCGCATCGGCACGACGTTCAAGAACGTGCGGGCGGGCTCCAACATCACCGTGTCCCTGCAGTGGACGCCGCCGTACCCGCCGGCCAAGCGCATCTCCTTCCTGTCGCGCCTGTCGGCCTACATCCCCTTCCTGGGCGGCGGTAACCGCGAGGACTGCCCATACACCCGGGACCTGAAGGACGCCTCGCTCGACGTGCCCGACACGGCGCCCTACTCGGCCGCCAACCTGCCGCGCTTCTCGCTCCTCGGCTACCTGGAGCCCATTGACGCCGACGAGGACGAGGCGGCGCGCCTGGCGACCTGCTACACCTCCAAGCACCGCGATGCCCGCTACTGGCTCCCCGGTAACCGCATTCACACCAGCGAGTGGGTGCGCATGGTCGTCACCAAGGTGTACTGGATCGGCGGCTTCGGCGACCGCGCCTACATTGGCTGGATCCCCACGGATGAGTGGAAGTCGGTGACTGAGGAGGAGTGGCGGGGCATCAGCCTGCCGGGCGAGAAGAAGGGATGGAGTGAATGGAGCACCGACGAGGCTGGTGAGCTTTAAATGAGTGAAGGCGAGGTTGAGATTGGGGGTAGAACTGGTGCTACCATATTGCGTGCTTTGGGAGCGCCAGGGATAGGTAATCGGAGGAGTGATTCGGACATGATTGGAGTTACACAAAGTTGGTGCGGTGCGAGTCCATTGTCATGTTGTGAGAGTTGGACAATGGTGTCGGTATCAGTGTGCCTTGCGTAATACAGATATGGTCAAGGCTGCGTTTGCCATCGAGATCGAGAAACTATAGTTTGCAGCTCGTATACTCGTATAGTTCATCAATTACAAACACTACATAACAGGCTGAGGCTATTACTGGCCGAGCTGCGGTCTACGCACCATGCATGTAATACGGAATACGGACAAAATCAGCTGCACAGTGCACAGCGCCCAGCCTGCTCGTTGCAACCCTGTGGGCTGCCTGCTTACATTTTTACGCGGACATATAACGTACACCATTTTATAATTTAGCACTCACTTGTTCCGAGGGCAATACTACGGCATTTCAAACAGCACAGCCAATTTCCTATCCCCAACAATGCGGAGACGCAAGCCCGTACCCACGACATCATGATGCCGAACAACGCCGCGGTGGGACGTCCACGCGGTCAGTGGAGTCACGGCGTCGGCCGTTGCACGGAAAGTGCAGTACAGTGTCCTCGCCCACAAGCCTGCATTTGCGGCTAATTAAGAACAAGAAAGGGGCCGCAAAATTGGCTGTACGCGGAGCATTACTTTGCAGACAGCTAAGCGGTGAGAGGGGACACCAGCAAGAACCACCACGGCCGGACCGGGGGGGGGGGGGGCTTGCGGTGCGTGGCGGATGAAGAAACTGGATCCTGCAGGGCGAGCATGGACGCAGATTGGATTACGCAGGACCGCAAACGTGCAGTGGCTTCTTGGCTTTTTCCCTTTCGCAGGGTCCGATGCAGGAAAGCCTTTGAGCGGTACCACAGCGTATTCGCTCGTAGAATTACAGGCGCTTGGTCTGACGCCACCGAAAACCTGCAGAAAGGGCAGGGCGGAACAGAGTGGGAGTTATTGGCCTTTTTTTTTTTGCCCAGACAATGGCCGCCGGGGCCTGAATCAAGTTTGGGCTGGAGGCAGCCGAATCTCCGCGGGAGAGGTTCGTGCTGCTAAGAAGCCTTATGAGTAGAGAGTAATAATTACGGAGCAGCGGTACAGGAAACCTTTGTAGTAGATTCAGCCCAAGCAGGTCATTCGCTTAGAGGCGAGAGTGAGCCAAGGGGATCATCCATGGTCCATCACATCGTCACCATGCTCCAGCTTCAGCTCCCTTTCATAGCCGTGAGCAGGGCAAGAATTGCCGGATTCTCGTGAGAAAAAGCAGCCGCAATTCTGAACGACCAAATAGCCTCTCTTCCACACCCACCACACGCACCCCCCTTCCCTCCCACCACTCGCGCCGCTGCCCGCTTCCATCCGTCCATCCCATGTAACCTTTGGGAGACGTGTGGCGGTGGGGGTGGAGCTGGCCGTCGCCGGGGACGTGCCACTGTAATCATGACTGGCATTCGGGTAGTGCTGTTTTGGAAGGCTAGCCGGAGCTAAATTGGTGGGTTGGCGTTGAGAGTTGTGATTGTTCCGGTTTTTGTGTCTGGCGTCGTGTCCAGGTATCGTGACAGGATGGAGAGTGTACTACGTATCTATGTACTTTGTAAAAGAGGTTGGATCTTGCTCTCCGTGCTCAGATTACGGATATGATGCTGTCTTGTTCTGTTCGCAAGGTCGACAGTCTCGGCTGCCTAGCGCGGAGTTGCATCCTGACGGTGTTTGACTTGGGCCTCTGATCTGAGGAACGCTAGCGGTGACAGTAGTCGGTGATGAGACAATAGTGTCCTTCTCGGCTGCAGAGGCCGTAGTAGGAGCCTGCCTACAAAGACATCAATCTGCCGTACATATGTAGTTCACCAAGGCTGACTTGTCGAGTGCTGATAGTTATCCTTTTAGAACGGCAATTAAGCTTGATGAGATATCAGAGGACGGCAACACCTAAGCATCGGGCTAATGCACCCGAGGCGCCAATGGTGTATTGCGTCACACAGTCAGCAGAGTGAGCTGACGAGATGAAACAGCGACAAAGACTAATACAAAAAATAAAAATAAAAATAAAACAAATAGTGCGGTCATGGTGCTGACATGTGCATGGTCAGGCTGTCCGTTGTTGCATGGACCAAGCCGGGCTTGTTTCCGAATAGCCCAGCCAGGCCATGTGACTGTCTACCGATGCCACGGCAAAGCTTCATAGGTTATTCTGGTGACGGAGAGCAGAGGCAAGCAGTGTTGCATTTCAGCTGGACGAGTGCAGTACGTGCTTTCTCACTCCCATCGCCTGTGATACAAAGTAAATCGCGCCCCCTCCTGCACGAGTGCCAACTCGATGCTCGATGCACATCTGCATACTAAGGCGCTTAGTCATTACGTTCATCCGTACTCCGCCCCAACGAGTACATGTGCCTGGTAAAACAGTTGGGTAATAGGGCCACTGTACAAGTACCGAATGCACCTCACCTGGTGGCAACGGAACCTCTCGGGCAGCATGCTGCTAGCAGTACGAGTACTAAAAGTAATACCTTGGCGCCCAACTGCTAGGAGTAGGACCTGCCCAGAATGGCTTCTATTTGCTCCTTCATGTCTCGTACATGGTAACAGTGCAGCTGCCTCCGAGCCGACCGCGGGTACCTCGGTGTACTTGTCCACGGTACCTTTCCGACCGGTGCCGCAACGTCAGGCCATTTTAGTACGCCCCCAGCACCGCCACCGAACCACTCCGGAGCACCTGAAAGCCGCCTACAAAGCCCCTGTAACAAGCCCTCCGCCTGGGTACCCAGAACCCAGACATGTAGCCTTTGTACTCTGCCTGTACCCCCCGGTCGGTTGCGACATTAGCCGGGTACAAACGCAGTGGCTAGCGCCTGTTTTGGGCCCAAACCTTGGCCGAATCGAGCGTTCCCTCCCGCTGTCTGCTCCCTGTAGATCGATCTTTTTCGGGCACTGTGAGGTGTTCTCTAGGGTCCCCCCTCACGCCCCCTTACCTTGCAAGTACTGCACTTCGCTTCGCCATTAGTACGGAGGTCTCTCGTACAGTGCCTCATGCCGCCCACGCGCAACGCCGGTTCTGTTACCTGTCACACCACCGCCCGACCCGCGCACACCGCGCGCGCTCTCGCACCCGCACCCACCACACCCGCCCCATGCCCATGCCCATACCGCCGGCTGGCCAACCAACATCCACACATTGGCTCAACCTCCACCCTCCTCCGTCCAACATCGTCCCCTTCATACCGACCTGCATCTCACGACATCTCGACTTCTCCTCGACCTAGCAGCGCATTGCTCGAGGAAAACATCGTCCTCTCTACCTCATATCCTCGATTCGAAGCCCCTGCTAGGCCTGTCGCACGCCGACCAAGCAACCCGGTCGCATTCTGCCCGCCCTCGCATCGCCCGGTTGCACCGCGCTACTCAACACACCCGGCATCGCCGCCCAGTCACCATCTGGCGCGCGCAACACTGTTCTGCAGCTTGTCTCGTTCCCGACCGGCCCTCCGTCCCTTCGTTTGCCGTACGACGAGTCGATTGGGCCCTGCTTCGTCTATTTTCTCACCCTCAAAAGCCCCCTCGACAAGCCGCACGGGATGGCGCCGCTGCTCCCTAGCTCGACATGACCTCAAGGCCCCAAAAGGCCGTCCAGCCACGGGCCCATCAACGGGCTGCCAGCGGCTCGACCATGCCTGCGCAGCGTTCCTCGCAACCGCAGCGCTCCATCTCGCAATCCTATATACCGCAATCGCCTACTCGCAAAGACACCAACGGCGTCTCCGAGCCACATGTAGCCGACGGCGCCGATGCCGCCCAGAGCCGACATGCCACGACGCCTCGCCGCGGCGGCTCCAAGCTGCGGCTTGAACTCTCCAACGACTCCTCGATAACGCCCGGCCCGTCGACCGACTCGCCTCAGGGCCTCGCCTTGACCCCGTCGCGGATGTCCCAGGCCGCCGATACCACCGACGCCGGCGTCAGCCCAGCCCCGTCGCGCGGCTCCCTGCAAGATACCGACGTCCCCCCGATCCCCATGCCTCAACGCCCGACAAACATTCAGCGATTCGTCCCGAGCTCGAAAGGTGCTGCGCCGGCCGCGTCCACCGTCAAAAGAGACGCCAAACCCAAGCCGTACGCCATCGAAGTCCCGGCCGACGCGCCCCGATACCACTCTGCCAACAAGCAAGAGTCTGTTCCCCGCGACCCCTTCAACAAGGGTCTCTTCTCCGGCAATGCCGACTTCTTTCCCTGGAACGGCAGCCACCACGAAGATGAATGGAGCACCGAAGCTATACAAAAGGGAACCTGGGACCGCGGCAGCCAAAACGAAACCTCCTCAGCTCGCCTCGCCGTCTACCCGTCCCTCAAGCAAAAGACTGGCCTCAACGCCCTGTCTACTATATTCATGGGCGTCCTCAACCAACGACGCAACAGGGGCCAAATCACCGCCCCGTCGACCTTTAAGCCGCCGCCGCGCGTCACCCTTACCGATACGAAACGAGAGGTCTGGCTCAAGGACTTGGCCAACCCTACCATTTCCTTGCGCCGCCTCAGCCGCACGATTCCTCACGGCATACGTGGCAGGACATTGCTCGACCAGTGCCTGAATAAAAACGTGCCTACCGAGCGAGCTGTGTGGCTCGCCAAGTGCGTCGGCGCTAACGAGATACGCGCCGTCAAGAGAAAGGGCGTCAATGGTGCGATTGTCATGGGCGGCGAGCTCAAATGGATTCGAGACTGGACCATTTTTGTTGAGCAGTTTGTCGACGCCATTGTCTCGTCCGTAGGCGGCTCGGACTGGAAAGAGCGAGTTACTTATGCGTAAGCCATTCCTGTATCAAGACCGAATAAACGCTCCTCATACTAACCTGTCATCACAGCATCCGCCTCGCAACGAGCCTATATTCCGAGCACCTATTAGACCGAGACCACTACCTAGACTGGATCATTAGCGGCCTAGAAAACAGCCCCCAGTCAAGAATACCGATGTGGATTTTGATTGCCCAAATATGCTGGGCCGACATTCTCCGCACGCGCAAATACGGCCGCAGACTAGTCTTTTCCCTGCTTAGCCACCTCCATACTGTATGTTCCATTGGCACTGCGCACGTCGCTGCTCTTCACTCGCTTACACGTCTGCAGATTTATATCGACCCCGACAAGGACATTCTCATCCAGCTGTCAAATCAGCTATCAATACTGCTACAGTCGCTCTTGCGAAACAACCCCGAGAGCTTCATCCACCCCCCTCTGTGGCTCAAATATCGAGAATGCCTGATCTCATACCTCCCGACTGAGGCGCAATCCGTACAGGAAGCATATCGCAGCATCAACGCTCGAAACGCGGAACTGCTTGTGTCCAACACAGCTTCGCCCCCGGCCGGCACGCACCACCTGGTGAAGCTGCTCGACTCGACGCTCTACGGCCCTGTAGACGGCGAATTGGCTGCCAAATGCTGGGCATGCAGTGATGATAAGGCACTGGTCGTCAAGACTGTCGCTGAGTGGGCGACATCGTTCCATCGCCCCGGCCTCGGCAAGGTCTATGTCGCCGCCGGACTGCTGCGGACTTGGAGCGCTCTTCGTGCTAACACGACTGGCGCGATACTCGACACACTCGACTCGGTAGCGACGGAAGACTCAGCCCGAAAGAACCACGTATACCACCTAGTCACTGAGCTCGCCCGCACTGGACATTTTTCCGTTTCACAGTATATCCAGTGGCTTATTGCCCGTGGAGGATGCCATGATGCGTCGGATGTGGACCCCGAGACTGGACCCTGCGCTTCAAGATTGCTTGTTGAGCTTCCTGTTCACTGCCTTGCTGAAGAGCGACGCATGGACCGAGCCAACCTGTTGCGACGCGCAGCCAATTACGACGTGTCTGACGAGTCCCGAGACATTGAAATTGCCACCAACTGTATTGACCAAGCCATCGGACTTACCAATCACGGTGATGTGCAAACCAAGTCGATCCCGCTGAGGAAGCTGCTCAACAGAGTTAAGCACAGCAGCAATGCACTCAAGAGCTCGCTTGGCGCTCACTTGCGCGACACCTTGAGGGGCTACCTGCCGCCACGTCTCGATGCCGACATGTCAGCTGCCATGTTCACATCAATCAGGACAGTCGTAGAGACGACAGAGGACTTTTCGATGCTTGCCGATATTCTCAAAACCTGTTCCAAGCTTACAACCATTGAGATACTCGCATTGTGCGTGGACACCATCAACGCCAACCTTCCCATGTTCCTCGCACTTGGCGTCGCCGACGACATCTTCATGCTCTATCTTGAGCGGCTGAAGCTTGTTGGCCGTGAGCACGGCATTATTGCCCGCCCGCTGCTTGCGTCCCTGTCTTCTCTCTCGCAGCGAATGCCGGGCCGTGACGATATCGCACAGAACTTGCAACAGGAATTGATGCAGAGTGACCGAAGCAACCCGATTGACGCCTGCTCACCCGTTTCTGACAACATGGTCAACCAGGCCCAGACACCCGAAAGTGAAGTCTCGGAGCAAATCGACAAGCTCCTGGCGAGCGGCAATAGCGTGGACAACCCCACGATGAACCGCCTCTTTAGGAACATTTGCCCAAGGCTCGAGTCGGGCTGGTCCAAGCAGGATCCAAGCCGCAGAGTGTTTGCCTCTCTGCTCAGCAGGCTGCGAATCTTTGACGTTCAGCACTTTGACAAGCTCATGGCCGATTGGATTAGCCACATACGTTCACTCAAGGAGCGCCCTCCTCTGGTCGAGCTGCTGCCTCTTCTTGTCAGTGTCGGTTGCTTGACAGTTTCGACGATGCTGCAGACTGCGAATGCCGCTCCTGTTGCTTCCAACATTGACATGAGTGGAACTGATGCATCGCCACAAGGGTCATCCATCTATCTGCAGGAGCTTCTGCAGCTTGTGCTGTGCAAACTGCCAAAGTCTAACCCGCTCACACCGGAGGAAGCGTACCGGTTTGTCGTCTACCAACAATCGGCCAAGTTTGAGCATGCCAAGGCATTGCTACTTTTGATTCGCAATGCTGTTCTGGAGTATTCCATCCTGCACGGCCGCTCTGGGGGTCTGTCTCTACCTTTGGATGACGCTACCTGCCAGGGCTATGTACTCGAGACGCTGAGACTTCTCGTCGTGGCTGACTCTACCGCAACAGCCGAGGCGCTAAGCATCAAGGACCTCGGAGCGGATGCTTCTAGCCTAGTGAGGTCGATTGCTGCCAACCTGCTGGTCCCGGGCGACCAGAGCACCACCAAGACGTCATTTGACAAGATTCTCGGTCTAGCTAACGACTTGACCATGCCTTTTTGTCAACTGACGCTCAACATGGAACTGTCTCTGGCGCAGCCGGCCCAGGCCGACGGCGACGATCAGCAAGAGTCTCAGTTCGATGTCTTTGCCAGAGCAATGGACAGTGCCATAGAGGCTAGGAACATCATGTGGACCAGCATGCTGCCCTGTCTTAGCGACGACATTACGCAGCACCTCAAGAGCCAGGCGCACGCGCGCTACTTGAACCTGATTCCCTCGTCCAAGGCCTCCGACTTTGTCGAGCTGGCTACGAGCGAGGACCGCGTCCAGCTAGCGAAGAACTTGCTCGGGGTGATTGAAGCCATCATCTCCGGCCAGCCGCCGTCCAAATCGTCGCAGTTGACTGGCATCTTGGTCGACAAGCTAATGGACCTGTGGGAGGTTATTTCCATGAACGACCCATCCCTTGCCGCTGCCCAAGATGCCACCCGCAAGCACTGGCTGCCCTCGCTTCTCCGCTTTGTTACTCTTCACAGCATCTCCGCCGAGCCAAGCAGCGTCGCGGCGGCAGCGCAGATCCAGAGCCCTTCTGCCGTCGGCAAGGCCGTGCCCGCGCCAAACCACGAAGCTCGCGCACGCATCATCCTCGTCCTGTGCGGAATCCTCTTCGAGCTCGAGTCGCAGCCCCTCACGCCATCCGCCAAGCTCGCGCAGCAAGTCTTTGACGTTGCTATTCTGCTGGTCGACAGCCTCCCCGATGACCTGCGCACCCAGTGCGCCAAGACTGTCATTGCCGCACCGGCCGTGGTACCGAGCAAGACGGCAACTTCCGATTCGCGCATGTACTACCTCTTCAGCACGGAGCGAGCCACGGCAGCCGACAACCTGCTCCTCGCGCACAGAGACAAGGCGTCTGTGCCGCTCAGCGCAGCGGCGCGCGGCCTCGGTGCCATGTACGGCATTGGGCCAACATCGCAGGAAAAGTACACGCCGTTTGTCCTCCGCCGCTGGGAGGTTCTCAGCGAGCCCACCCCCAACGTTGGTGAGAATGACACGAGCCTGAGCCTTGGTCTGTTTGAGGCCATCAAGATACAGTAAAGGAGCGCCATCTTCTTGGACACTTTCCAAGGATATTGGATAGCCGATGTACTCTTTCTTTTTAGCACATCACCTGTATCAAAAAACTGTTACTCATTTTTCTCCCTTGTTTTTTGATTAAAATAGCAGGGAGATGTTTTACGAAGGACAACCGAAACCTTATCAAATGCCACGATTAATGTCCGCAACCACGATTTTATTGTTTTTAAGCTGTTGAGACGAGTGTACCTCTTTTTTGTCATTGTCTTTTTTTTCTTTTCCTTTTTTGTATGTTGTTTCTTATGTATACTTTTTTTGGCATCATCCAACATGTTTGCGTCATCAAGGGCGTTGCTGCATTTCGGGGTTGGGTTTAAGGTCACTGGATAGGGGGGTTTTCAAAGAGGACAGTAAAGACTATACCCGGATCAGATATTATGAAATAAACAGACTATATTACATTAACCGGCGTGGGCTATTCGTGCATGTACAAGATTGGGTATTACTTTGTCACTGGGCCGGTGCTGCGTGTAATGCTGGGGCGCATCGGACATGAGATGCCGCATGCATAGATAGTAAAACTCGTTCGAATTAAGCCAATCTTCATTTTCCTCTTTATTTGCACAGCAGATACTGCTCCTGGCGTGTTCGTTACAGAACCATCTACATTCTGACATTCGCGCCCTTGCATTGCCGACTTCGGCGCGGGCAGCCACCAACCTCCGCCAAATCATAATGAGTACGTGCCATCACTACCATTCAGCAAACCTCGTGAAAACCAAACATCATGCACATGAGAGCCTATCCGGCTGCAGCTCAGTGTGGGGTATCGATGGAATTTCGCAACCATCACAGTCTTGGAAACATCTCATTGCCACCGCTTTTCGCTTCGCGCCCTATGTGCGCCTTCTAGTGACATCCACTTAGATGGAGATACGTCCATATCCCCAACGCCCAGTCAGGACCACTACTATAGTAATACAAACTTTAGCTTTGGTCAATTCATCTTTCTACTTATACACAAACCGTTTATGAGAACTCTTCATCACATTTCCACAACACGTTAGCCAAAAACCATGTCCACAACCATCACCACGACGGCACCCGCCGCCACCAGCACCACCAGCAGCCAGCAGCCCATCTCTCTGGCCAACAACGCCCAGCCGCAAGCAGACACGCACACGCCCGCGGAGCAGGACAAGGCCTTTCAGGCGCTCGCGCGCGGCGACCGCCAGGGCGTCCTGAAGCTGCGCGGCATCCCTACTTTTACCGACCTGCAGACCAAGCGGCGCTGGGTGCGCGAGCACATGGCTGCTGCGTTTCGCTTCTTTGGCAAGCGCGGGTACGGCGAGGGCGTGTCGGGGCATATTTCCGTACGAGGTGAGTAAAAGCACCGTTACAGGGTAAAGAAGGAAATAAGGTGGACTGGTTCTTGCATGCTAAAACCAAAAACCAGACCCTATCCTGCCGGATCACTTTTGGTTCAACCCGTTCGCCGTGCACTTCTCCCTCATCAAGGCGTCCGACCTCGTTCTGGTGGACAGCTACGGGTACGTCGTCGAGGGGGGGAACCAGGCCATGATCAACGAGGCCGGCTTCATGATTCACTCCGAGGTGCACCACGCGCGGCCAGAGGTGCAAGCCGTGACGCACACGCACAGCGTCTACGGCAAGACGTGGAGTTCCTTTGGCAAGCCGATTGAGATGCTCACGCAGGGTATGTGGAAACCTTTTTAATTCTCCATCCTGAAATTTGTTAAAAAATATGGTATGCTAACGGCTGGCTGTTGGGCTAGATGCGTGCAACTTTTACGGCAAGGTCGGCGTGTACGCTGAGCACGCTGGTATTGCCCTCGCGCAAGATGAGGGAAGGGCTATTGCCAAGGCGCTTGGGCAGACGAATATCGCTGCCATACTGCAGAACCACGGGTATGTGCTCCCCCTTGCCACTATCGTTGGTATATAGCGTGAGAAAAAGAAAGTTGACTGACATACAAAAATAGACTCATCACGGTCGGCACGACTGTTGACGAGGCAGCTTTCCTGTACTACAGCCTCGAAAAGGCCTGCCAGTCGCAGCTCCTCGCCGAAGCGGCGGCGGCCAACGGTGTCCCAAAGAAGATTATCCCGCACGAGGTTGCGCAGTTTACGGCCGACTCAGTGCAGACTCCGGTATGTTTTGACATTGTATAGCATTTCATGATAGTTCTGTGTTGCTGACGTTGGGACGCAGAACAACTTCTATCTCGAGTTTCAGCCCGAGTTTGACTTGATTGTTGCCGAGACGGGAGGCAAAGTTCTCGAGTAAAACATGTCGCAATAGGCTTCTTGGTGTCATAGTATTATATTCAATTCACATTTATGCTTGTTGGTTAAAAATACAAATTCTGAAATACTGCAAAAAAAAGGAATACCATCGCAAAGGAAAGAAAAAACGGCCTGGAAAAGACTAATAGGGCAAGACGACGTGAGTTCATGGCTCGGCTCAAAACTGCCCTGCAACAACTGACAAGGACGAAAAAACAAGGAAAACTTCTTGACAAATGAATGACGCCGTTTTATCATTTCCCATGAGGAAGAGTGTACGCCTAGTCATCATCAAAGATTTGGTACGTGTTTTGCAGAATGGTATCAACAACTTGTGTCTGCAAGCCCAAGTCGCCAAGAGCATCGGCACCAAGCAACGTAGGACCCAGGACGACGGCCAGGTTGTGCGAGTCCATGCGGTTGAAGCGCTCATTCTCCGTAACCCGGTGCATGTGCAACGCCAGCGCGCGCAGAGTAGCGTAGTTGGGGTCGGGTAGGCTGTTGATGATAGCGTGAATCGAGTCTCGGCGCACAATTGGGTCCTTGTGTTCTGTAACCAGCGTTAGTAAGCCGAGTTTTCAAACGATGGGAATATACGTACGGGCCGCAGCAATAAAGCTACTGTAGTGCTCGGAGGTGAGCAGAGGGTCGGGCAAGTCGCGGAAGAACTGCTTCAATAGACCAGTAACGTTGTGAATCTCGTAGAAGAACTGAGCAGGATCAAGGAACTCGAGTGCGGGGTTGTCGATATCTGTTGAAAGAATGTCAGCTCATCGCCTCGTATTGAACATCATCATATCTTACCGGCGTCAGCCATGCTCTTGAGCTTCTCAACATGTGGCTTGTTGCCCGGCACTCGGTAGATGCCCTCTACCTCCAGGCCGAAATGTACAACTGTTTGCATACACTTGAGAACAAGCGTAGGAACGGCAAATCCATCTCTCTCATAGAGTCGTCCGAGAGAAACACCAAAGACGGGCTTAGAAGGCGGTGGCATATTGGCCATAGGGCTGGCACCCGGCGGCGATCCATAAGCAGGCGGGATTTGGCCAGGAGGGGGCCCTCCCGGAGGTCTTGCCGGCCCGCTGCCCCGTCTCTCATCAGGGGGCATAAATGGTTGCCCTGGCTGCTGTGGCGACGATCGCTGGTTGGGGGATTGCCCTTGGAAGGATAGTGCTCCTAGCTGCGGCGCTCCATAAGACCCATTTCCGTATTGCGGCGCTCCTTGTGCAGAGTTCCGCGGGGCAAACTGCTGTGGTGATCCATTGTTCGGCTGATTCAGCATATTGCCTTGGCTGAAGCTGCGGTTGTGCTGCTGCTGCTGTCCAAATGGCCGCTGCTGGTCTCCTGGGTTGATAGGCTGGTTCATCATTACCGGGCTGCCACCTCCAGGACCCTGTGGACTTCCTGGGCCGCCTGGACCACCAGGACCTGGGTGACCCATTGGCGAACCAGGGCCTCCAGGGCTGCCAAAGTTGCCGGTGCTAGCTCTGGGGCCCATGGATGGCTGCTGAGGCGGTTGCTGTGAAACAGGCATTCCCATGCTTCCTGGCGGCGGGCCCTGGTTGAATGACGACTGAGGGCCTGATGCACCTGGAGGCGAGAAAGGTTGACTGACTGGTCTATTTTGGCTCAATACCTGTTACAATAGATCAGCACTGTGCGTGGGTCCGGTTTGTGTAGCAGGTAGACTTACAGGATTCTTCTCGTACTTGACCTCACCAAGGTTCAGCTGCACCTTGGAATGTTGCGAGGAAATAAAGTCGTTCAAGTCTCTCTCGTTATTGATCGAGGAAACAGCCTGTCGAAGGCTTCGGGGTTGGGGTGCGCTGTCTCCTGGTTGGTTCTTGAAGGGGTAAACAATCATTCCGTTACCCAGCAGCAGTTTCTCGTTAAAGGCGGCTGTCAAAAGTTAGTATCACTGACTGGAGACCATTCTCCCATCTCTTCGACATACCAAATTTTTGCATCTGCAAGGTCAGGGCAGAATCCACCTCGTTCACGATGTCCTGTATCGCCTTGACAGCCTCTGGTCGAGTCGACGACTCCAGCTGAGACTTCTCGGCCTGCAGTGTTTGGACATGGTTGTGATATGTCTGATCAGCCGCTTGTACCTTCTTCAACAGGTCTTCTTCTTGCTGAGCTGCCGACTTGTGCGCTTTGAATGCGCCAAGCACTTTACCGCCGTGTCGGCCCTCGCCGGTACGAGCTCTCTCGTACTCCTCCGCAAGCGAATCGTACTTGGCCTTGCTCTTCCGCATAGTTTGGTCGAGATCGGCGACCTTTTGCTCTGCTGAAAGGCCGTTACTCTTCCACATCTTGCGTCCACGCTCCGCATTGCCAGAGAGATCGACAAGATCTTCGTGCATCTGGTGTAGTGAGGCGGCAAACTGGATTCCGTTCTCCGCCATGCGTTCGTGGATAAACATCATCTCGTCGTAGGACTGGGCGAAAGATCCTTGGCGGTGGTCTGATCGTCGCATGTTTTCCTGCGTCAATCGGCATAGCTTTTTCAAGCTCTGGGCCTGGTCGTCTTCGAGAACGGCTCGCTTCTTCAAGAACGTGGCGAATTCCTACAAAATGTCAGTTAGATGTGCTTTTAAGCTGCAGCCACATACACAATCCTACCTTTGCCGAGGCAATACTCTGTTTCAGGCGGTTCAACAGCGTTGCTATACCAATCTGCTCACTGTTAGACTTCTGTGTGACGTCGAATATTGAGGGGGCGCCATACATCTGATATCAACACTTCATGAACATTCTTCTGCATAGCAACCTCGGCAGGACTCGGCGTCGGAGGACCTTGGCTGGCGCTAAGCTGGGGCGCTGGCTGAGATGCTGAGGGAGAGTCGCCTTCGCTGCTTCTCTTCTCGCCAGAAGAGCCATCGTTTGCGGCGGACTTCTCTTGATCCATAGAGGTAGGCCTCACGCTAGACTCCCCTAAAGACATGTTTGCGAATCCGTCTTGAAGTGGTTGCGACTGCTGGGGCGCAGGCAGGGCATCGTCGGTCGAGGAGCGGATGTCGGCCATATTCGTAACGTGGTGCGGCGCAAGTCACCAAGCACCCGTTTTCTCGTCAAGCGTTAGGTTTTGCCTGGCGTGGCGCTTCCCCTCTCGTCGTTACTGGTTGCTGTTCCTTGCGACGTCGGCGTCTTCCGGTAATCCGACGTGGCAGGCCAGTTGAGGCAGGGGATGGGTGGTGTGTGTTGACGTGTTGGGGTTCGAAACTTCTGGCGTCTCCTAATGCGACAAGCTTCTGACAAACGAACGGGCAAGCTGTGGTGCGACGGCTCAGTCAATGCCTTGTGCGGGGCTGTGATTGAGCGTTGGTAAGGCTCTAGGAAAGGGCCAGCAGCGTAAAATTGTTGGTTTCTTCGATCTGTTGTTCAGGAGGGCAGGGTTCGACGCCAACAAATAGGTTCAGGCTCTAGAGGGGCCGGACTGGGCACAGGAGGGCACGAACACGAGCTAGTCGTGGCTGAGAAGCCACGATGACGACGGCCGTGGCCGAAGCTGGTGCAAAGCGGGACCAGTGATCCAGAAATATCTGTCTTACTTAATGGTGGCGCTAGCCTGTTTAGGTATATTCTTGCGCGCCGCTTTTCGACAGTGAACGAGCGACGGTGAGTTAGGCAAACATACGACAGAGGAGTTGAGCCGTGTTAAAAGCATTTTCGCATCTTCATTTTGTCTACTCTATTCTTGTGGAATGACTTGGATGGCTAGATAGGAATTGGCATACGTGCGATGCGAATGCAACGTAGCCCTTCCAGCCTGCATGCTATGAAGCGCCATGCATGCAACGTCCTTGCGAATACTACGAAATATGTAGCCTTACGATACCTGTTGAGCAGCTCCTTAGTTTATCTTGGTGTATGCGTGCATGATAGGCCATGAATGTGGTGAGAACTGCAACTTTGGCTATACACTTCTACATGCAGACCTTCATGAATCACTCATACACCAGCGTGGGACGTAAAGAACTGTTGGGCAACTCGATGCTGTGACTCGACGTCATACTGGTGACATCACCAGAGAGAAGGAACACGCGTGAATACACATTCGAGCCATAATCCACCGCTGTAACAAATAAGATCGCACTGCTTGGTAGCATCTTTCGTCGGTTCGGTGTCAGGCTTGGCTTCGGGCGGGAGCTGTTGTAGAATGTTTGTGAATGAGTTTAGGTATTTTTCCGACCGAGGCGGTCAGCCGGTTATGCTATTTGACAAGTCTCTTGTTTGTCAAGACACCAATTGTCCAGAAATGCAAGCCCCCAAAAACTATCGACCAGTAAAACCTCATTCGACCAAGCTTTATAAAAAAAGATTTCCCGG
Organism: Lecanicillium sp. MT-2017a; assembly: GCA_003056585.1. NCBI lineage: Eukaryota > Fungi > Ascomycota > Sordariomycetes > Hypocreales > Cordycipitaceae > Lecanicillium > Lecanicillium sp. MT-2017a. The sequence goes on from PXYN01000341.1 coordinate 50,689, forward strand.
AACGACCAGCTCCCCATTTCTTCTTTTTTGTTTTTAAACTTTGTCCATCACGTCATCATACACCACCATAAGCGTTTATCGCAGACGGCGGGCTTCACGTTCGGACTCGAGCAGGCAGAGAATGTCGTTCTCACGGACTAGGCGCAGGAAATGTTAGTGCTATGATTCGACGCGAAAATCGGACGTATTGAGACGGGTATTCGAGTGTTTTCGGGCATCGCATGCCCGTCGGAATCGATTAAAACGTACCGGGACCCTTGACGTTACGGATGATGGAACGGCTCTGGTCGTCCATGAACTCGACACGGACCTGAGTGACACCACCACGAGAACCTGCGAACAATTATTAGCCATACATCGATTCCAAAGATCGGTGCCAAATTTCGGCGAGAATGCCGCCGCTCGTCGTTCGTTCTGTAGTCCAATTTTCTGGGGCAATTCAACGCTTCCCTCCCAAGCAACAGGCAACAGATTCGAGACGAAGCGAGCGTCGACATCCACCACGGTAGGGCGGGATTATATTCGTACCGGTACGGCCGAGAACTCGGGTAACCTTGACCAGCTTGACGGGGGCCTTGGAGGAATCCATTGTGACTGATTTGCTGTGTTGTGTTTTGTCGGGATAGACTGACAGCGGATGTGGTGTGTGTGGGCGAAGAGGGAGAGAAAAATGTCAAAATGGTGTCGTCCTGCTGCAAAGGTGTGGAAAAGTGGATGGCCTCTATTTTGTGCCGTTCAACAGGGTTTTCCCACACTGATTCGTCGTGCGTGCCCCGCCAGGACTCAAGTCACGTGTCACAACCGAGAGCCCCAATGCCTCCAAGTGCGGTCGGATAAATATTTCACCATTTATTTCCAAGGTCCCTTGGGCTTTGCCAGATTCGGAAACAGACTGCTAGTCCCAATTCAGTTAGAGCCATCGCTGCTCTTGCGGAGCTCTTACACAGCTACAGCGGCGACCAAGCTCCGAGTGGTGGCCTGTGCTGGTAATTCGTAGTTGCAACGGATTGTACATATCATTCGCCCTTGAACAAGATGTAGCCATCTGCAATTAATGTGTGACGTGCTGGCATAGTAAGAGGTGGGGGCCAGGCAGCGTTGCTTCATGACCTTCATCCAACTTGAGCGCATTGCTCTCCGCGGTTACCATCTGCGAAATGGTATAGACATTGCTTCACCAAACAACGATTCTTCGCAGGCTTCAATGCATTTTGCAGAATAGAAAGCGCCACCACCGTATAAGTACTGAACAATAGGTGGTCTTCTTTTGTGAGCCATTCGAGCCACCAATGGCAGATGTAATGTGGCGGAGTTGCGCTGCCATTTGCTCCGCCAGTCCTGGCCGCAATTACTCAAAAACAGGACTTCCTTGGCCGTCACATCAATACCGCGCTAACGGAATGCGACAAGAGACGACAGTTGCCGCTGTCTCGTATGATTCTTCTGGCCCGCAATTGCATCGATCTCCCACCATTTTGTGGTGGATGGTGGGCGGTACGGAGCATGCGCCAGGCCGTTGCCGCCGCAACGTTGTTGACTTGGGTGGTAGTCCCACCCAATGACAGCCCCAGATTCCACCACCAGCAGTTACGCAGCTCATGCACAAGAAGCCGGGCTTGCGTCTCCCTCCCCTGCTCTCGTCCTCGTACCCATCTTGAATTCTTATTTCAAGTTCAAGCATAGCATCAACAGCAGCATTGTCTTTGCATCCTCATCGCTAGCCTTTATTCGCTTCTCTCTCGAGCTTTGCATCCTTTTACGCGAGCCTTTGCCCTGCATCGGCCCCACGCTGCCACCGTCTGGCAATCGCGTTTGTTGATTCCCACGAACGGCTTCGTTGTGCCGTCACCGTCGCCACAATGACGAGCTTCATGTCCAACTTTTTCCAGTCGGGCAAGGACAAGGCGTCCCTCGACTCTGCCCGTCCCTCGACGCCCACAAAGAACATCAATAATGGCTTTATCAACCCCGCACACACACCGCAGGGCAGCCCCAGCAAGAAGACAGCTCCTCCTGGAGCATTCGATCTGCCCGAGGCTTTCGAAAGCTCTCTATCTCTCGCTTCCACAGCTGTCGAGAGCCCGGTCCGCCTTAGCCGGCCACAGAGCGTTGTGTCGCCACTGTCGCCGACCAGAACCAATGCTCTTCCGCTCGACGAAACCACCCTCAACATCGACGAGAGCGTTATTCACAAGAGCACCCCGCAAGGCAGTCATCTGAAGAAGCAAGGACAGGAGAATACTCCTCCTGTGCAGCTAGCCCACGCTGCCATTTCTCGCCAGCAGCTCTACGAGCCAAAGGAGCGCCCGCTTACTCCAGCCAAAAAGTTTAACACCTCGCGAGGTCTGACTGCAGAGGAGCGAGAGCTGCTGCAGCGACCCAGTGTTAAGCGATTAACCAATGTTACTCAACTATGTATGTTCAGCCCCGCGGCTCCATATGTAACCTAGCTAATCGAAACGCAGACTTTTTGGATTACTATTTTGACCTCCTCACCTACGTCGGCACAAGACAGAACCGCCTAGCAGCCTTCAAAGCCGAGCACCCGCCGCCACCCGACACAGATAAAGAGACTTTCAACCAGCAATGGAGCAAATATACTGGCCGCGAGCGGGCCAATCTGCGCAAGCGACGCGTGCGCCTTCGCCAAGGCGATTTCCAGATCCTTACTCAGGTTGGACAGGGTGGCTACGGTCAGGTGTTCCTTGCGCAGAAGAAGGACACAAAGGAGGTGTGCGCGCTCAAGGTGATGAGCAAGAAGTTGCTCTTCAAGCTCGACGAGGTTCGTCATGTTCTCACCGAGCGAGACATCCTCACCACCGCTCAGAGCGAATGGCTTGTGCGACTACTGTACTCTTTCCAGGACGACAAGAGTATCTATCTTGCCATGGAATATGTGCCCGGCGGAGATTTCCGCACGCTTCTCAACAACACGGGCGTTTTGTCCAACCGACATGCGCGATTCTATATTGCCGAGATGTTTTGCTCTATCGACGCATTGCACCAGCTCGGATACATTCACAGAGATTTGAAGCCTGAAAACTTCCTGATCGACTCTACGGGACACGTCAAGTTGACAGACTTTGGTCTTGCTGCTGGTGTTCTGGCTCCGTCCAAGATTGAGTCGATGCGTATTAAGCTGGAGGAGGCATCTGAAACCAAGGTTCCTTTTGGCAAGCCTATCGAGCAGCGAACGGTTTCAGAGCGCCGTGAGAGCTACCGAAACATGAGGGAGAAGGACGTCAACTATGCCAAGTCGATTGTTGGCTCGCCAGACTACATGGCGCCAGAGGTTCTTAGAGGAGAAGAGTACGACTATACTGTTGATTACTGGAGTTTGGGATGCATGCTGTTTGAGGCGCTCACTGGCTTCCCACCATTTGCGGGCGCAACACCCGAGGAGACTTGGCGCAATCTGAAGCACTGGCGAGAAGTGCTGAAGCGTCCGGTTTGGGAGGACCCCAGCTACTTTCTCAGCAACCGTACATGGAGCTTTATTACTACGTAAGTATTTCCCAAAGCAGGTGACGGGCTACATGACGACTGTACTAACATCCGCATAGATGTATCAACTCCCGCCAAAGACGGTTTGGTACTATTAAGGATATTTACAACCACCAGTACTTTGCCGAGGTAGAATGGGAGACGCTGCGCGAAACGCGGGCTCCGTTTGTCCCCGAGCTGGATTCGGAGACTGACGCGGGCTACTTTGACGACTTTGGCAACGAGGAGGACATGGCCAAGTACAAGGAGGTGCACGAGAAGCAGCAAGCGCTGGAGACCATGGCTGAGCGCGAAGAGGAAATGAGCAAGAGCCTCTTTGTAGGCTTCACGTTCCGCCACCGCAAGACTGCCAACGAGGACGGCGGCAGCCCCCGCAAGCCCATCAGGACCGATGAGGCGTTCAACACGATACTGTAGCGCGAAATCTCGATGTTGAAGCCCGAGATACAGCGGTTCTATCTCTGGGGCCTGGATTTTCCCCTGGTCCTGTGAGAGAGATGTTTTTTCCTTCTTTCTTTTCCCCTGCTTCCCTTCTCGCTTCGCCTGCTGCTGAGTTTTGCTTTGTATTACTCTTATATTTTTATATCTTCCTCATTTTAATATGCGGTTCTTGACTTTTCTAGTTTTCCTTGTTTTTTTTTTCTTTCTTTCCCTTTGCGTGTTTTGCTTGTTTTGGATTTGGGAGATGGTTCCGAGTTTGGATAGCATGAAAGGGGTGGGTGCGCTGCCTGGCGTTGTCTCTATGCCAGGTTGTTGCTGTTGTCTTTTTTTTTTTTGGGTTCTAGCTGCTGGTTGTTTGGATTGGAAATTGGATTGGGAGTCTTGCAAGGCTGGTTGGAATACGCGTGATATGAAAAATGGTCGCAAGACTATGAGGTGCATCGATGGTCGGACAAAACTGTGAGGAGGGAGGTTGTGTCTAATGTGTACATTGATGGATGAAGGGTTGCCTTTTTTTCTCGGTATGAATAAGATTGTTCAGAGTAAAAGAAGAAAGAAATTAAAACAGTCAGAGAGTATTCATCATTTTCTCAAAAGTCACTACTTGGCACATTGTGAAGAATGGACGTATAATGTTGGTTTGATACATGTTTGTAAAAAGTACGGACAGGGACTAAAATAGCTTCTCGTTGCGTGCGTTGCTGTCGCTCATATATAAAAAAAGAACCCCCCAAACTCACTAAATCGTAGCCCAACTTAAAACTCCCCGACAGCAAAAAAAAGAATTAAATAACCAAAAACAAATATCCCTGCTAAATCAAATAACTCTCGCATTCTAAGAAAAAAAAAACGAGCCTTTGCCTGCGATTCTTTCCCATACATAGGTATCATTTCGTGAATGTATAATAAAAAGAAAACGGGGGGATGTTCCAACCAGGAACAAAGAGAAACGGGAAAAACAAAAATGGAAAGAGAAATGGTACTCCAAACTGAAGGGAAAATAACGCCGCTGCAAAAAAACAATCCCACTGCATAGTCTATCGTTTGCTAGGTCCGTGTCGCTGTCTATAAAGTTGTTCTTTCTCCGGTGAAAAAGGTGGTATGTAATATAAAAAGAAAAGGATGAAGAGAAAAGGAAAAGAAAAGGGTATCTGGTGTTCCCGCGCCAGAAGAGGAAAAACAATCGTTGCGTTGATGAGGTGTAAGAAGCAGTTAGCATGTAGGCATGGCAGTTTACAAACTCATCGTCAGCCATTCCCACTCTTGCGGTCCGGCCGAGTTTTGCTGGTTGCCCATGCCCGCGTGCTGCGGGTTGGCCATCTGGCCCTGCATGCCGCCCATCATGGGCCGCTGCGTCATGCCGTAGCCCGCAGACATCATGGTGCTGGAGATAGAGGGCATGCTGGGCGTGGTGCCGAGGGAGCGCGACCCGTCGTTGCCTGGGTAGCTGCCCGGTGCGCCGCCGTCAATGTCCATGGCCGACGACATGTCTGTGCCGTCGCTCTTGGAGTGGCGTCGCTGACGCTTCGTCGATGAGGTTGGCACGGCGCGGGCAGCGGGTATGGCTGATGCGCCGGGGCCGGGCGTCGACTTGGGCGGGGCGGCCGCGATGGGAATCACGCCTTTACCTCCGGCCGCGGCACCGTAGGGCGATTGTCCTGCTGATGACGGGCTTTCTTCGTTGGCGCTGCCGGCGCGCTGCGCCGTGTTGTTGGCTTGTTGCTGCTGCTGCTGGTTGTTGTTGGAGGGGTTGGATGCAGCAATGTTGAGGGACGAGTTTTTGCGCGAGGTGGCAGCCGAGTTGCTGCCCTTCTTGCCGCGGACGCCGGCGTTGTTGCCCGAGCCGCGGTTTCGCTTCTTGATGACGTCCGTCTTTAAGCTGAGGGGCCGTACGACGCCGTGCAGCTTCAGGAACAGGCCACACGCGTTGCAGAGCGGTTGACCCTCGGGATTGCGGCGCCACAGCGGTGTGGTTTGCGTGAAGCAGTTGGTGCACGTTGTTGGGCTGTTGCCGTCTCCGGTGCCGTTACCGCCGGCTGCTTGGAGGTTGGTTGTCGAGCCTGGCTTCGAGGTTGGCGGTGATGAAGGCCGGCTCGGGGCCACGGAGGAGAATCCTGACATGGTGCCGGCGACGTCGCCGTGCGGTGATGTGGGAAGCGACTGTGCGATTTGCTCGAACCCGCTGTGCTTGGATGCCATGTGCGACGGTGTGGATGCTGTTCGGGGCAGTTTCGCCTGCGGGCGACCACCGGCTCGGAATGACTGGGACTGGGATCGACCGAGGCCTCCGCTACCGCCCTCGTTTACGCTGTCGACGTATTCTGTAGTTGTTCCGCCAATGACCACTTGCTTCCGCGGGGGACCACCGGGGTATCTTGCCGAGTGTGTGCTGAATTGGCCGGGGAGCGAGGCGTCCCAGCCGAGGGTGCCGGCTTCTTCCATGGATGAGCTGAAGTCGCCCTGCATGTTCATAGCGGTGTTGCCGTCTTCGTCGTCCGAGTCTGCGCCAAAGCTAAACATGCCATCCTGGCCCATGGGTATATTTGGTGAGACGATTCCGCTGTCCATCTGCAGCATCTGCGAAGGATCCATGTTGCTAAACGAGGCAGAGCCCATGCTGCCATACATGTTGCCGCTGGGGTCGTTGTACATGAACTGCTGGCCCATGTTCTGCTGTCGGTTCTGTTGTTGTTGCTGCTGTTGCTGCTGCTGGCGCATATCCTGAAATGAGAAGCCTCCATCGTTATCGTTCATGGGGTGAGGAGTCGAAGCGGTCGATTGAAAGGCGGAGCCGGGCGGTGAGTAAAAGTCGGCCGTGTTGAGAGACGAGGGGGCCATGGAGGAGGCAGGGTAGCTGGAGAGAGGGCCGCTGGAGACCATGGGCGACGTGGATGGCGAAAAGGCAAAGTTTTGCTGGAAGTGCGCGGCCGAGTTGAAGCCGCCTTCGTTGGACATGAAGGAGTCGAGCGCAAACTGGCCCATGTGGTTGTTGGAAGGCATCTGCTGGGGCATGCCCATCTGGCCGTCGGAGCCATCGAGCGAGTAGGCGTTGAGGTCGGTATCGCTTCCGAGGCCAGAAGGGTTGCTGGTGGCTTCGGCTCCAACCGCGCCGACACGAGGAGAGAAGTTGGCAGGCCGTTTTCGCCTCTGGACGCACATGTTAGTTTAGCAAGCAGTCAATGGGGCAAAGGTGATGAGCGATGAGCGGGGGAGACAACTAACCCTGCGGTCATCAATGCTGGTTTTGCGCACATGGCGCTGGACGTAGTTGAACTCGTCATTCTTTGTGCGCTGGTGGTTGGGGGCATCGGGGACGGATTGAGGAACGAATTCGGCCTGGGCCGCGGCAGGGGCGTTTTTGCGCGCCTTGATGGGGATGCCTGAGCCTGTGGCAGCGGCGTCATTGGTCTGGGCGGGAGACTCCAGGCCGGCCGGGGAGCCAGCTTGGTCGGAAAAGATGAAGTCGTCGAGGTTCATTTGGTCGGCCTGGGCGGCCTGGGCGGCATTGTTCTCGGAGTGCTTGCGCAGCTGGGCGATGCCGCTGGGCCCGGACTGGCCGCCTTGGGGAGCGACGCTGGGGCTGCTGCTGGTGATTCGGTCAGTAGGCTTCTCATGGGAAACCATGGTTTCAAGACCAACGAAGGAAAATGCTTACGACTGGCGGCTCTCTTCTTCCCGGCGCTTGCGCATGTTGAGGGCCATCATGCGCCACGTCAGGTTCTCCATGCGCTGCTGGTTCGGCAGCTGCTGCTTGGTCTTGCTGAAGAACTTCCAGACCTGGGCGGCGAGGGGATCGTCCGTCTGCATCTGGTTAATGCTGCTGCCGGCGGCTACATCGTCAAGGGCAGGAAATAATGAGGCGCCTAGGAGACCGGATGACGACGCGGGCGGCGATTGCTGCTGCTGCTGCTGGGGCTTTGATTTTTGCTGCTGGGCGGCGGCGGCGGGAATGTCGCGGGGCATGGTCCTTGTGTGGCCGGTCGGCGGCGGGGGACGACGACGCGACTGCGACTGCGACTGGGAGAAAGACTGGGCGGGGGGATCGCCATCGACGTCAAAGTCAATGTCGAGGTCGGTATCGCGGGTTGCGCGAGGGCTGGAGTCGGCCGAGTCGTCGAGACGGGCGTGGTTGGTGGCCCGGTACTGCATCTGCATCTGCAAGCCGGATTCGTGGTGGTCGTCGGGTCTTCGCGGAAAGCGGTAGTCGTGCTCTGTGGTGGTGGGATCCATGTCCATAGTGGGCGGGCTCGCCGGGGACAGCGGCGGCGTCGGCGGCGGCGGGCGCGCTGCGACGGGAGAGTGACTGCGAGCTGACCAGAGGGGCGAATGCGTTTCTTGGACGGACGGACGGCCGGGAGAAGCGGTTTGTCGGCTCGCGATGGGAAGAATAGGATACGGATGGGGAGGAAGGAAAAAATGAGGCGGGAAATCGATAGCAGGAGAGGAGAGAGAGAAAGTGTGTTGGAATGGGTTGGCAGTCGACTCGCGGCAGGGAAGAGGGAGAAAAAAGGCAGGCGAGCGCAAGCGCCGTTTCGGGGATAACTAGGTTGGCGGACTCGGTGGGTGGTGGGCTGTTAGGGTGGTAGTGGGCGGTGGTAGTTGCTGTATGGTGTCGGTGGTGTCGGTGGTGGTGGTGGTTCTGGTGGTGCTGGTGGTGCTGGTGGTGGTACTCGTAGTGGTGCGGTGGCGTGGCGGCGGGCGGACTCTAGTGCGCAGGCATAGCTCGTAGTTGGTGGTGCCAGATGCGAAAACGCTCACTAATGGGGGTCTTTGCCGGCGTCTTTGCGGGTCCCGGAGGGGACGAGGCGGGCGGGTGAGAAAGTGGCAGGCGATTGCGTAGGTAGGTACCGGTAAGTCTTAGCGGGCACCGCATCAGCCCTTTACGAGCACTACGACTAGCACTAGCGAAGGAGCTATATAAGGTTCCGGGTCGGCGGGCGAGCGAGCGACTCCTACAATGAATGAAAATGGGAGCGGTTCATTCATGTACAGAAATAACAGAATCATGGGGATATTTGGAACGCGGACACAGTACAAGTCCAGTCTGGACTCCTCTGCGGTCGAGTTACCGAATGTAGTACGAGCACAGCGTCTGCCCGCGCGCCCGTCTTTTCTGCCGCCCGCATCCTGCTATCGCTCCTTATCTTGCAGCCGCCTTCCGTAGTCGGACGTCTGTTAATGTGCAATGACGCAGAACCCCGAAAAAAAAAATAATGACACAAAAAAAAAAAAGATGCCGCGAGCGACAGCAAGCACATCGCCCCATGCAAATAAATTCCTATCCATTGCCACGGCAAACCGATACACTCGAAAATACTTTTCTCGTGCTGCTCAAGACCTGAAGGACTCAGCAAAAATAAAGCGCAATTCCCCAGCCTCTCCCGCTGCACGCTGCGGATTTTCCCTTGACAATGGGCGATTCAGCACTCCTGTACCATCAACGCTGGATTTGCCCACTTCGGCTACAGAATCCCTTGGCAGCGGGGACCAACCCTGCCCGCCCAGTGGGCCAGTGTCTACGACGAGGCTTGAGGCTGGCTGCCCGGTCGTGTCTTGCTTTCCTCTGAGACGCCTGCGACGGAGGCTCCAATTTGGGGGACGATCATGCCGCTAGCAGGTCCCTGAACGCCAGCCTATTCCGCCTCTGCACATGTCACTGTCGTCGCTGTCGTCATGGCGCCTGGGGCTGCCGCGCTGGGTCTGGGTTGGCGAGGGTTTGGTTTGAGATTGGGTCAGATCTGGTCAGATGAGTAGACGCGGTTGCATAATGGTTATTCGCACTCGTCCGGAACCTTTAGACGGGCTTCGACGTTGGAATCGTAAATGGTCCATGCCTCGTCTCTCTATGCGCTGATGCATGGGCTTACCGAGTAATGCAGTGAAAGGACGAGCACCCTGAACAAAGACGACCCAAGCACATGCGCTGCCTCATTTACCGAGAGTAGTACTTTGAATGTCACTGCCCGCAATACAGCCACCCAAGTACTCGTACTATGTGCAAACACCCAGCGTCGTCTTCCTCCACCACTCTCCCCGTTTGCCTGTCCACCCATCATCTTCAGCCGCATCCTGCATCCTGCGTCCGCCATCCGATGGCTTTCCCGTGTGCCCAGCAAAGGCAAGATTCATTCAGGGCCAGGATCTTGCTGCCCTCACCCATCGACTACCAACAAACAAAGACGACGAATTCCGTCGCGAGGCTCGTCTTTTGCTCCACGAGTTCCCAGCCCATGCTCATTCGTTTGCCATGAACGATGATGGGCGACCGACCCGGTCTTTGTCCCGAGCCGCCGCCGCCGCCGCCGATCCCCGTGATTCCTCGTCCACCAAAGGCCAAAGCATACGAGTAACCACACCACTTAAAGAGCAAGCCCGCCAATATTTGGCATGTGCCAGCGGGCTCCCCCCAGCCTGCAGGCCATTACGAGTTGTCAGCGCCCAGGCATTGGACCACACCCGTGGCGCTAGCGCGGCATGGCATCGTGGGCCCTTGGGTGAACTCTGTCTGCCTCTGTGTGGTGACCGTGAGACGCCAGGTGGGGGTCAAATCAAGCTGGTCAGCACCGGCTATTCTGTTGCTGCTTCATTCCCCTCTGCTAACGCACCGCCAATGCTGTTCCTAGTACCCGCTCTCGCTGCTCAGTGGAGCGCTTTGGCCGCTTTTCCTTGTTCCTTTGAATTCATGTCGACCGAGAACTAGCACTGCATCTACTCTGTACTCTGGACTGGGCTAGTGAGGCTGTCGTTGCCGATGCCATGACCCATAATCACGTTTCTGTATCTGCGACCCAAAGAATGCAATAACCGAACAAGGCCCGAGACCGGCGGCAGTAGACTATCGCGGTCCCAGTTGCGCAGATGAAGCAGCAGAAGCCGGAACGTTCTCAGCCTCAATAAGCCCAGGCGACAGGCAGAGCAATTCTTCTTTTACGAGTACTGCAGGCATTTTGCTTCACCGCCGTCCGTGCTGGCTGGGCACACACACGCACATTAGACACTGACACACACGGCCGCCGCCCCGGACGCAGTCCGACTTCCTCATGCTCGTACACGGAGGGCCGTTTTATTGCTCTGGCGTCGTATCACACACGCCACCAGCCGCTCCGGCCAATGCGAGTGACATGTGCTACCCTACCAAGTATCGATAACGACCCCTGTCTGTGTCCCGCCCCCTAGTCTCAGTCGCCGACCCTGGCTATCGCGGCGTGGAACTGGCTGTCGGTACTCCGTACTCCGTACTCTCTGAAGCAGTTGTTGCCATACGAGTACAGACATGCAGGGAGGTCCTCTTGGTCTTCCGCTACTCCGTATTAGCCTCTGAATGCACCCGGGAGCTGCTACAGCCTTGCCCCCATGAACGGCGCGGATGCACTGCCCGAGTCGCCGGTGATGCAGCCACGTCTTGGTTCCATCTCGACCATTGCTCGTTGCGAGCCTCCGCTGGTCTCTCAGCTCGCCCCCCGGATCATACGAGTACATACATGCTGCACTGGAGATGCAGATGCAGATGCGCCAGCCATGCGCTGCAACCCATCTGAACAATCCCGGTCCCGGTGAACGGATTGATGAGCATGTCATTACGGAGTATGGAATTGTACGCATTGTCGCTCTGTGACCAGTCCCTTTTACTCGTTTGTACTATCCAGCCACAGCCAAAGGAATCCCATGCTGCAGATTATTCGGTCTGCTCTCCGCCGTGACCAGCCACAGAAATGTTACATTGCTTTTTTTTCTTTAGCTGCCGTCTTTCAGCCAATCTAACGGCAATATCTCGCTGCATACTAAAACGCTAGCACGCCAAAACTCGGATGATTCTTGATCCCCCTCTGCAAGCAGAAGCACGCACCACCACGCTAACTGGGCACGTCGGGCCGGCGAGTGGGTGCTTGCCACGCCAAACCGCGCCAATGGCTGTGCTCCGGCATCTGGTCCCCTACTAAAAGTCACGCACCGGGATACCCGTTTCGTTGTGTTGTTGAGCCTCCTGGGTCCATCTGGCTGCTGCTCCGATCCATCACCGTACCAAGGCCTTCCAGAACGTCGCTCGTGGCCCCATCTTTGGCGCCAACTGCTTATCAACTGGCTTCCAATTCGGCTTCTGCTTCTGCTTCTACAAGCAGGCTGACCGAATGAATTAATTACGGGTCTGCAACTGGTGCGCAATGGGCATTGGAGGCGCCGTTTGCTCGGTCCACCCCGAGGTGAAGTTGCAGCCCGTGGCCCAAGAACGACCTCGGCAAGATCCCCGAGGGCCCGAATTTAACCTTTCTGCGCGGCGAGAGCCAGGCGCTGTAATTAGTAGCACCCCTTGGAGCATGCTCGATGCATACAGAGCACACTGCGTTGCTTGGGGGAGGCGAGTTTGCTGCCGACTTGTTCCGGTTCGGTGACTTGTGCCCACGAGTCAGTGTGGTGCGATCCGCCCGGCGCCAACAACCTTAATACGGTCGGGTACTGGAAAGCAGCTACCCTAAACTTGGATTGCGTACGGTCTCGCTATTATTTTGCCTGAGCCGGCTAATCTGATGAATAGAATTGACTGCATCCTGTGTAGAGCCGACAGAACACAGGTCGTCAGCTGGTACACTCCCAGAGAGACAGGTACATAGCCAATGGGCTTCCCTAGATGAATCTTTTTATTCGACTAGCATTGTAACGCAGGAAGCTGGATAGTACAGCCGGTGCCATATACGAGCTATTAAGCTATAGAGTAATGCTCTTCAGACAAACTCTACTGCGTCCTCATCCTCCGCCTTCAACATCGGATTGATATTGGCGGGGCTGCATGACTATAGGGTACAGGGTATAAGTCGTGCTCTGATCTTATAGTTTGAGGGCAGCACATTGGCGGGTACACTGGCAGGAGCTCAGCCTTGAGAATCTAAAAAATGGACCTTTGCAAGACCAAAGCTGAGTTCTCGGGTCAATTAAACATCTCTCTGGCTGTTTCTCAAACAGCATAAACACCCTTCTACACCGCCAAGCCGGATCCGGTACATTCGTTACGAACAGCCAAGGACGTGTCCCTGACCTTGCGCAGCTACTCTCTAACGAATAAAAGACTACATTACGTACGCATTGGACAATATTCTCAGCACAAGTCAAAAACAAGAAACCACGCCACCATGGCGAAAGCACTCGTCCCGCGAAACCAAATAAACAGCTAAATAATGGGCCCACGATGCGCCGCCGGGCGGGCTTGGGCGGCGAGCTTAAAATCGCGGGAATAAAAAAAGCTTGGTGGGGCTGCATTCGGTGACACATCCAGGAAAAACTTCTGCGAACGCCTTTGTTGTGCCCCGCGGCTTTTTTTGAACCCCGCGACCTTCTCTTCTCTCTTCGCTAGAACGACGACGACGACAAAAAGCTACATATTAAAAAACGCGATACAATGGCCATTACAGTCATTCTCGGTTCCCAATGGGGTATGGTCTTTCTCTCCGTGCGCCGCCGGTGCAGTGCGCTGCGGCCTTTGCCCGATAGCGGGGCGCGGGATGACTTGCGACTTGAATGTTTTTGTTTGCGGGCTCTTGCTAACTGGTGCGATGTATAGGCGATGAGGGTGTATGTACTTCCCTTTTTATTGCTTACGATTCGAATTGCCGAACCCGATAAACGTTTATGAGATGTACGAGTGGACGGATTGCTGACCATGGTGACTGCGGTGTAGAAAGGAAAGCTGACCGATATCCTCGCCCCCGAGGCACAACTTTGCGCCCGAGCTGCTGTGAGCGACGACACGATTCCCGTTACTGTGGCAAAGACGATACTAATACCATGTCAAGGGCGGTCACAATGCTGGTCACTCTATTGTGTGAGTAACTGCTCGTTGGTTCCGGAGAATGGACGCGCGAGGATAAAAGTGCTGACTGATTGTTTTCCAGCGCCAATGGAGTGTCGTACAGGTTCGCATACACGTATGCCCAATACTTTCAACAGCTACTTATGGTTTTAATAGCTTCCACCTGCTTCCCTCTGGACTCATCAACCCCAATTGGTACGGTACAACCCGCCACGGTCAGATGACGGTGCGATGAGCTTTGACCGCCTCATTGGCCGCTTACACGCAAGACAAAAGCTAACAATTCGGCACAGCATTAACTTTATCGGTTCCGGAGTAGTATTCCACGTGTTAGTAGCCATTAACCCCAGCATGGATCTCACGCAGCACGGCATTGGCGTTTGATCTAATCACTTTTGCCGCCCGACTTCGCGATGCTGACTGGCTATCTTTAGCCCGAGCTTCTTCAAGGAGCTCAAGGAGCTCGACGAGAAGGGTCTTCCCTCTGTCTACGACCGAATCTTTGTTTCCGACCGAGTTCACATCGACCTGCAGATGCACGTTGCCGCCGACGGCCTCGAGGAGCTCGAACTCGGAGGTGGGTTCTGAAGCGTTTAGCCCAGCCCGCAAACATGTCTAATGGCCCTTTAGAAAACAAGATTGGAACGACGCAAAGAGGCATTGGCCCCTCTTATGCCGCCCGCGCTGCTGTAAGAAGAGATAATTCGACCTTCACATTCCTCGACAAACTTGCTGATCCCCTGCGTAGCGAAGCGGAATCAGACTGGCCGAGGTGTTCAACCGCGAGCTGTTTGAGACCAAGCTCCGACGACTAGAGGCCGGCTACCGAAAGCGCTTCGGCGACCTGTTTGTGTACGACATTGAGGAGGAGCTCGCCCGTTTCGACGAGTACCGCCCCAAGCTGGCCAAGTATGCCGTCGACGCCGTGTCGTTTATTCGCTCCGCCCAGGAGAGCAACAAGAACATTGTGGTTGAGGGCGCCAACGTGAGTGAACCTATTTCTGCGGGTTTATAATGTGATGCTGACCGATTGGTGGGCCGAGCAACGCTGCTTGCGGTCTCATATCCCCTTTCCCTACCGCCCCTTGTACTTTTGGCTTGCTGAAGCGTTATGCTTGGCGGCTTGGAAAATAATGTTTCCTATGTGAGAATTAAGCCCTGAAATCATCTTGAGATAGACCGATCGCGGTCCTTGTGAGGTTTAGCTATTGCTATACCTTGCCTCTAGATGGTTTCAGGGCCTTTTTTCATGTCGGACGGTTTTCTCGCCATTTGTATAAAGTCGACCACAGGAAAGGGGATTGAGACCCGGCACTTTTGCTTGTCCCCGTTTGAACAGGCTCTGATGCTTGACCTCAGCTACGGCTCATACCCAGTAAGTTTCCACAAGTCCACTGCCCAGATGCGCAATTATACTAACAGACAAAACAGTTTGTGACTTCGTCTGATACCACTCTGGCTGGCATCATTGGTGGTCTGGCTCTGAACCCGAAGAACATCACCGACGTGATTGGCGTCGTCAAGGCCTGTATGTTATTTGCCCTTTGCGCTAGTATGATTCGATGCTGACCAGTCATAGACACAACTCGCGTTGGACAGGGCGCTTTCAAGACGGAAGATCTTGGAGAGTATGTTTCCTATGAGAATCAAGAGACTGATGAGAGACTAACGCTGTGATAGGGTTGGCACTCAGCTCCAGGAGGTTGGCCGCGAATGGGTTAGACACCAGAAACGATGAGCTTGCATACCTTCCCATGCTAAATTTATCTAGGGCACATCGACTGGCCGCAGACGCCGTTGTGGATGGTGAGTTGCTGACCAACTGAACTTGACTGGATGTTGGCTAACTGTATTTAGGCTTGGTAATTACCACCGTGCTGTCATAGAAAACTAGTACTCTCGCTAACGTTTCATTAGACCTCGTCGTTGTCAAGTACAGCACCTCCATCAACTACTACACTGCTTTGAACCTGACCAAGGTATTTCGTCTCAATGTGTCGTCAGGATTGGTTCGTGGAGCTAACCGACCTCTTTCAGCTCGATGTTTTGGACGACTTTGACACCATCAAGATTGCCATTGCCTATAAGGTCGACGGCCAAGTGAGTCTCTCTTATCTCCCGCCCAGCGAATATTCCGATACTGACTCTCCGCAGGAACTGGATTCCTACCCTGCCGACCTCGACACCCTCGAGAAAGCCGAGGTTGTCTACCACGAGATGCCCGGCTGGAAGACGCCCACGACCAACGCCAGGACCTTCTACGATCTCCCCAAGGCGGCCAGGGACTACGTCGAGGTAAGAAATCAGCTAGTCGAGGTGTGATTTTCCTCGCGCTAACAACTTTTGTAGTACATTGAGAACTTTGTCGGAGTCAAGGTAGGCTACACTCGTACCATTCTGAGGTGGTAGGCTTTTTACTAACGTTTAAATAGATCAAGTGGATTGGTACCGGTCCCGACCGTGAGGCCATGATCAAGCGCGCTTAAGCGGCTCGTCGTGAGGCGCAAGTGATGCGCAAGGACTGAGATGGACAGTGGAATTTTCGAGGTGGACGCGACTCCATCCAACGTAGACGTTCGAAAGTTGATTACACGCAATGTTGTCCATAGAGCCTTTCAACAAGCTACAGTAGCTCGTGGAGTTTAAAGTAATAGATTTGGTATTTTTGCAGATTAGTTATCGTATAATTTCGCATTTCATTATTACGTTTTCCATTTCATAATCAACCTTCGAACATACCAGACACCTAAGCCTGCACCAACTTTTGCTCTGCTTGTGCTTTACGCTGCATGCTTACGTTGTACAATCTCTTTGACTCGTCGGCTGTGAAATGAAGCTACACGGTATTAGCTTATAATTTCAATCTCATACCCGCATCCGTTCCGAGGGAGACTTACATAGACCTCGGCCAGAAACGCATGAAGCGGCAACGCCACGGCAAAGGCAACCCCAAACGCCAGTCCGATAAACGCAGCAATCTCAGCTGGATTCTCCCCCATCTTTGCCTGGATCAGCGCGTGCTGGTTCGGGTTCGTGCCGTCAAAGTACGGCTGGCACTCCGGGTAGAGCAGTAGCGTGACGTTGGCGGCGTTGCCAAAGATGTAGTCCACCTGTGCACAGGGGCGCGTTGCGTAACCATTCTGTGTCCCTGGTATTTTTTCAGGGATGAGCAGAATCAAGCGAAGAGAAATGATGGATCCAGCCTGCACATGAAACAAAAGTATATCAGTGGCAATTCATAGTAAAAGTTGACGAAAAACGTACATATGACCAAGCGCGCAGCATCCAAGCCCGATGCAAATCAATCCTCCCGCGCTTAGTATTCATATACGAAACGACCAGCGCGCCCATAAACATGGTGGCCGCCAGCCCATTGACGACCTGCACCACCCACTCGCCGCCAAACGCCTTGTCGACAATCATGAAGACGCCCGCCGTCGAGAGCGCGCACAGCAGCAGCACCGCGTAGCCGTTGACGCGGTGAAACGGGGTGAGACTGTGCCGTATGACGGGCACGAACTGGAGGCACGCGAGCAGCGTGGCCGGCAGCACGGTGGCGAGGTGCAGGAGGATGCCGATGCGGTAGCGCCGCGTGCCGCTGGCGCCGCTGTAGTAGTAGCATTCGCCCGGGGCGGCGCTGCCGACGCGGGAGGAGAGGTTGCAGAAGATGTGGTCAATGTCGAGGAACATGAGGCGGGAGAGGGAGAAGCCGAGGAGGGCGCC
Source organism: Lecanicillium sp. MT-2017a (assembly GCA_003056585.1). Taxonomy (NCBI): domain Eukaryota; kingdom Fungi; phylum Ascomycota; class Sordariomycetes; order Hypocreales; family Cordycipitaceae; genus Lecanicillium; species Lecanicillium sp. MT-2017a. Next base: position 68,159 of record PXYN01000341.1, read on the forward strand.
GACGGTGATGGTGAAGAGGAGGAAGTTGGTCCAGGTTGTGAAGTGCAGGGCGTTGCGGATGCGGATGGGCCATGGTGGTGGTTGTGTTTTGGTTGGAGACATGATTTGTGTGATTTGCTTCTCTAATAGCCAGTGAAATTTCTTACTAGATGAACTAAATGGGAATAAGACCTGGCCTTATGTCCAGCCATGGCGTCTTGATCTGACTTGGCAGCCTTTTATACTACAAAGTACAGTCACCACGTAGCGAATCCGCAGACTCAACGGCAACAATGCGGTCACCCAATTTGTCCGTTTGCATCGTATAAAACGAATGCGCATAAGTCCGGTAGCAATAGCGCTTACGATTTGGCGGCTAATACAGCGTCGTACGGCTGACGGGGGGGCAGTGTAAGAGCTCGTTTGCCCAATTAGGCAATCGCGGCAGCCTAGCCTGCGCACATCGTGGGTGCGACGCAGCCCCCCACACGCCGCCCGCCGGTGTAATTCGTGTTCCGCGCTCGAGATGCCCGCCGGCGGCGCCTGTGCCTGGAATACGGGCTAACCGGTGCTACTTTGTATTTTGCTCCGTGATCATCGGAGGACGATGATGCCGGCGCGGGCAATACTGTAGCCCTTATAAGGCCAATCGGTGGGAAGCGGCGGCTCGTATGCGACGGGGCCATGAATAATAAAATATACGTATTTTCATCAAAAAATTTCATGCGTAAAGAACTATTTCAAAAGGTAATTAAAGATCTAATGGATTATGAGATTTGTTTGGAATAAATATCATTGTTGGTGCACTTGAGCAAAATGTGCTTAGCTAATATTTGATGCCGGCTCCGGCCCCACTGTGAGATCATCCGCGCGCGCAAACAAATCTTATCGCGAGCTGCGGCCAACGTACATCGAGCCCCGAACGGAAGCGCGACAGAGCTACTCAGCATTGGCACCGCGCTAGCAATCCGACGCTCCGGGCGAATATACACTCACCATGCCGAAAGAGAAAAACTACAACCCCGTGGCGGCCCAGCGCAAAGCTGACAAGGCCAAGGCCATCAAAAAGAGTGCGTGCTTGGCCAACAAAAAAAAAAGCAATCAGATCATAAATAAGGTACACTCTCCAGCTAACTGCGAACTCCCAGACAAGGCCGAGGTGCAAGATAGACGCAATGAGAAACTAGCGCGCAAGAACCCCGATCGTATACAAAAGCAGATTGACGACCTACAAGCCATCACAGCCAAGGGCGGCAAGCTCACGCGGCACGAGGAGCAGGTGCTTGAGGGTCTGGAGCGAGAGGTCAAGGCAGTCAAGAAGGCGAGGGAGGCGCTGGGCGACAAGGCGCCGTCAATACAACGGGGATGGACGCCGCGGGACGGTGGCCAGGGTGGTGGCGTGCTGGGGAAGCGCAGGAGGGGATCACACGGCGGAGGAGGGTCGAGCAGCGACGAGGACGTGCCCGAGGACGTCAAGAGCATCCCCATGCCGCGAGACACGCCGCCGCCGATACCAAAGGAGGTGCTGGATGAGTGGTACGCTAAGCGACGGGCGAAGAGGAACGCGGAGATGGGCAATAATAGACAGGGTGGTGGTGGCGGTAGGCGAGGGGCGGACGGTAACGAAGGGGCCGATGACGATAAGAAGCAAAAGGCGGCGCCGGTGGTCGAGTCCAAGACTGTCTACGAGGCTGCTCCCGTCAAGAGGGACTTGCAGCAGGAGGCGGTGTCGGCGTTTGTGCCGTCGGCGGTGCGGACGAAGCTGAATAAGGGCTCTGGGCAGGGCGGGCTGATGGAGCCCGAGGAGGCGGATAGGCTGGAGGAGGAAGGGTATATGAAGAGGTCTGGGGAGCGGGATGAGGTTGCGGCGACGGGACCGCGCAAGGTTACGGTTGAGGATGTGGAGGATGAGGATGAGTAGGTCCTGGAATGATACCACGGGGAATAATGATATACGCTGTACATAGTAATCAAGTTGAAACTTGTCATTCACGGCCTTCTTGCTGTGATGATGGTATTGGTGATGCACGATGCCTATGAATAATACACCTTGTGCAATACAATCCAAGCAAAGCGAACGTTACGGAGCACAAACCACCCGAAGTAAGCCGATGACTAACAATCCATGACAAAGGCGTAGAAACAGTTACGATGCGGGTGTCGGTTACACGACTTACAGACAACGCAACTCGCCAAGGCCGAGACTGGAAACCCGAGCAGCGAACGAATAATAAGGCAACACAGCAGCAAGCCTGGCGCCCCTCCGTTCCACACCAACCGCTGCTCCTTGGCTACCCTTCCGGGTAACAAGCACGGCAGAGTACTATGGTAGAAAACTACGCCGAGGGGGTGGATCGCCCCCTCACGGAAGTTGAAGGCCGCTCCGCCGAGTAGGCGGGTTGGGCTGCATTTGCCGCCTTGCAAGTGTTGATGGCTTGCGCCGGGGGCGCGGCTTGTGATTGGATCCGGCTGTGTAAGTGGCTTGCCTTTTGCAGTTCCCACCGCCCGTTGGCATCCATTCTTTTTTTTATTTCCACTAAAAGGGTAGCCTGTAGGTATGAGTAGTGTGTAGTCAGCGGCAAAAGCGAAAAAAAAAAAAAAAAAAAAAAAAAAAAAAAAAAAAAAACACCCCTGGGGTCCGCGTGTGTCGCCTCCAAAAAGAGATCCGTGGCCCACGAGCGGGGCGCACGAGCGCGGCGTCGTTTCTTCGTTCTTTTTTTTTTTCTTTTTTTTTCGTTTTTTTTTACATTTATTCTATTTTTCTTTGTTTAAATAACATTTATGCATACACATTAGTCTTCTTATTCTTTTTTTTTACACCATCTTTACTCACAACTCTTCACTCCACTATACTCGTGTAACACCAAGCACGAA
>PXYN01000342.1:0-67129 GCA_003056585.1 Lecanicillium sp. MT-2017a
GGAAGGACAGGATGAAGGGGAGGCAGTGGGGGGGGCGGAGAGGAGGAGGTGGGGGAGGAGCAGGGGGGTGAGTGGTGGAGAGGGGCGGGTGGGAGTGTGGCGGGGCAGGGGAGCGGGAGGGGTGGGCGGGGGGGGGGGGGTGGGGGGGGGTAGGTGGGGGGGGGGGGGAAGGGGGGGGGGGGGGGGGGGGGGGGGGGGTGGGGGGGGGGGGGGGGGGGGGGGGGGGGGGGGGGTGGGTTGGGGGGAGACTGCCGCTTCGCTGGCGCACCCGTCGCGGTGGTGCGTTTATTACTATGGTGTCCGGGCTGGGTTGGGCTGGTTTTACAGGCTGCAGGCTAGCTACCACGACTAAGGAGGAGAACGGGGCCACCGCAGAAACGATTGGCGTTGTTTTGGCGCTTGGCCAAATGCAAGGCCATGTCGCCCCATGTTTCAAACGGTTGGAGAACAGGCTAACGATTCAAGTAAAGGACGCTACACGTACTCCGTACTCCGTACACGTACTCGTACTGTCCGCCCTGCAAACACATGGTAGTAGTGATTATTTCCCTCACCATCTCCGGAGATGGGGAATTATCAAGGGGTAATAAATCCATTGTACTCTCTGTCCATGGTAACAATAACAGCATCTCCTCGCAACAATACCTACCCAAACCCTTTCCAGAATCACACACAGCAGGGGATCACAATGGACTCCGCCAGAATAGATTTCGAAATTTAAAACCCGCCCCACCAGAAATCTTGCACTCTTGCCAATTGTTGGTGCCCAAGCTCTCTCCATTCATTCAGAAAGTCATAGCACGCATCTGCGCAACCACCAACCAGCTCGCCAACGAACATGTCCTGTGACCATCGTCACCCTACCGATACGAGCTGAACCCGGCCATCGGGTCGACGCCGCAACCATGCAGGCCGGCCACACCGCCTTACCGCAGGATCTGACACGCGTTTCTCCAACCGATGTGATGGCGACGCTGCACGTCTGAGGCGCTTGCCTTCCCAATTCATCCAGGATTGCCAGCTTTGTACCCTATACGGGACTCCCAGTCTTCGGAACACCATCACCCGAACACAAAGTGCGTCAATGCTTGCTTCACATGATAGAATTACTTTCTATTATTGCCAGTCTCTAAAATCACGCCTGCAATTCGGCAAGCAAGACGCACGTCTATCCCTGCCCTTTAAACATGGCCAAGATCGACATGGTGACAAGGTCTGACCCAAGTCTGCAAACTTGGACCAGCTCTTCTTCTTTCGTAATAGTACAGACAACACGTTATTTCTCCTTCTTCCTTCGTAACTAGCTATCCCAGTTCCCAAATTACCGCTCATTTGAATTTTTTTTAAACGAAACAAAAACACGAGTCTATATTGCACCGATCCCCGTAACGCTTCTAGTTGCGGAGAGGGAGCTTGGCAGCACCGTTGGCAGAGGGACCAGAGTAGTCAAAAGACTGAGCCAGGCGGCGCTCGGTGTTCTGGCGGGTGTTGACAAAGTCGGGGTAGTTGAGGGTCAGCTCGACGGCACCGTTGACAATGGCATCGGCAGCCTCGACACCCAGCATGAAGGAGTGGTCCTGGTTGCCAACCTCGTAGCGCCAGCTGCCGAAGCGGCCACGCGAGTAGATGCCCATGTCCTGCAGCTTGGGCAGGAGCTCCTTGAGCACGCCGTCACGCTCCAGAGAGGGCGTGGGGTATCCGTGGTCGAACTTGCGGTGGTAAGTCGAGACAATCTCGTCCTCGGGCATAATCATCTCGGTGTTGATGAGGCCCTGGATACAGTCCTTGAGCAGGTTCTGCTCGTCGACGGGCTTCATGGTAGACTGGGAGACCTCCAGCATGATGGACCAGTAAGGGCCCTCCTTGGCATCAGACGAAGCAGCCTTCTCGCCGTTGGCGAGGTAGAGCGTGGGCAGCTTGGCGCTCTTGTCGGGCTGGTTGTAGGGGGAGTAGTTGGAGAAGATGGTGGCGCGGTAGAAGGGGCAGTTGTCCTCGGGGAAGTACAGCTATGGCATATGTTAGCATTATCGAGTCAAGCAAGGAGTGAGGGCTAGTTCAGTAAGGTTTTACGTACCCAGCACTTGTCACCAATGCGCTCAGGGCGGGCACCACGGATACCGACACCAATGACGTGGGTGGACGAGTAGTAGAGACCCTTGGACAGGGTGACGAGCTCCTGGTTGCCCATCTTCTCGGCGAGCTGGTCCACAGCCATGGTGCTGATGAGCTTGTTGTAGCCGACAGTGGAGCCATCGGCGAAGCTGACAACCTTGTTCTCGGCGTCGACCTTGGTGACCTCACCCTTCTTGCCGAAGCGCATCTTCTCCTTGGGGAGAGTGTCGGCAACGGCAATCCAGATACCACCAGTGCCGTCGCGGGCAGGGAAGCGGAAGGTGGCGTTAGGGCCCCAGCCGCCGGCAACCTTGTTGAGGACAACGTTCTTGGTGACGGTCTTCAGGTCGGGAGCGGCGACACGCTCACCGCACCAGGTGCATTGCATCTGGTCATCAAGGTTAGCACATGTTGCAGCCAGTGAGAGCGCCACGAGCGAGAAAGCACGAGAAGACAAGTCATACCTTTGTGGTGGGAACGGCCCAGACCTTGTAGTTGTAGGGGCGCATGAACATGTCGGCAATGCCAGTGCCAGTCATGCGGACAATCCACTCGTCAAAGTCCTGGGGCTTGGTGTTGGAGACGCGAGCGGCCATGGCAGAGTCAATGAGGCCGTCCATGGCCTTGACCTGGTCGTCCTTGGGCAGCATGGAGATGTTGTTCTGGAAGGGGTAGGGGACCCAGAGGCCCTTGTAGCGGACGTAGGAGATGCGCTGGTGGTTGTACCAGTCATCCTCCTTGGGGAGGGCCTCGTCGAGGCAGTCGTCAAAGTACTTGTAGTGGGAGAAGATGACGTGGCCACCGACATCGTAGAGCTGCAGGATCGCGGGTTAGTATTCTGCGGTCGGCCGTAGGGGGAAGAGGAGGCGAAAACGTACGAAGCCTTCGGGGGTAACGTCGGTGCTGGCAAGACCACCGGCCTTGTCAGCAGAGTCGGCAATCAGCCAAGAGGGGCCGTTCTAGAGGCAGATAGGTTAGCAATGTGCCGAAAAGGAAGCGCTGCGCTGCAGCAACAGTTGCTGTTGGCGACGAAAACTCACAACGTGGTTGAGACGCTTGGCGGCACCGAGACCAGTCGGTCCCATGCCAATGACGAGGACGTCAACTTGACTGAAGACAATTCGTTAGCAGACGTTCTCCTTGGTGCGGCCGCATCCAGAGACGCGCGAAAGAGCACGTCAAGGGCGCGCCGGCGAGGAGGATCAAGAACGTACGTGTCGGCGGGCATTGTGACGGCTGTTGGTGGGGTTGACGGAGGATTGAAGATGCAACAGAGACAGAGGTGTTGCGACTAAAAAAAACGGGCAGGAGATTTCAAGTAGCCTCGAGCAAACTTGCTGTGCAGACGAACAATAAAAAGAAAAAGGACGAGAAGACGTAAAGTCGCAAAAGGCGCAATGGAGAAGAAGAAGGGAAGAAAGATGAAGTCAGACTAGCGGCAAGGGCAGACGGTGTTATTTTTTTTCTGGGCTCGGCGCAGGTCAGGTACGAGACAAGGCCAGGTTGCTTTGGTTTTCCCCAGGAGGCTTTTTTTTGGGGGGTGGGTGGGCGGCCCTGGAAAGGAGTTGGAGAGAAATGGAGGGGCTAAAATTACTTTCTACATTGAAACGGGGTACCCGCACCGGGCTAATGGCAGGCGAGGCCACCAAGGCCACTGTAGAGGTACAAGGCGAGCGGTATCTTCTATTAGGGAGGAGGCACCCCCGGTTCAGGCACCGTTTCTGCAGTGAGCGCAGCGCATTGAGGCGACGGCCATGGGAGGCTCCACCTTTGGGATTCGAAAAGGGTCCTCCCAATATGGGCGGGCGACGCTCAAAAAATGGAGCGGACGCGCAAACCAAACCCAAAAACCCATGCACAGCCTCCATAGAGGCCGGCTACCTTCTGTGTGAGTAGTGCGTGCCTGAGTGAGAGGGAGGTGCGTTGTGCGAGGTGTGGTGCAATCATTGGACAAGAGTTGTGCTTGGACGTGTGTGCCTAACTCGTAAGTGATGGAATTTCAGGTACCAGTCACAACGGTATACGAGTGCAGCTAAAGTCCAGTACCAGTCTCTCTCATTACACTGCTTCTCGAACATTTTCAAGGGAGGTTTTGTGGCTTCACACTGTCCAGATCTCGACACTCTGTTAGTGCCTACTCTATCTACGCCGCCAAGTTGGCACCACCAGATTGCCGACGGAAGGGGACTGACGTCCCTGGGCTCCTATTTTGTTTCCATGGTAGACCCAGAAAACGGAGATGATTGCAGGGAGAACAGAACGAGTTTGTTCCATACTTTGGTAGCACACTGTAATTACCATGCTCCTCTTAGCATTGCTTGATGATCCAAAACGTTGCACTTGTGCCACACAGCAACACACGCCTACCAGAAGACAACAAGTACATTCAGGGGCTATAGCCTAAGGGTTAACCCAGAGACTGGTGGCCATGATAATCTGTCAAGCAAGATTAATTGCTCAAAATTTCATGGACGTCTAATTTCCCAATCTCGACGGGAACTGGGGTGTCCGCTCGGTGCTAATCGTCAGCACAGATGTGACGTGCCGCACAGGGACCCATGTACGAGTAGCGGCGGGCTGGTGGCTTGACTATTCTGATTAGCTACCATGGTCCCTATTACCGTGTGCCGTTCCTGCATATGGTAGCACCATCCAATTTGGGAAAAGTAGCATTTGGCGATATTGGACGAGCCTAGCTGGATTTGTATCCTTACGTTGGTTATTGGTTGCCGCGGTAGGCACCTTGTTGACGGCCTTGGTAATATCGCATGTCCTCTCGATGAGCAGCCTGCTATCATACATCAATGCACATGTATTCGCACATGGAAGATCGTAAACATGCAGATTTACACGTCATTAACACATTTCCGGCGTCTGCATCAGCAGCGGAGACCGGATGGCGAAGAATACCATGCGAATCCGCATCTTGTGTCAAACACGACCCATCACGCAGGCAGTGCTCATGTCAATCCTCCTTTAAAAACCACCAAGTCACTTTAAAATGTTCACCATGCAGGGCCACCTTGACGTCATCGAGTCATGTTCTTTTTTGTTCTCTCTCTGCGGCTCCCAAAAAGCACATGTACCAGATCGACAAACGGAGTACATACGGGCCACCTCCAGATGGCTTCTGGCATAGTAAAAATGCCCATGCTCTGGGTCCCCGCCGCCCCTGGTCGTAGCCAAGTCGAAAGTGTCCCCAATGTCCAACCCCGTTGGCAGGCCACATTTCTGAAACGAGCAGATCAACCGATCTTCATGCTCCGTGCCGCGCAGTACATGGCACTGGTACTCGTAGGTCATTGTTTCCGCTGGCGCGGGAGCACATGCGCCCCGATCACATACCCTACGAGGGAGCGCTGGAATGCGACCGTGACGTTTGGAAAGGGCACGGGGCTTGCGGTAGCGAAAAGGGCTGGAAATAACGGGCGGCGGCGGCTAGGGATCGGAACGGTAGCAGCATCCGGGCAAGACATGTGTCTCTTTTTTTGCTCGAGTGCGCAGGAGTTGGCTCCGTGGACATGTGGTCGGAGAGACGCTCGCTGACTGGCTGAGGAGCTACATCTCCGAGTAATGTACGTTGTACACTCGTTACAAACAAAAAGAATCATCCCAAGTTTGTGTTTTCTTTCCGTGTAACACTTGTGAGGCGCAAATGGCACCGAATCATCACCAGCGGCAGGCGGCGGCATATGGTCGCATGCTTCCCCAGGTCGTGCTGTGCCGCTGGATAGGCCAAGCTCAAAATTACACGAGATGCCAAGCTTTCACCCCAATCTGGCTGGCGTGCCTGCATCGTGGCGGCAGGTCCACCTGGGATGGTCAGCCAAACGTCTGCACGGGTACCTGGGGCTATCTATGAACTGTCTCCATTGCTCACAGGTACGGTGTCTTTACTCTGGCAATGCCCAATACGGACCAAGATCCCAAGTCAATGGAGTCAATGACGGCATCACAGGAATGGTCTGGCTACGCATACTCACTCCGGACAGTCATCATCCCTTGCCTCCCAAGCCAGCCATTCCATAGAGCTGGCTGAATAAAGTACATGTTGGCTCGCACAGCATACAGCCATAGTAAGTCTTAGACGGCTTGCAGCAGCGGCGGGTGTACGATGCTAGCGCCAGGGGTGTTTGCCCTTTTTGCGCCGTGCAGCAATGACAGCAAACGTGACAATGTATCCCGCACGTGTCCCATCTAGACGACATGCGAAGCAGCTTCCATTCGCCCTGTGGTTCCAGAACGCCACGGCCACTTGCCCTTATCATGATGATGCACTCACTACTCCGTAGTATGGACTACGACTAATACATTCGCCAAAGCTCCCTCTCTCTGATTCTGGAGGGATATGAGCACCGGCTTCAGCACCCGTACGTAAAATGAACAGCAGCTACAAAAAAACAAAATTACCTTTGCCCATTCTCTCCACCCATCAATCAGCTCTTGTCGCCTTTGCGCCGTATTTGTCTGGCTAGGAGCACCTATCAGTGGGACGTGCAAGCCTCAATCTCCAACCACAGCCCGTTTTGGCAGTGACGTGCCCAACGTGGGCGGTTTGATTCGCCAAGGCGGCGCGCGGTGGAACCACGCTACGGGCGGCGGCAACGGGCTAGGAGAGGGTCTCTCCCCCTCCCCTCCCCCTCCCGGAGCGCAAATGATAGGAGAGGCCCCGCTACGGGCGCAGAAAATCAGGGAAGAAAAAAATCTTTGTCTCTTTAGTGTCTTCATATTATTAGAAACGCTCACTAGCCTGCCGGCCTTCCAAGGGGGGGGGGAGAACACCACTGATCCCTTCCCCTTGCCACTGGCCTTTCTGGGAACTGCAGTACATACAGCGAGTGCGAGTAATTACCTAGCTCCCCGGTTTGTACCGTGGTGCAGAACCTTTGCAGCAGTATGGAGTATGGAGTATGGAGTACCCAGCATCCCCTATGAAATTTCACAGCCGTCGATCCGTCTCCAACATGACCAGACGTTTGCTCTCGTACGCGCGTCCCCTCCATTTTGCAGCGTCTTTGTACGGATTGGCAGTGGAAAGAGGCTTAGTACCTAGGCTGTGACGATGGAACGGTGCCATTGTACTCGTCGTCGTACATGGCCATGGTACGAGCACGTCAAGATTCCGGCTGAGATTATCGTGCTATTAGTCTCTTCGCCCTGCCAATAAAATTGGTGGTTTATAGTGCCTGGTAGTCGCCCGTACCTAGTGGGTGGCACGGCGGTCCCGCGTGTGCCTATGTGCCTCCAGAAAATTCCTACGGGTGGGGCCTGGCAGGTCCCTTGTCGGCGCAACGGAGCCCCCCTGTCCAGTACCCAAGGTACCTGTCCGCTGCCCCCTATTACGACGGGGTAAAGTATCAAAGGGTAGGCCAATACTAGCAGATAGGATGCCATGTCACCACGGAACCCCTCCATCGCGACGGCCGCGAAAAGTACCCCTCGACCCGGCGCGACATGGTGCGGCACACCCGTTCCCCAGCTAGCGTCGCAGCTTTCGTCCTGGAATACGGCTCCATGCCAGCGCTCTGCTTCACCTTACAGGCCCCGTAGTGTCGGTGCTGTAGGCAACCCGCGTCGTTGATCAGTCCCCCCGCGTGTCTCCTGTGCTTTTCCTGTTTATGTCCCATATGAGCAGTAAAGCAAGTAACTGAACTACTAGTACTAGTAGTAACCCTGACCTGGTCCCCCTTCCCGTTCCCCTCGGCGCATCTTGTTCCTGTTTGCTTACCTCTCTTCTTCACTATCCATACTCGGGTATACGTCCTTCTTTCGCCTCGGTCAAAGCCAGTTCTTTGACTACCTATTCTGGGTTTTTACTCTTATTCTCATTTTCTTCCTTGTCTAAGAGAGAATCCTTTGAATTCTCCTATTTTTTTTTCCCTTTTTTTACATTCCCAGGAATTTACACAGCGGCAATCGGGTTGGCCATCGGCACCCCCCACCACACCACACTCCCTACTCCGGTACGCACTGCCACGCCCGAAGCCTCCCTCTACGCCAGGTACCTCGTAACCGAAAGCTAACGTTCCTCCCAGGCGCAACTTTTTTTTTCTCACCTCTGCACTGCAGTCAAACCTTCAAGCACCCCCTGGGTTCCCACTTTCTTGGCCACGTTCCGTCCACTCGTTTGCGCGTCACCTCCAGCGCTCTTGATCCTTGAATCAAACAATCCAAGCACTCTCCTTTGCCGCCTCTCTCAAGCGATTCTTATCGTCGTCGTCGTCGCCGTTGCTGCTACTGCTGCTGTCGCTGCTCTTTGCACACCGTCAACAACAACCTCTGCAACGCTACCATGTCCGCCGAAGACAAGACCCGTGTCTCTGGCGATTCGCCTCGCGACTCGCCTCGCGCTGCCTCGCCCGTCCTGCCCACCGTCAACCCGACTGCTGAGAAGCCTCAGCCCGCCAGCTCGGGCATTCACCCTGCTCTCTACGTCATGTAAGCACCACTTCCGCTGCGCGCTCCTCGAACAAACGAAAACGAGACTCGCCGGCGCCCGCAAAATTCGAGGCGATAGATGCCCGCAGAGCTTCCCGCTAACCATCTGTCCGCAGCACCTGGATTGGCTTCAGTTCCTCCGTCATTCTCTTCAACAAGTGGGTGCTGGACACTCTCAAGTTCCGTACGTCTTGCTCGACTCTCGATGCCCTTTTCCGATTAGCGTTGCTAACTCTTTTGCCTTTTCGCCCGCAGACTACCCCGTCATCCTCACCACCTACCATCTCGTGTTTGCGACCATCGTCACACAGGGTCTGGCTCGATGGACCACCATCCTCGACGGCCGCAAGACGGTCAAGATGACTGGCCGCGTCTACCTGCGTGCCGTCGTCCCCATTGGCGTCTTCTTCTCTCTCAGTCTGATTTGCGGTAACCTGACCTACCTCTACCTCTCGGTCGCCTTCATCCAGATGCTCAAGGCCACCACCCCCGTCGCCGTCCTCCTGGCCGGCTGGTCTCTCGGCGTCTCCCAGCCCAGCCTGAAGCAGTTCCTAAACGTCTCGGCTATTGTCATTGGTGTCATTATTGCCTCCATTGGCGAGATTGACTTTGTCGTCGTCGGTGTCTTGTTCCAGCTTGCCGGTGTCATGTTCGAGGCTCTCCGTCTCACCATGGTCCAGCGCCTGCTCAGCTCCGCCGACTTCAAGATGGACCCTCTCGTCTCTCTCTACTACTTTGCCCCCGTCTGCGCCGCCATGAACGGTGTCGTTGCCCTCTTGTGGGAGGTTCCCAAGGTCACCATGGCCGAGGTCTACCACGTCGGTCTCTTCACCTTCTTCCTCAACGGTCTCTGCGCTTTCATGCTCAACGTTTCCGTCGTCTTCCTGGTACGTCATTCTTGAATTACTTTTCTTATAATACGCCAAATGCTAACGTTTACAAAACAGATTGGCAAGACTTCGGCCGTCGTCCTCACTCTCTGCGGTGTCCTCAAGGACATTATGCTGGTTGCCGCTTCCATGGCCATCTGGGGCACTCCCGTCACTGGTCTCCAGTTCTTTGGTTACTCCATTGCTCTTGGCGGCATGGTCTACTACAAGCTTGGCTACGATCAGATCAAGGGCTACGCCGGTGAGGCCACCCGCCAATGGGCCGAGTTTGGTGCCCGCAAGCCCGTCCTCCGCAAGATTGCCATCATTGTCGCCGCCTTCTTCTTTGTCCTGGTCGTCTTCACTGGTCTGGCTCCTTCGTATGCCCCCGACTACACTCCTGGCAAGGTTGTCAGCGGCATCACCAACGGTGTCGGCAAGACTGACGCCAACTAAGGTGGCGCAACATCAATGGAAGCTCCATGAGAGCCACCAAATAATGCCAAGTGGCAGCCTTCATCAAACAACTGCCACTCTCACCTCCCATCCTGTCGAGTCAATACCAAGCAGGATGGTTGAGCTGAAAGGGTTTCCTACACATTGAACCGTCTGCATTTCTGCGGTGTTTTGGGAGTGATTGTATTTGGAGACGCATGTTCCCTCTTCGAGGTTTTGTCCGAACCTTTTTGAGTCAAGTGGACATGACGCATGAAAGTGGAAGAAAGATTTTCAACAACAGGGCGTATAATTATTCTCTCTCTTTTTTTTTTATTAAGCTAGGCGCTGGACGCGAGGAGATTGCTTGCCCGAGAGGGTTCAAGTAGAAAAGAGGGAAAGCAAAGAAGCTTAAAATACGGAAAACGGGGAGGAAACGGAAACGGTCCATGCAGTCTTAGCCGAATGTAACTTTAGACGGCGTTTTTTTTCCCTCAGACGGCATAGAAATGTAGAAATGATTTTTTTTGTACCCTGTTTCGCAATGACGCCTGGGAATAGCAGGATATCTTAATAGACAATATCAACACCATTACGTACGCTGTGTGCCCCGTTGTGTTTGGTCTCTACGGTGCCCAACTCGTAGCTGGCCCGAGCTGCTGCTTCAGACCCGTACATGCCAAAACCACAGCAGACAACGCTGATAACATGCAGTGAGAAGTGGTATAATATGCGGTTCGTAGTCGAGTCCGTCGTTTGTTGCGTCTCGGGCTGCACGGCGTCTTCATTCTCCTTTCTCGTCACAGCGACCTTGAATTTTCACGTCACATTCACACCCACATAGGTCGAGGCTCCAAGCCGAACAGCAGAGCAATCAGACGGTACAAAAATCACATCACCAGAGTTCGCAGGAGGCAGAGAGAGAGAAACAGTAGTCGTGGAGAGGTTTGTAAAGTGTGAGTTTGTTTTGTGTGTAACGAATTTCATTGCGAGCCCATTATAAAACCGGGGTTCCTCAACTGCCATTCGAAATGCTTCAGCTTTCCTTTTTTTAAATTCGCCAACATCCCGCCAACTCCCCCTTTAACCATGATGGAGAAAACGCATGTCGTAATGATTTAAAATTCTGCAAAAGGTCGTTAGTACATCGTTTCATTCAATTGCCCTGCGTCTCAAATTTCTCTCATCCTCCTCTGGTGAAAGAGAGAGAATACAGTAAAAGGAAAAAGGGGGGACATACTCAAAGGAGTAAAGAACCAACGGTTCTTGCCGCTGGTGTAACGCTCCTCCAGAACCTTCTTGACCGTCTTCTTGGCGTCCTCGCGCTGGCTGACCTCCTTGAAGGTGTCGGCCGAGATGGCGCCCTTGAGGCCCTCGAGCTCCAGCGTGTAGCGGGTGGGCATCAGGTGGTTGTAGTTGATGACCTTGATGAAAGGCTTGACCTTGGAGCGCTTCTCCTGGCGGGCCTTGGACATGCGGCGGGTGATCTTGGCAGGGTAGCGCTCGATGCCGGCAACGACGGCATGGCCGAAGGGGTGAGGCTTGTTGCCGTTGTCGACGGGCTGGACGATGACGACCTAGAGAGAAAACAGAGAAGTGTTAGCTGCATTGGTCCTGCTTCCGGTTTGATATAGCCCGTCTTTTTCGACCTGCCGCGTCTTGGCGAGAAAAACGAATGCGAGGGGTTTCGAGTTGGGAAAGCCGGTCGGTCGGAGAGTCCGGTCAATAGAGTCGCTGAAAAATTCTCCTTCGTCTTGAATTTGCCCTGCCCAAATAGCATGCCTGTTGTCTGAGGGAAAGAGCCTTTTGCCAAAGCTTCAAATCAGACATTGAATCCCCTAAAGGCCAGAAAGACTTCCTCCCAAACAGTATAAAATTCGGACAGCAGCGGGAAAATTCGCAAACGTAAAGGCAATCACAGCCTCGAAAATTCTTTCATCCGTGACCTCGGACTCCGGTAGACCATCTTCCTTCACCATTCCCCTTCGCAAGAAACTCGTAAAACTCTGCCTCGAAAGCGGACGGCACAATCCCCCCTTCAAACGGGACGGGGAACCATTGGCAGATATAATCGTACCTTCTTGCCGGCATAGCGGCCTCGGGTGATAATGGCGACACGGCCGACCTTGAGGAACTTCATCTTGTCCTGCTGTGTGGGTGGGATGTGGTGGTGGAGGGTTTCGACGTGACGAGAAAGGTTGCAGCCGTGATCCGGAATTTGGGCGCCTGGTAATTTTTTGGGGTTTGTGGGCTGTCAAATTTGGGCAAGCGAGTGCACGTGCATGTGCCTAGTCACGTGCACACACTTTTTTTCGCTCGTTGTGGTTTGCACACAATCTTGCGCAGAACCGAGTGGGTCTTAGTTGAGAGCTCACATTCTTAGTCATCCAGACTTTCGACATTGAAGGTTTCCCTTTTCGTCCAAGGCTCGTTTTGACGGCGCGGACCCGCCTGGAGCTTCTTAACCTTTCTCCTTTGCACTGTCGTGGAGAATCAGCGCAACCAAAAGCACAGCCAACATGCCTGCGCCGACATACATCATCTCGAGGGTGGCGGACCCGATATTTGCAGTCGTCATTGGCCTTTCTGCGGCGGCGACGCGGATTAACCGGGAGGAGCAGGCCAAGGGCAAGACTCCGAGTCAGATTATGGATGATGCGCGCCGGTACGTTTTGATCCATACGACTTTGCGTAAATCCCGCAGGTTGTATTGATTCTAACTGTTTTACTGCTCACTAGTCGCATTGGACTGTCCACAACGTCTTCCTAAATTTCCGCTGCTTTCCAAAGAATACCCCCAGTCTTGCAAACGCCGTCTTGATGCATCATAAAACAACGATGTCAGAGAACCAAAAAGACAAAATATAATACGCTATACTCGATACCCCCGAACTGTATATCTACCGAAAAGGACAAATGTGCTATATAAGAGACGAACAATGAAAAAATGAGTCATTATTTATGCTAGTCGTGTTGCCGCTCTTTCATTCTTCCGTGTCGTTGGAGTAGACTCCAGGGCCGTATTCCTTGCGCATAGCCTCGCGGACAATCTGGCCGCACAGCTTGGCAGTCGGGTTGACGCTGACGGCGAGGTTCTTTGCGATTTCGTTTCCGTAGCGGCCGCCGAGGGCGAGGTCGTGCGACGCCGCCTCCTGGAACCGGTACTGGTCCCAACGCGACTCGGGCCGGCTGTCATCGATGTCGAGGCCGCGGTCGGCCATGAACTTGCCGGTCTGGAGATAAATGGCGCCGCGCTGGGTGAGGGCGCTGGAGAGCGTCTTTGCGGCGGTCGGGGCCATGGGCGAGGAAAACGTAGGCGGCGTGAGCAGAGCGATGGACGCCTCGAGGTCCGCGAGTGCGGTGGCCGAGGCCCGCAGCTTCTCATCGTGCGCGGGGTCGGCGACGAGCGGCATGTTGGGCCCCGTGGTGTAGCTGAGGAGCATCAGGTCGCCGTAGAGCCGGCGCATGACCTGGGCGCGGTTGTTGCGCGCGCTGGCGTACTTGGGGTGCTCGGCGATGAGTGCGTCGAGCTGGGCGACGCACTCCTTGTAGGCGGCGGCGGCGACCTGGTCGGCGTCCTCGGCGGCAGAGGTGCTCAGCTCCTGCTCGAGCTTCTGGAAGGAGACGATGATTTGGCGCTCGCGGGTGGCGATGGCGTCGTAGACGTCCGGGTCGGTGATTTGGGGGTCGCGCGGCAGGCGCTCGTCGAGGGCCAGGTTGGCGGCCGGGTTATAGTCGGGGTCGCGCATCTTTTCGAGGACGTTGATGTCCCGCTGGGAGAGGTTGACTTGCGTCATTGTGAAGGTGGGAGAGGGTGTAGATGTGAAGAGAAAGGGTGAAGCGTTGTGGGCAAGGAAGAATTGTGTAGATGAGGTTCGCAAGGGACTCTTTCTTCGACGGTTTTGAGATGTCAGGAAGAGAGGTTCTTGTGGAATCGTCAGGAACGCCGAGGTCGCTACGATTTTGGCGTCGGGTTTAATCAGCCAGGCACAGTTAAGCACGGTGAGGTAGCAAGCAGTTCTAGGTAGATACTAAGCCGCAGAGCCGCCCAGCATCGAAAATACAGCCAAATCGTCATTCCGCATCGCAATGGTCTCCCCTCTCCCCCTCGACGGCTCAAAGTAGCGGATGTGGGGCCTTCTTCCGTCCTCCCGCAAAAAGCGGCGGTCTGGTCACCAACATTTTGCCTGCCACGGTCACCCTCGGCTTATGGCGGCCACACCAAAACGGTTTCTCCCCCAGAACAGCGGGCGCGGAAGAGTTTCCGCCCTTTCCCATCTGCTGCGCGTCTGGCCGGGACCCGCAAAATCGACGGCCTTGCTCTGCTCCACCAGATCGGGCAGGCTTTTCGACGACCTACTGGGCTGGGCTGGGCTGGGCTGGTTTGACGACAGAAGCGTGCAATTCACAAGACGATTCTGTTGACAATGTTGTGCTGCATGGCATTTAAATTACGACGCGTCGACTGTCAAGGGGTCACACTCTGGGGTGAGACATTGCAGCCGTTATTCTACTTGTCCTGTTTCCCCACCAACAAAAGGGACAAGCCAGGGGTCAGTTAGCAAGAAAGAAAGCATCGTCACTCTCCTCCTCTGTAATACTCGTACAAGCAGTCTTGCGTAATTAGTATGTAACGTGACTGCTCATAGCCTTTGGAGTTGGCTCGCAGTGCGACCGCGAAAGGATTCCCGTTGTAAGCCGCTCCCTCCAACCCAAAAAGTGTGGGGGAGCCCGTCCTGCACACTGCCAAACACAGCTCGGCCCGCGCAGGTCTGCGGCTCTCTCGGCGGCGCGGGGCATTTCCGAGCGGCTTTTCGACGTGGGATGGGGCCGAGCTGCACCCCGAAAAATGCGGCGATACGTCACGCATGGCAAGGGCAAAAAAGGGCGGACGAGGGACGGACTAAGGAAAAAAAAAGAAGGGGAATTTCGACGACTAGAGACGAATGAGAAGGCTTAGAAAGGGTCTGACTAGACACCACCCGCACACACACTACTCGTAGACCCCCAAACCTGGTCCTTCTGGGGAATAGGCCGCCCCCGTCACTAAGCCGATGTCACTGTTTTTGGCCCTTTTTGCCCATACAAACCAGGTATCTCATCCATCCCACCCCTACAGCCTGCTCATACCAAACCATTCCTCCAATCCATACTTATACTTGCCACACCCCCTTCCAACCCTACGCTTTTCCCATTCTTCATACCCATAAGCCATTACCTAGCTCTGGATCTTTTTTCTCTTCTTGAAAATCATCCAGTACAACGACCGCTTCCACTTACATCCAACTTCGACCACTCCGTACTCATCTGAGAAAAGGGCGGTTCTTGTAAGTGAAGCCGCCAGCGTGCTCAACTCAGCACCAAAAGGAAAACCACATACCACACAAAACCACACATACATACCACACAAAAGATGGCTCCTTCTGCAGTCTCGCCGCAGCAGCGTCCTGCGGACCAACAACAAAACGGCACCACCGCCGCCGCCACCCAGGCCGACGGCTCGTATGCCATCCAGCCTCCCGCCAACTTCACCGGCTACGACCACGTAACATGGTGGGTTGGCAACGCCAAGCAGGCGGCCTCGTACTACACTTCCCTCTTCGGCTTCAAGGTCGAGGCCTACCGCGGCCTGGAGACGGGCTCGCGCTTCTTCGCCTCGTACGTCGTCTCCAACAACGACGTCCGCTTCGTCTTCACCTCGCCCCTGCGCTCCGCCGTCCACCTGCCCGCGGATGAGACCATCACCCCCGAGGAAAAGGCCCTCCTGACCGAGGTCTACGCCCACATGGAGCGCCACGGCGACGCCGTCAAGGACGTCGCCTTTGAGGTCGACAATGTTGCCGCCGTCTACGAGCGCGCCGTCGCCGGCGGTGCCGTCTCCGTCCAGGAGCCCAAGGAGGTCGTCGACAAGGAGAACGGCTCCGTCACCACTGCCGTCATCCGCACGTACGGCGACACCACCCACACCCTCATCAACCGCCGCGAGTACCGCGGCACCTTCATGCCCGGCTTCCGCCCCGGCAAGCCCGCGCCCTCGTCCATCGTCGCCCCCGAGGTGCCTCTGAAGCGCATCGACCACTGTGTCGGCAACCAGGACTGGAACGAGATGGTCTCGGCCTGTGCCTTTTACGAGTCCGCCCTGTCTTTCCACCGCTTCTGGTCCGTCGACGACAACCAGATCAGCACCGAGTTCTCCGCCCTGAGCTCCATCGTCATGGCCTCGCCCAACAACGTCGTCAAGATGCCCATCAACGAGCCCGCCCCGGGCAAGAAGAAGTCCCAGATTGAGGAGTACGTCGTCTTCAACTCGGGCGCCGGTATCCAGCACATTGCCCTGCTCACCTCGGACATCATTACCTCCGTCTCCGCCCTGCGCGCCCGTGGCGTCGAGTTCATCAACGTCCCGGAGACCTACTACACCACCATGCGCCAGCGCCTCAAGACCGAGAAGCGCAACTGGGAGCTCAAGGAGGACCTCGACACCATCCAGCGCCTCAACATCCTCATCGACTACGACGAGGGCGGCTACCTGCTGCAGCTCTTCACCAAGCCTCTCATGGACCGTCCCACCGTCTTCATTGAGATTATCCAGCGCAACGAGTTTGAGGGCTTCGGTGCCGGCAACTTCAAGAGCCTGTTTGAGGCTATTGAGCGTGAGCAGGCCGAGCGTGGAAACTTGTAAAAGGGACGTCGTCACGCCATGTTTCTTTGTCTTTCTTACTTAGCTAGTTTGTTGGGAGGATGAATTGCTCGTTGTGAGCGTCATGTCCACTTTTACATTGTTTTTTACTGCATATCGAACAGCATTTGGGAACCGGATCGTTGGGGCAAGACTTTACGAGATACAAAATAGTAGCCATGCAATACATGGAGAAAAATAAAAATGTCAAAATATGCCACTCATATTTCAAGTTCCTTGCTTATCACGTGTGGTAGTTATGAGATGTGTTGAGGCTGAGCTGTATAAGCCACACCAGGCTGCAGCAGCGGTTGTTCATGGACGGTCACTGGCTCAACTGATCACAGAAACGATCAATGGACCATAGCAACCACTCATGGAGCCCGTCACTCAAGATAGCATCAAAGCTGGACCATAGCGACCACTCATGGAGCCCATTACTCGCAAGATAATACACACCAATGCACACAGCCAAGACCAGTCGCCTTTCTTTGCCAAGCTCCCACCCGAAATCCGCTACCAAATCGAGACAGAGTACCTCGTGAAATACCTATGGCAAACCGCCCAAAGCTCCGGAGCGCGCTACCTTCTGGCCCGGTGGCACATGACACATTATTCCTTGCAAACGCTGTGCAGCTTACCGCTCTCGCCGCTCTCGCTATGCTGCAAGCGCATGTTCCACGAGATGCGCGGCGACGGAGCAGACGACGACGACGACGCAGCGGCCATGGCCGCCCCCGCCAACCTGGCCGTGCTCTACTGCGCAACGCGCTACAACACGGAAATAGAGTCGTGCTTCCGAGTCAACAGCTGCGGGCTCTACATGGAAGGAACATTTGCATTTGATCGACTACGTCGCCTGCGCTTCATTAACGAGACCGACGAGCCCAGCTACCACGCATGGGTGTGGGCCATGCAGTTTATCGTAGAAGAGTCGAGGAACCTCACCGAGATCCAGCTGGAGTGGAATCCCATGATGAGCTTCCTCCCCACGAACAGTGCCAACGCAGACAAGCTCATTGGCTATTCGAAATCGGTGCGCATCGTCCGCCTTAGGGGGAATGTACCCTTGCTATGGGAAGAACAACTGAAGAGCTTGAGCCGGGTGCAGGTGCTCGTTGAGCCTCTGCTTTGGGACGAGAGGGAAGACAAGGCAATGCAAGAGGAAGCGGCTCATGCATTGCGAGCTGCTAGGGTGCGCGCTAGAGACATGGAGAGACATAAAGCAATGGAGGATAGAATAGCGTGGGAAGACGTTGCTTATGGGAAGAAGTCGTTGAGGGCGCGTATGTCGCGATGCTGCGTCGTCTTGTAGTCTTTTTTGTATATAAAGCAGTTAAACTCCCATAATGAATACCCCAGGCTTGAAAATTAACCTTTCAAACTCGTACGCCTCAAATGCCATCTCTCTATTCCTAAAAACAGTTCTCTCGTCGTATATCTTTGGGGCATCCAGCCCATGCTTTGCTCTGCAAATTACAGTATACGCTCCTTTTCGACGCCCCCAACAGCCACAGTATTTTACACCTCCCCTCTATTCATCATCCTTACTCAATATCACGCGTCAACAACCATATCTCCGTTGGTGTGATGACCGTTTGTCTCTGGCTCCTCGGGCGCCACATTGCTTTGACACCCGGGGCAGTTGTGAATTACTTCGTGCGCGTACACGTCGCAGTCGATGCAGAAGTGGTTGCCGCATATCTCGCACGCATATCTGGAGCTCTCACTGACGCCCTTTACTTTCGTACGCGCTTCCTCCTCGCCGCTCTTGTCTGCGGCACCCCCCGCCTTGTTCTTTGGCGGTTCCGGAAACGCAGCCTGGCAGGAGAAGCATCCTTTTGACTTTGCCGCGTCGGCCCACGGCACTTCAACCCAGTTCCGCAGCGGAAATAGATGGTGGTAGGAACGAGCAAGATGCGTGGACAGGATCAAAGTCAGCCCGCATGCTGGGCATTCTGCAGGCAGGCGGCACACTCTTGCTCCGCACCTCGTGCAAAGGTATCCCTCACGGCAAGGCTGATTATGGCACGCGCAGTAGCTCGTGCTCCCTCCTGGAGCTAACTTGCGCGAGGGGAACCCCATCTGCAATAAGCTCGCCGTACTTTGCTCCATTGTTCTTGTGACCGGCGGCGTGGTTGCCGCCAGGAACAGCTCCTTGAAATGCACTTCGTCCATGACGACATTATATTGCGACTCGTCGCCAGCGTTTGTCCGCGAGCAGAGCTCAGAGCAGATTGATAAATGTGCCGACAAACCGACGATAGATACACGTATCTTGTCTGAAATCAGGTTCGCAATTGTCTCGTGGATGTCGCCGGGATCGCTTGACAGCAGGGCACCGTAAATGATGAGGACTTCTCTCGTTCCATGCGAGGGCGCGTGGCTACAGGACAGGGAGAAGCAGTCGTTAGCATTCTTGCACTCTCAAAAAGTTGCGTTATTTGCCGTGGCATGAAACTCACAATAGCGCACCACGGCACATTTCCAGCGCATTCTGCAAGCTCGGGTTCCCTTGCGGATCCTGATTCTCCAACTCGCGCAGTTTTTCCAGGTGTTCGGTAGGATTGCCGTCCAAGTCGCTTATCCTGATGGCAACGCCATCCTTCATGCCAATTATTCCAAGCTGCGAAATGGGGTTCTGCTCGAAAAACTCCCGGACAAAGGCCGCGGCGTAGCTCAGCGTCAGCCGATACCGGGTCGGCAGCATGTCCTTTTCCGTCATGGCAAAGGACATGTCAATGACGAGGATCAGGTGTCGTATAATGCCGCGCTGCAACGGTGTCGTGTCGCGCATCAGCCGCCGGCGCTTCTCTGCCTCGAGCGTCGAGAGGTTGAGCATGCCATCCTGATCCTCCTCTGGCAGGTTCGTCTCCCACGTGCGCTTCGACCGCTCCCATGCCTGGGCGGTGTTGCGGTCCTTTTTTCGACGTGATCGAGACTTCTTGCCGCGCGAGGCTGACGCGCGGGAGGAGGAGGCGGCATTTGCGCCAGAGATGTGGTGGTCGTCGTCGCCGTCATCGTCGTCGTCGATCTGGTGCTCGCGGAGGTCGTCGTCTGAGAGGTCGTCGGCGACGAACTCGCCATCGGAATCGGCCATGGCGGCGTGGCGTGCACTTTGAGGTGCGTGTGACAACCAGAGGAGCTTTTCGGGTGCGAGTGAAAGGGTTGGGGAAGAGGGAAAGTTGGAGATGATGCTGCGCCGGTGGTGCAAATGAGGTGTGGCGTGGTGGGATAAATTCACGGCACGGTGGTGCACAGCTGTGGTGGGCACATTAACGGAGCTTCGACCTCGCTAGTGTCATATGCGAACCGACAATGCGGCCAATGGCGGTAACAAGCAATAGTGTACGAAATCTTCTAAATAAGGTATAATATAGGTAAAATGAGCGGTAATTTGTTAGATTCACTTTTAATACGATATCCCCTATCAAGATCGGAGCCTACCCAGCTAAACGTATACTTACATCGTCCGGCTGCACAGCATGCCTCTAGCCGCGTTAAGACGTAGGCCATCTCTTCCCATCTCCATGCAACTCTGCAACATGCAGAAATCTCTACTTTGCTAATCGTACTTTCTATATTCCCGTACAATACTATATTATGCAAGTGGTACCATGGCGGCCTCTTGCCTAGACCTGCGTAATGTTCCGCTAGTACGAAAGTGCCGACATGGGCAATTGGCTGTGCTTACGCAGGATTCAAGCGTATTCTTACTGGCTGGAAATCGATGACATACTGCCGCCCACGAGCTACTAGTCTCATTGCGTCTAACAGCCCTTTTACGACAAGGGCCTCGGCGTGTGAAGTTCCAAACGAAGCTGCGCATACATGGCCATTCACGGTTAGACTCAACGATGCTGGAAGAGCGGACCCGTCCACGAGGTGAGATGTAGGAGCTGTGCATTCATCATTGTACGACTCACCCGCCGCTTCGATGCCGCGGATCTGGTTGCAGAGCGTAGAGGCTCGCCCATGTAAGCGAGAGGCAGCCACTTCAAGTACTGATTGATTGTATACCCACGGGCCAAACCAGTAGGTACAGGCACCCCGTATATCGGAAGATGCCGCTCTTCTTTCTCGCTAATGCGCAACCGTCGCAACGAGATGTGCCAGAAAAGGAAAGGATATGTAATTCGATTAGTGAACATAATAAGCGCTTACAACGTGGTCGCAAGGATTGGAAGCTCAGACTACAGCCTCAACCACCACCAATGGTCAGATTCCCTCTAGTACTCTCATTCAGTGTCTACACAAAACTTTCTCACCATTTGCCCCAAGATCTAATCAACGACCGGACCATTTCAAAGTCTAGATGTTATTAAGAATGACGCGCCCAAAACGACATGGTATTTATCTCGTAATGGTCAGACTATGGCCGTGGCTTCGCTTGTCCTCTCATACTGCATCTTTTCAGCCACAGCCCGAATAGGCAATGAAGGATTGCCAAGCGCTTACTCTCTGGATAGCTTCACACTAACAGTCGCAGTTACTTGTGCTTACCGCAGCAACAAGGGTAGACCTATGCAGCCAAGTTCCCTCATTACCTCATTGATTCTAGGCGGCTGGGGTGGATTGTTGTCCGGGAAGAAGAGGTTGGCCGACATAAGCGATATGGTTCATACTGCGTATGCGTAATACGCTTACTTTTTATACAACCATGAGCCGTAATCAGCTCAAGTATAAAACCACTGGTTTGCCCATAATGTCTACGTTCTTGAACTTCGTCTCCCTCCCTCAGGCCTCCAGCCCTCTGTCAATCATCTTCCTACTTATCAATCCTCAATCATGTCTTCTCTCAAAAACACTCTCCTCTTGGCCATGGCTGCCACCATCCAAGCCTCCCCCGTGGCTCCCCAGAAGGCAGCTTCCAAAGCTTCGTCCCGGACGAGTCCGTCATGGGCTGGTCCCCTCCCAAGGACGCCGTCGACATCACGGGCAACACCGCCCTCATCAACAAGCTCAAAAAGGAACACGGCATGGAAGTCACCCCCGACGACGACGTAGTCGACGCCCCAACGTCCGCAAACCCAGCCAACGAAATCTCCGCCATGGGCGGCGCCTGCGACCAGGGCAAGTGCCCCGACTACTTCAAGCCCTTTGACATGATGTACACCTGGACGCAAATTGAGCAGCCCGGCGGCGGCGGCGCTCCCCCGACAACCATCGTCTGGAACGACTTTGTCGTCCGCGTCAACGACTGCGACAAGTGCTACAGCCACAAGGTCGGCTCGACCCACGGCGGCTGCTACGACTTTACCGCCTGCGGCCGCAAGCAGGCAATCTGCGTCGACTCGGGCAAGGACCGCGCCCACCGCATCTGGAAGGACTCGAATGTCAAGAAATGCTACAAGATGACGGAGATTGGCTTGGGCGGCTGCGGGTTTGTGCAGGCCCGTGTCATTTGGCGCCCGGATAATCAGGTTGCCTGCAACTGGTGAGCAAAGCAGAGCTTGTATAAGCTGCTTGGATGAGGTGGGATATGCTGGAGTAGCTTTCCTGCTGGATGGACAGTAAGTAGCTATGTCTCGTGTACTACAAGTACAGCCATAGGTCAATGTGCTATTTAATTCATAAACACTTTCACGTCGTATTCCGGTTAGCAGCAAATACCGAATCTGAGCATCTAAACTCGAGCTGCACGTAAAGGAACGAATAGAAGATATCTGAATTAATCGCATTAATCGCATTGGGGTATACTACGGAATTGTATCTAAATCAATAACCAGCTAGGCGAGCTGCACTTACATGTCATGCAGCCTCCACCACTAAACAAGCCAGTAAAACCGAAACAAGAATACATCCACCAGTTCAGTCCAAGCCCATGATGATACTATAATATGTAACCCGTTCGTGAGATGAAATGAAAACTGTAAAAAGCACATTTCTCTTCAAGTTCGTATGCAAACCACCGTCTTGTACCGTTCACTTCCCAATTACCCAAACAAGTCGTTGTTGTTTCTGATCCAGCCGGGTACTTTAGGACTAATTGTTGATTCTCGGCGTTGCGTGGATTGCTGCGCGGTATGTGAGTTGGACAAAGTCCACATTTGGACTTTGTCACGTCTGCTCTTTGTTATACGGCGCTTTCATGATTCGTTTGTCTGAATCCGTTTTTTTGTGTTCTGCCCAGAGAAGCTGCCCGGAGGCAGGGGGTTAATCGAGCCCCAAATCTGAGGCGAGATGTAGAAGTCGTGACAATAAATGACGTGACGTAAGAAGAAGAAAAAGTAGGTCAAAAAAGAAGGTAGGGAGTCAAGTCCCTATTGCTGCCGCCCCAAAACGCCGGTTGAAAAAGAAGGAATAAGCACGGCATAACCGGGGGACCAGATTATGGGTATGTTGTGTCCTCGGGCATGGGCCAGTCATCCTCGGTAATACTCGACCAGAAGGTCCAGACGGCAACGACGGCCAGCAGGGTAAAGAGTGTTTCGATAAAAGACCCGTCAATTTTGCCACTGGTGCCGTCGCAGATATACTTGCTGATGACGTAATTGAACACTTGGCCGATGGCAAAAAGCAGGGCGGCGGCGGTCAAATACAGCATTGGTCGCTTCTCGCCGAGGATTCGGATGACCAGGATGGCCTCAAGGACGTAAAAGGCAACGAGGAAAATGAGTGGCACTAGTTGATAGAGAACATAGAGTGCGATGTGGCGATTGGGTAGCCCATAGCTCGAGTCCCAGAAGCCAGTCCATGAGAGGCCGGTGTCAAGAGCGATGTAACCTGTGCCGATGAAGAGGACAGCGGCAGAGACAAAGGTAAGACCGACGGACAAGGGCGTGCCGTCGTCAATGAGTTGGTAACCGACAAGGGCGTTGAGCATGAGCATCCATGTGGTGGCAATGATCATGCCAATGTGAATTGCACTGAAGGCCTGTGCGTATGGCGTCAGTAGACCTGATATGGAATGCAGGGTTTGGAGACTAAAAGAGTACAGGGGTCCAACGTACAATGCGGGCTGTGCTGTTTAGAGGAAAGGATCCAACAGAGAAGATTTCGCATATGCTAATGAAGATGTAGCCGATGAGAAACAGTTGCATTTCCCTGTGCAACAAACGTCAGCGGCTTGAATGGCTAGGAGGCAAAAAGTTGAACATACCTGCGTCCGACGGCCGCCTTCTTCCTATCTGACTTGAGCAGGAGGAAGACGGACGTGGCGATGGCGGCACCACAAAGAATTATGGAACCAAGATTGCCGAGGTGACGATCACCGCTCAGCGGAATACCTTTGAGAGTGCATCCTTCCCAAGTACCTGTTTGGTTGTGTGTGCTTGAAATCAGGTTGCAAACGGGCAAAGTAGAGTCTTTGCAAAAGTCCTGTGTAGCAGCAAGAGAGGTTAGAGTGTGGGACAGGATTGGAGGGCACGCCCAGCGTGTGATGCAGAGCACAGAGTAGAGAGGAGAGGCCATACATTAAAATTTCCAAAGGCGGTGGAACCCATTTTGACTGCGGACGCTCGATGAGCTCAAGAAAGCAGCCGTCCGCAGCTGAATCCTGGGGTGCGATAAATTGCCTGGAGGATGTGGTGGTTCGTGTTTTGGCAGAGGCGGTGGTGGTCAGTGCCGGCGGCTGGGCGGTGACGACAAAGATCGAGCCAAACGAGACTAGAATCGAGCTTAACTAGACGCGACTCGGGAGCGGTACAAGCCCATACAAGGACTTGGTCGAGGCGATGAAGAGAATTTCGTGACGCGAGAATAATGGCTCGAGGCGTTCGGTTCGAGAAGAGTCGGTCGAGGTCGAAACGGAGAGGGAGCGCAGCGATTGTGACCAGCTGGATCCGGCGGCAGCGGCCGAGGGCGGCAGTTGCGTAGATTGGAGAGCGGATGCGGATCGCAGATGCGTCTTCAATTGGCAGCAGACGATGCGAGCAAGATGGCGACCTCGCAATACGATACGATGTGTAGGAGCAAAGATCGAGAAAATTCGTCTTTTCCGCGCTCTGCGCCGTGGCTCGTAGGGTTTGGTTCGGGATGCTGAAGAAAGCAAGACCGTGGGTGGCCGTGGGTTTCGGGGGAGATTGCACGATTAGTACGGGGAGCGCCTCTGAAGCGGGTGCTGGGTACTGGGTGCTGGGGGGGTGTGTGGTGTCTGGAAGGTGAAGGCGCCACGGAACGGGGTTGGCCAGTCGTCCCAGTCGTCCCAGTCGTCCCAGCTGGACGCGGGAGGCCCTACGGCGGCGTTTTACTGGACGTCGACGTCCGGTACTTGGGGGCGGGTACCTGGCTGCTAGGCCAAGTTTGGGTGGGGGAGCAGGTAGAGTTCAGGTTCAGAGCACGCCCGTGTGACGTGCCATGGAGCCCTGGCCGCAGCCCACGACCCTGGTGCCCGCGAGTGCAGGCTGGCAGAGGCTGGCAGCAGGTACGGAACCACGCTGCAGGAAGGGGGGGTGTGGGTGTGGTGGGCGAGGTGTGCAGCGTGGGCTGGGGGGTCCCCAGACTAAGATGGCTGGGCAACGTCATTGGCCGCCAAAGTAATATTACATGCTCCGCCCAAGCTTGGAGAGACATGGCAAGAGCAACCACGGCGACGAGACATACAAGAGTCGAATTCATTGTGTGGCTAGTGAATTGGTCCTTTTTTTTTTTTAGGTTGGCCGTCGAACGAGATGAGTATGAAGAAGTTGTCTTGCCATAAACGTGAGCTAGGCTCAGATGTTCACTGTCGCCGTGCTCGTAGGATCTGGATATTGCATTTGCCGCACTCCGTAAGCCGTTCATGTCTCTACAACGGCGGGACGACTGCCGAGCCGTGTCTGTATGCCCTGCCCCAGCCTCCTCCGCCTTCTGCTAACAAGCCACTGCCGATGCATGCCTCTGTTGTCGTTTGTTGCTGTTCATGATGGTAATCATTGCATAGCACGCTGGTGGCAAGGTTTATTTTTAAATCTGCCCAGCCGGGATCTCTTCTCCGCTGCTTACTTGTAGCGACGAATAGCCAGTCAGGCTCGCCAGTCATGTCATGCCATGAACGGAAAACGCATGATGATGTGGTCGCCTGGTGGCGGTGCAACGACATGATGATATCTGTGGCGCAGCCAGCCTTGACGTGCATGCGAGGGTGCTCCCATGGCCGTCGTCCGTTTGCTCACCATGGCAGCTAGCCAACTCACCCGCATTCTTTTGCTGTTCGCCACAGCTTCAGAGGCTGCGTCGCATGCTCACGGCATTGCGCTAATCAAAATCCTGATTTTACTTGATGGACTTCTCTCAGGAGCAAAGTGGCTTGACTCTTCCTTGCATCCGGCTACTGCAGCTACCAGCGTACATTGAGAAGTAAATGCAAACCTCTCAAGGAACTAGACCAAAGGACCCATCACCACTCGGATGAGAGAGCTGCCTCTTTGGCCCTACATTCACCTTCCAGCACACAGAACATGGCGATCAGCTGCCTGCCAAGAAAATTCACTTGGTCATGACCCATGCTTTCGTGGCAATCCCACTTCCAAGCTGCCCTCCCTTGGCTCAAGCCTACGGAAGAAACGAGTAATACTCGCCAGCAAGGATTGGAATGAAGGCGGCGCACTAACGAAGGACGGGTTTCCATGCGACGGTGTTACACGCCAAAAGCCAGGGTCTCGGTCTGGTCTCGAGGCGGCATGCTCGCCCTCCCTTTTTTTCCTTCTGGCATTCGAGAACCAAGCCATGCAATGCAATACCGCATTACCACATGAGAGATTTCCCTTTTACTCTTTTTTTCTCTTGGACCAAAGCGCCCGCCAGCCCAGCATGACATGCTCTGCTTGTACCTGGCGCAGGGCAATAAATTGGATGCCCGCAGACATGGAATTTAAAATTACTGCGGAGCCGCCCCTCGCGGGTCTCGACAGATGCGCTAAACCTGGGCCTGCCTAGCGGCTCGCGATGCTGCAGCCGCAATTTGCGCTCTGGGGCCTTGCCTTTTCCCGACAAGCGACTTCTTCCTACCAGAAACCAAAGGGTCCATGAGCGCACTCGGGGCTTCCATTTCAAAACGCTTCTATTCGCCCCGTTAGTTCCATTCTCTGCCCAGAGGCCCACCCGACCGCTCCAGCGACTGGACTTGAGCCTCCGAGTCCCAAGATGTCGTGCAGAAAATGCACCGAGAGTGCATGCCAGAGGGCATTGTTCCGGCATCTGTTGCCCAGCCGGCGCACTGCCGTGGCATTTCCATTGTTACGAGGACGACCAGACCATTGTTGGCCCCCAATTCGGGCTCAAAGCCCATTTAGATGACACGCGTTTTATATTGACCTTGTCGAGGTCGCAGGCTCAAGGCTTAGTAGATGCCAAGACGCCTTCGTGTAGCCCTCGTAGACGGATACAGCCGGTGATACATGCAACAACATGCCATGTTTGACTTTCGTCTGAACAGCTTGACATGCACAGACAGCAAAAAGAAGAATCCTCCCTATCAAATTCCCATCAATGCCACCGCAGTGAAACAAGCTGCTGCTACAGAAAACACCCAGGAGAAGCAAAATGCGTTGAAACATGTCCGTGTAGCACCCTGCTGCCGCCCGTGGCTGAAACGGATCGAAAACAAAGCCGTCGTAGCGAGGCAAATCTGACAATGCGTAAGCTCACATCTCTCATGCCATTAAAACTACTAGCGATCAGCAAATGAAAAATCTCATTTTTTGTTCTCATCGGCCCCGGGGCTGCTTATTTTGGGTGGCTTTATTGCCTATAATTACGCCAATACGTGCCAGCCTGCGTTTTGGGGGTCCGTGTGGGTGTAAGTCAAGGGGTAGATAGATGGGTGGCCGTTGCGCGACGCCGCCTAGGCCGATCTTCCGCGTCAATCACCCGCCTCACGTTTCTTTTTGCGCAAAGGACGGGCTTAAAGAGCGTGCAGCAAAACCACAATGCGACAACTGGGGGGTAGACGCAGGGGGGAAAGAAAGGCCCTCGTACGAGTAGCTTTGGTCGCGCTGCCAATGATGCGTGCTTGATGCAATGTCGGAGTAGGGGCATCTGCATGTCTCTTTTGCGAGGCTCCGCGATGCGTCACTGGCTTTACTATGTCTCTCTATGTAACAGCGTTGAGCAATGCACCTCTCGTAGCGATAGGAGGAGAAAGTCTACGATAACGCTTTCTTAGCCTTTCTCCTGAGACCCATTGCAGGCAACGCCTACAGTCGCAATCGTAGAGTCTATGGCAAGCTGCCAAACTTTCACATAACCATAGAGCGGATGAGCAACTTGCACGAATATTGCAGTTTTAATAAAAGTGGTGGAATCGTCATTTGCATAGTTTCAACTCTATTCACTCCTGTTTAGCACCCTTTCTAGTCATGACCAAAAGCAGCGGGTAAGCTCGCATCCCGTTTAGGAAGTTCGTACACAGCGATACGACATCGCACCATAAACCTCTATAATGTACTACCCTATGACAGCAAACAAAAACTTTCAATGCGGTCATTCATGTTTTCTTGTTGACAAACGCATTATTCTTCATTCACATCACCATATTATCCTTGCATTCAACATGATGCCCATGCCGCTGCCCGCAAATGTACCGCTCGCCTTGGCCTCATGGTACCAGTTCCGCTTCGACAAGTCAGCAACCACCGAAATACCTGACGAACAACAATCAGTTCTCTCAAACAAGTCAAATTGGAAAGGAAACGGGTGGACAGCAAAAGTACGGCTCTCAAACCGTCGGTTGGGTGGCATGTACAAGCAGAAACAGGCAAAAGGCTGCATGGAGATAAAATAACAGCTCAAAATGCTTTGCAATATTATTCGGTTATTATAGTCTTCACTTGACGCACATCTAGTAACCAACCATCGGCTCTGCCGTTTTGCTATACCCCGAGTCGTCGTCCTCTCTCCAGTATCCTCGGTAGCCTTGCCGGTACAGCTCCGAACGCAACTCCCGCGACCGCTCCAACTCATCATTGTTCGCACCGTCCTCAAGAATCGGCTCCGCGTCCTCCAATACCATCTCTATATACTCAGTCTCCAGGAATCCATTCTTTTCCATCTGTCTGC
The DNA here is from genome assembly GCA_003056585.1 of Lecanicillium sp. MT-2017a. Classification (NCBI taxonomy): domain Eukaryota; kingdom Fungi; phylum Ascomycota; class Sordariomycetes; order Hypocreales; family Cordycipitaceae; genus Lecanicillium; species Lecanicillium sp. MT-2017a. The sequence goes on from PXYN01000342.1 coordinate 28,513, forward strand.
GTCCCAAAAGACATACCCGCAGGCTCTCAGGCACGACTCGTAGGGTTCCATGGGCGTTGCATAGAGTAGATTATCCGCGTACGCCCACATCCAGCTCTTCTTGGGGCCAGGGTCGTCGTCTGCTCCCGTAGCTGGCAATTCATCTGCTTTATAACGGCCATGGTGTCATGCCCCGCACGGCACATGTCATACCAGTGCTGGTTAAGATCAGAGAAAGCAGTGCCTAAAAATTCTATAGCGATGGGGGGCAGCTTAGAGCCCAGTATCAGATTTAGATTTTATAGAGACTGTTTATAACTATATAAAAAGGTTTAATATTAGTAGCATAAAAAAGAATTTTCTAAAGAATAAATGAAATTAGTTATTTCTTAGTTAGATATTAAAAAGAAGATTAAAAATCTTTTAATAGAAGGAAAATATTCTTTATATATTTAATTTTCTAGCTTATATAGACTTATTATTAAATTATTATATTTTCTTAGATTTCTTATTAGCTTCGATAATAAGAAATCTATAATAAGTTTAATATAAATAGTATAATATTCTAGAAATCTAATTTTAGATATTAGCTATTTATATATTCTTATTATATATATAATATAATTATAATATATTTATATAATATTCTTATACTAAGCAATATAGATCAGTAGCAAGATAGAAAGGTATATTAAGGGCTTTATTATCTAGCTAGATAAAAAGTTACCAGATCTCTAGTGATCAGTCTAAGCAATAGTTTCCATACCTATACCGCCAACATAGCTCTTCAAGCTACGTCCTCGTCTTCCCCATCCAGCCCACGTTCTGAGAAAGTCCAGAGCCGGGCGAGCCTTGTAGTTAGCCAATACACTAGTCAGTCACCTGCTTCGACCGTGTCAACCAGTGACAGCCAGCGAGGACTGTGACAAGATCCTATATATCTAGATCATAATACTACAGTTAATCGTAAGAGTATTTCTATCAAAATATACTAGCTAGACAAGTTAAAGGCTAGCTCTTCTTAGTAGCTGGAGAGAAAACTGGTACATTATATAATGAACATTTAAGATGTTCGTCTGCAAATCTACTACTATTTCCGAATATTTCATGACAATACATCTGCGAAGCCTATCGTCACAACCTTCCCTGAATGAAGGGCTAGCGCAATTATTCCGCTAGACGGTGATACAGAATAGAGAGACCGCTGATAGCTAGGAGGAAGCCAGAGCACTTTATGCCCGTCTCGCTGGATCCACGTCTTATCAAGGCTAAGACCGTAACCGAAGAATTGATGTGTGGCTAATTGTAAACCTGAGCGGGCCTGACGTTTTAGGTGAGACACTCTTGGGTTCCCGAGGCTAATCCCGTATGTATCCTGGCTCTCAACTTGAACTTGTCCGGTCACATGCAGCTGCATAGCGCCCATTTCAGTGAGGATGTTTGACCCGGTGGTGTCAAATGATAGACATAGAGGTATAGCGTGAACAGCTAGGGTGTATTGCAATGTTCCTTTCTCAATATCGCAGATTTTGACTGTTTTATCGCTTGAACCTAATGCAAGCCACTTGTTATCACTGGAAAAAGCAATCGAGCTTGTCCAGCCATCGTGGTACTTAAGCGTGTATTGTAGTATCCCCGTGGTCGAATCCCAAATCTTAACTGTCTCAGCTGACCTTGACGCGAGCCGCTTGCTGTCAGAAGAGAAGATAAGAGGCCATATACTCCAATAGCTGCCCGCAGCGGCGTTTAGTGTGTGGTGTACCATACCAGTCCAAGTATCCCAAATCTTGACTGTGTTATCTGTCGACGCAGATGCAAACCACTTACCATTCGGGGAAAAAGAAACTGACAGAACTGATCCGTTGTGGCCTTCTAGAGTATATTGTAGTGCTCCTGTCACAGTATCCCAAACTTTCACGTCATTACCGCTTTTGCCTGACCCTGAAGCGAGATACTGACCGTCATTTGAGAACGCAACGGATCTCACTGAGTTTCGATGACCCGCCAGTGTATGTTGCAACGCTCCAGTCATTGCATCCCAAATCTTCACCACCCATTTGGCACTATCATCTCCTAAAGTGGTTATTCCTGTCCCTGATGCAAGCTGCTTGCCATTGTTTGAGAACGCAATTGTAGTAACTGGCTCTTTATAGCTCTCGGGCCCATCTTCTATCCCTGCTATTGCCATATCCCATATTTTAATTGTCCCATCACCTGACCCTGATATAAGCTGCCGATTATTGGTAGAGAATACAACTGAGGTAACCGCTCTCTCATGACCTTTGAGTGTATATTGTAGTGCCCCGACTGTTATATCCCAAATCTTGATTGATTCGTCTCTTGATCCTGAAGCGAGCCATCTATTATTGCTTGAAAACGCAACAGAGTTAACTGCTTTATTGTTTCCATGGCCCTCAAGTGTGTATTGTAATACCCAGGTTGTTATATCCCAAATCTCGATTATACCATCTAATCGCCCAATCGCAAATCGCTTACTATCTCCAGAAAATGCAACCGATTCGACAATAATATCATGTCTCTTGAGCGTGTGCTGTAGTATGCCAGTCGCCACATCCCAAATCTTGACTGTTACATCGTTCGATGCTGATAATGCAAGTAGCTGACCATCACTAGAAAACGCGACAGAGCTATTATGCACATCTTCATAGTTTTCGAATTCATCTCTTCGTGCTGCTGCTGATGTAACATTGTCTATAGGTGCATGTTGATATGTCTTTGTTGTTAAATTCCAGACTTTGAACGTCTTGTCTCTTTCACCTGAGCCTGATGCAAGCTGGCTGCTATCGCTAGAGAATGCGACGGACTTGATAGAACCGAGGCCCCTGAGTGTATGTCGCAACAACCCCGTTTCCATGCTCCAAATTTTAATCGTCTCGTAAATTGCTGAGCTTGACACAAGCCACATGCTGTCACCAGAGAACGCCACTGAAGTAACAGAATCAACGTGGCCAACAAGCTCGTATCGTAGCGATCCTGTTACTGCGTCCCAAATCTTGACCGTTGCAAAATTCGATCCCACTGCGAGGAGTTTCCCATCACTAGAGAAAGCAACCGAGGTAACTCTGCGATTATAACGAACCGAACATTGCGGTGCTCCTGCTGTTGTATCCCAAATCTCAATCGACTTATCGGCTGGGTCGAACAGCGCCAGTCGCCATCCATTGCTTGAGGACGCGACGGCCGTAATGTGAAAGGTAGCATAGCGCTCGGGAATGGGCTGTGATGCTACCTCGGGGCTGCTGCGATATGCAAGCGTAGTTTGTAGCGCTAGCTTCTCTATATCCCAAATCTTAACCGTATTATCAAATGATCCGGATATAAGCCACTTGCTATCACCTGAAAATGTAACTGAGCTAACTGAGCTGCAATGACCCTCGAAAGTGTGTTGCAATGCTCCTGTTACTGTGTCCCAAATCTTAACAGTCATATCATCTGAGCCTGATGCGAATATTTTGCCATTCGTAGCAACTTGAACTGAGGTGATTGCATCATCGTGTCCCTCAAGTGAATATTTCAATACTCCTGTCTTTAAATCCCAAAGCTTAATCATCTTATCATCTGATCCTGATATAAGCATTTGGCTATCAATAGAGAATTTGATAGAATTAACGCGATTAGAATGGCCGTTGAGTATGTATTGTAGCGTCCCTGTGACTGTATCCCAAATCTTGACCATTCCATTGCATAGTCCAGATGCAATCTGGCTACCATCACTGGTAACCGTGATTGAGTGAACTTTATCACAATGCCCTTGAAGTGTGAATTGTAGTGTCCCTGTCGTTATGTCCCAAATTTTAATTGTCTGATCAGTTGACCCAGATGCAAGCTGCCTACTGTCACTAGAGAACGCGACAGTGTTGACGAAACCTTCATGGCTGCTGAGTGTATATTGAATGGCGCCGGTCAGTGCATTCCAAATTTTAACTGTTTTGTCAAATGACCCTGACGCGAGCCACTTCCCATCGTTGGAGAGCGCGACCGAGCTAACCCAGCCGTCATGGCCCAAAAGCGTTTGCAAGCAAGGGCTCCAACACTGCTCCGTGCGTGGTTTTGTCGTTATCCAGCTAATATGCCCCTGGAATGTCTCTCGAATAGTGCACCTTTGCGGGGCAAAGACAAGCGCTGAGGAGTAGAGCTGAAGCGGTGCCTGATCAACGACTGAGTGACAGCTGAGGATAAAGCGCTTCGCGTCATGTAAAAATTTTGAGACTTTGGCAATACTATCAACCTAGTAAATTTTTATTAGCAATATCCAACCTATAAAAATCGGAAACGTACATCGACCAAGCTCTGTAACACGTCTATAAACTCAATGCTTTCTGATAAACTGCCAATGAGGCTTAAAGCTTCGAGCCAGTTGAGGAAGTGGTACTGAAGAAAAGGGAATGCCTGGTGACTATCATCAAGTCTGGTTCCACTACTCTTCAAATGATGTACCCAGTATAAGCAGGCATATTTGACCTCCGACGGTAGACAATTATCAATCTTTTGTCTGCTAACATCCTCTCGAAATGCTCCAGGCTTTTGTAAATCACAGATATCTTTTCTCAGATAAGAACCATTCATCAGTAGATGCAAACATCTGGTTGCTAGAATGTTGTGGGTTGCTTTCTTGTCAACCCGAAATTGGTGCGTCTCGCATTCGAGAAGAAAATCTTGGAATGATAAGTGGAAAAGTTTCACTGGAGTGCTGGAATTGGATGGTATGTCGAGAACCGAATGTAAGAGATCGAGCCTACAGTCAATATCTATCTTATCTACTCCAAGTAAGCAAGATAGACTGGTTGTTGACAGCGGCCTAGCTAGAATAATAATAGGACCAACAATGTCCCGAAACTGACGTATTGCATTCTTCTTGGCCGGCTCTGTCAGGCCGACAAGCAGCTGGTCTAACACAGGGGAGTATGTTGCGTCAAGTTTTGACATTTCGCTGGTCTGATAGGCGAGAATCTTCTTAAGCTGCCTATCTGGGGACGCGAGTTTGCGATCGCTAATAAAGCGGCACGCAGTCGCTGCGAAAATGAACAGCGGGACCGCCAATTCGGCAAGTTTCCTGATGTCTGCTAGACATGGCCAATCTGGTGATAAGAAGCGGTCTATTGACACTAGCCTGTTGTAATTGTCTCTGATATTTGTAAGTTCTCCCTGCAAGAACTTGAATATATCATGATAGACAATATGCTCATTAATTTTATGAAGCGCTATATCCTGGTATGTGCCACTGATTCTGTCGAACTCAAGACGGATTGGAAACTCTGGTCTACTAGTGACGAGGCACCTGAGACGATGTGAGGATAGTTGTTGTAGTTGCGACAAGAGGCTAATAATAGCTTGAGCGTCTTCCTCGCAGTCGCACTCGTCGAGAGCATCAATAATAATCACGATTATCTTCGGGGACTCTGCGGTCACCTTGATCTCTCGAAAGGGTCTTAGGATAAGCCTCATAAACTGCGTTTGCAGAGCTTTGTCGGCAATAGCGTCGTCAGCCTCGATTGCGTTTTGAATTTGTTGACCTAAGTCAGGGTGCTTGCGGGCAAGCTGGGCGGCAATTGTAGGAAATAAGCGTGCTCCTTTACTACGGTTCCCTTCGCCCCTTTTAAAGAAGAAACTGCCTCCAAGTATTTCCCTTTCGCTGAGCTTCGCGGCCACCGTGCGAGATATGGTGGATTTCCCAGTCCCAGCCATGCCTTGAAGCCAGTATATACATTTGCCACATGGCTCATCTACCCAGTCGTCAATCTGGCGGAGGATGTCCACTCGAGTCCCAGGATAGCATAGTGGCTCGTGTTCGATATCGTGGGAATTATGGTCAGCGGCTCCGATCGGCCGCAATTTACTTAGGTCGATGTCTTGTTCTAAGCGACGAACACGTTTCGAAGATGTACGGATACTTTCTTCCATATGGCGAACTCGTTGCGAAGTGTCTTTCTGGACGTCTGCTATCACTTCACACAGTTAGTTTCGCTAGGAGCAAGATTCGGTATTGCTTGAACTAACACGCTAGGGTGTCGCTGATTCTCATCTCAGCCTCTATCCTGTTAGGCGGGATGCGAGATAAAAGATCCTTTGCAAATGCAGCTGCCGCCATTGCTGCATATCCTTGCCAGTCCTGGTTCTTATGTGAGTCCGAGTAGTCGCATATACCACGAATAATAAGACACGGGAACTGATTCACCAGTCCTGCTGCTTCCATTTCAAAACACAGAACGTCCTTGTCCATAGCAAGCCTATCGCGAATTAATGCATCCTTCATTAGTTGATTTGCTGAGGCAATCAAGCCGTAATGAATTGCTGGATTATCGTTATATTCAGTCCGCTCAAGCCGCAATACCAAGTTGGACTGTTTCTTGGCGCAAACTTTTGCGCAGCCTCTCGTATCGTTGTGAACAACGTCAGCTTTAAATAGCATATCACTATCTGGCTCCGGCCGCTGATAGTCCTGTCGTAATCTCTGATTTTTCTCGAGGATGGAGTTGATAGCTGCTTCGATTTGATGTCCTCTCCTCGTATACTGGGCCCGTATTCCTGTTAATGCTGTTCGCAGAATTGTCGGAGGTTGGTTTAAATATTGCGTGTGCTGAAAGGCCTTATTCTGTATCGTCTTGCCAAAGTCATACTGGAAAACGCCGCTTTCTCCATTACGAGGCGCGCTGACTACAATATCACCCAGACGGATATCGTGCTGCTTGCTTGGGGCGCCGCCGCCAATGCCCACCATCAAACCAACCCTGACATTAGGAAAGCTGTGCAGCATGTTTGTCGCTACAATGGCCGCAGAAGCTGTCCCGTATTCACCATCGGGTAACACAGCGATGACGACGTTGTGTTTTCCGAGTCTACCTAATGTATAGTCGTTGGTGTCGTTGCGCGACACGAACTCTGGTGCTTCGTGCTCCTCGTCAAGGAATTCCTGTGCAGCGACATACTCCGTCTTAATGGCGCAGATCCAGCCGACGTTATAAGTTTCGGGATTCGACATAATTGCCCCTGAAAGTATGTAAAAACAAACTTAAACGCTAGAAAGCAAACAATATAGAGAGCAAATACCGTCTATCTGCTCGATACCTAAAAGAGGGGTTAATACATACATAACTGGCATTGGGCAAGAGAGGCTGCGGCGCAAAGACAAAACGCTTGCTGACATAATATGTTCTGGTCCATCTGTTTCGGATATATATACAACCGTACATATGCAGCATCCCAATTACAGAAGCAATCCAGTAACCAGCTTTTCCAATTTTAAGTTTATAAAATACAATATAAATCTATACTAAATTAGCTCTATTATATTTCTTTATAATTTATATATAACGCGGTTGATAAGCAAGCTATAGAGTAAATTTCAACATTCACCATCGCCCCTAAATCGCGAGCCTTCCGTTCTGCGATCTGTCTGGCACCTAAAATAAAATCTGAATATTCTATACGCTTAATTACGTTAAGAGCTATCGAACGATGCCGCCGCGAACTCCCGACGAGTTCGTGGCGGATGTGCCATGGTCATCGACCAAAGAAACCGGGGCATCGAACGGAGTCGGTGGCATCCTCACTGTGGCATCTCAGCAACGAACCCGACCCAGCCTCAAGATGAAATCGGACAGACCCGGAACGGACTCAGGAGCCCCTTAGAGCTCTACGAAATGAAATATTGAGCTTGGTCCCTAAGAGGGTGGTTGACCAAGTATCCTCATTCCTCGAATCCCTAATTGCTCTCGCGGGCAACCCCCCACAAAGCCAGACACTATCCCCCGAAGAAGTCCCGAAAGGGGTACAAGACCACATCACAAAAGCAGTAGAAACAGCAGTCACCTCCGTGATCCAAAACACCTTTATCTGGCCTTCGTATGTGGCCTGCTCCAGGAGGCTGCTGATGTACTGTAGGCCCTTGCGTAAGATGAAGTTTATGGATATGTCGTCCATTCCATCCACGTAGTAAGTGTTATTCCGGCCCCACGCTTTGTCGTGAAGTACCATGTCGTTATATACTAGAGTATTGGATGGTTAGCGACTGGGTCACCTTCTCAAGATGGCCTGCCAAGGGAAATCTTACTTGCAGCAACTCGCAGCTTTTGCGGCCCGCCACACAACCAAGAGAAATCCCGTCTTCAGGTGTAAGATTGATGAGATGGGCAGATCGGAAGTCTTTCTTCCGGACGCCTCCCAGATGAACGGGATGTCGGGCCAGAGTGTTACATCATGGTAGTGCGGTGCGTTTATCTAGTTGATACAAAATTCAATCAATCTATTTCTAGACGTTGTGGTGTGTTAGAAGAGAGGTTCTGATAGTCGGGGGAATGGCAGTCCCCGGGAGGGGTAGGCGATGTGTTATAGGAGATGTCCTCGCTACCTCGCCAGGTTTTGCAATATCAGACTGGCGGTGAGGTCAATTCGTACGAGTGCTATAGAGAAGCGGGTTCTCCATTCGTAGATTCACGGAATTTGGGCGTGTTATCCGTCGCGTATTTGCCGAGCCATGAGTTCAAACGCCGTTGAATGTGCGAAGAGGAGAACGAAACGATGTGGACCAGGTGGAGCAAGGCGAGGACGAAAATACGTCACAGCCGTCGCCACGAGGTTAGCCCGGCCTTTACAACGTCCACTGTGGATCGCTGTAGACACCACTGAAGGAGTCGAACACTGGGTGGTGGCGACGTGAGGATTGGTTATTGACGCTCGCAGAATTCGAGGAGCAGCTTACTCGTGGTACCTGGCAAAGAAAGTACGGCAGGAGTGCTGTGTGCGTGGCGGCCTGCTTCGCCGGTGCAGGCACATAGTAATTGTCGTAATAATACAGTCATTACACGGAAATAATTCAGCCCCTGAGGATCACTTTTTGGAGCCGCCTTGTAGTGGCTGCTCTGGGCGTGGTGGGTGCCTGTAATCTCAGCCAACAGATCTCGGGAGGCCAGATAAGGAGTCGGTCGATAGGGGAGACAGAGAGTGCGTAGCTGTCATTTTCGTTTGCGACTTTTGCTTCAACATCTTCACCACCACCATCCATTCTCTTCGCCGGCCTGCCCGCCCGTCCTTCCTTTACATCCCCCGCGACAGGAGCGAGACCGACCCCAGACTCCCAGACTGACAAGACCCTCCAAGTCCACCTTTTTGGAGCGTTGCAACCTCCACACCCCACAGTCGCCGTCCCAGCTGCCATCGTCTGTTTGGCAGCAGAGCATTGATCGTGGCCTACCATCGCTAGTTGTATCAGAGATCCAGTCCAGTTTTTTTTGTTCCCTTGTCTGGGCAAAGGCTAGGCTCGTCTAGGCAGATATCATCTTGCACACTGGCAAGATACTTTCGGATCGCCCAGATTGACTCCCGCCAGAGCCAGCGCCAGAGACACTCCGCCCCGACTTCGGCTCCCCGGCTCGGGTCATCTGCACGGCTCATTCGTCACGTCCTCGCAGGGAAAACGGCGAAACGTGAGGCTCCGGTGTTTGCCGCCGTTACTCGTACCTGTCGCTCAGCACCTCTCAGCGCAGCGCCGCCACCGTCATCTGCTCCCCACCGTTCGCCGCCGCCGTCATCACCAGACCCCCATAATTAAGTCTCCGCCGAGCCCATCGCCGCGCAGACTACTCACCCGAACAACCACTCATCTAACAGCCTCCAGCCCGGGGTTCCGCGTTACACTGCCCAGATGACCACTGCGACATACGTCGTGCACTCATAGCGCCTGGCCTTGTCTTTTGTTAGTCCGCTACTGCAGCAAGCATTCTTGCCTTCGATTTACGCCCTCGTGCCCGTCCTTGTCTTCTTCCCCTCGCATTGTTCCAATCACTTGCAGGAGGGCGCTGCTGCCAGACAGCCCCATAACCGCCCAAAATTCCTCCCAACAACGGCAGCCGTCTCCCTTCCAACATTCCTCTCCGCACTCTTCCTACGCGCTCCAACGACGACTACGACTACGGCTACGGCTACGATCACGACTCCGGTCACGACCGCTCCCAGTCGGCCTCGCTGCTCCCTGCCTCTGCCGCCGCGGGAAGCACTCCTCGCCATAGCCAGCCCAACCGCCGCCGCTCCTCCTTCGGCTCCGCCTCGCCTTCGGACGGCTCCTGGACCGATACCGGTGACATTGGCGAGCAGCTCGACGACGACAACGACCCCGTTCGTCTCCAGCTGCCCGAAGACATCGAGCAGGAACTCCTTGCCGGCGTTTCCAAGCGACAGCACCGCCAGTCACGGCAGTCCAAAAGGGTCCGCATCCAGGATCCTTCCCCCCACCGCCGCCATCGCTCTCCCTCTTCGCACCTAGTTATCGACAAGGAGGCTATCCGCATCCCTAACACTCGGCCACGACGTCCGTCTCTAGGTGATCGTTGTATCGGCGCCATCATGGCTGGCCGAACCGGTGCCATCCATGGCCTGACAGGCAAGGCCCTGTTGTACGTTTCTGGACCCTAGGCCCTGTGCAATGCCCGCCCGCCCTTCCATACGCTAATTCGTCCTTTGTCCAGGTATTTTACGAGTATATTTGTCTCCCTCGGTGTGTTCTTATTCGGATATGACCAAGGTGTCATGTCGGGCATCATTACGTACGAATTGTTCCTCTTGACCCTAAATGCACGTCGTTTCCCTTACTGACTGTTCTTCCCTCAGCGGCCCACACTTCATCGACTACTTCGATCACCCGTCCAAAGCTCATGTTGGGACCATGGTTGCCATTCTCGAGATTGGCGCTTTCATCGCTTCATTAGTAGTTGGCCGCGTCGGTGACATCATTGGTAGGCGAAGAACAATCCTCTACGGCTCCTGCATCTTCTTTGTCGGAGGCGCCCTACAGACATTGGCCACGTCCATGACCATGATGATGTTTGGTCGTATCATTGCCGGTGTCGGTGTCGGTATGCTTTCAACCATTGTCCCCGTCTACCAGTCTGAGATCTCGCCGCCCCATAACCGAGGCAAGCTCGCGTGTATCGAGTTCTCCGGCAACATCATTGGGTACACAACGTCCGTTTGGGTCGACTATGGCTGCGGTTTCATCGAAAACAATCTCTCGTGGCGCATCCCGCTATTCATGCAATGTGTCATGGGTGCTCTTTTGGGACTCGGCAGTTTGATAATTGTCGAATCACCCAGGTATGTCTTCTTGTTGCTGGCGTCTGCTATAAAACCCGTCCTCTAACTTGTCCCTCCCAGATGGCTGCTTGACAATGATCACGACGAAGAAGGCATGGTCGTCATTGCCAATTTGTACGGCGGCGGCGATATTCACAACACAAAGGCACGCGACGAATACAAGGAGATTAAAATGAACGTCCTGCTACAGCGCCAGGAAGGCGAGCGAACCTATGCCGAAATGTTCCGCCGTTACCGTTACCGCGTGTTGATTGCCATGTCCGCCCAAGGTCTCGCCCAGCTTAATGGCATCAATGTCATTTCCTACTATGCGCCCTATGTCTTTGAGTCCGCTGGCTGGGTAGGACATGACGCAATCTTAATGACGGGTCTCAATGGTATCACCTACTTCCTGTCCACCATTCCTCCCTGGTATCTGGTGGATCGCTGGGGGCGTAGACCCATCCTGCTCTCTGGAGCAGTGGCCATGACCATTTCTCTCTCGCTAATCTCCTACTTTATCTACCTGGACGTGTCATGGACGCCCAACATGGTTGTCGTGTTTGTCATGATTTACAACGCTGCCTTTGGTTACTCATGGGGACCTATCCCCTGGCTCTATCCCCCCGAGATTCTCCCACTCAGCATCCGTTCCAAGGGTGCCAGTCTGTCTACCGCAACCAACTGGGCTTTCAACTGGCTGGTCGGTGAGATGACACCAATTCTGCAGGAGTGGATCAAGTGGCGCCTCTACTTACTACACGCATTTTCTTGCGTTGTCAGTTTTGTGATTGGTAAGTGGTTATCCCTAAGCTATATGCTCTAGAACACGTACTAACCTAACTACAGTGTACTTTTTGTACCCCGAAACCTGTGGCGTGCGCCTGGAGGAAATGGATACGCTCTTCGGCGATGCCAGCACAATCATGGGTACACCCTCTGTCCGAGACGAGACTGGGTCCCTTGTGCGAGCCGGTTCGCCAGTCGGTTCTAGCCGTGGCATTGGCGCCATTCCCAACCTGTCGCTGTACGATGATGACGACGATGACAACAAGTCCCAAATTCAGACGAGCGGTGGCGAAGATCGCAGTGTGGGTGCCTGGCTCTCACGAGTCGTCGGCCGTGGCCGTGCGGACAGCAACGGCAGTGGTAGCGGAAGCGGCCAAGGTCGCTATACACCGCTGGGACAGCAGGAGGAGGGTGGTAAGAATGGCAAATAAGAGCGAGTCGCATTTTGCATTTTTCAACAAATAGAGCTCTTTGCATTTAGATAGCGGCATCAGACACTGCAATGTGTCAAGCACGGCGCAATGGGAAGCAGAGGGAACGACATGATAGACAGCCTCTGCAGTTGTTTGGTACACAGAGCCACATCCGACGTCTACTGAAGACGTCTGGAGCATTGTCGACGAGGTGCGATTTGACGCCTTTTTGGATAGGCGATGTACATGAAGCTGTACGAACGGACCTAGATTATATTCAAGAATGTCTGAAATGTCCCTATTAAGTTTAAAAATGGCAATATATTATGTAGTGATGTAATCGCCAAAGCTCGTTTACCGCTGTAGTCTCTGAGCTGTCATAGGTAGCGCCGCTCCACCTTTATAGGACCCTCGACGAAAAAGAGTGCTCAACACCACCACGACAGACGTCAAAAACCTCCCACAGCACACAACCCAATGGAACAGCCATGGCAGCGCCCCCCACGAAACTCGAGATAACCCACGCCTACCGCCGTCTCTACCGCGGCCTCCTGCACGCCGTGGCCTACGCCAAGCCCGCGCGCTTCATCGTGCGCGACCAACTCCGGGCGGCGTTCCGCGAGCAGCCCACGACCAAGACCACGACCACGACCACGCGACCGGGTGCCGAAGGGGGTAGCCCGGTGGCAGCGCAATGGAACCCGGAGCAGATTAAGCGCACGATATGGTTCTGCGAGGCGGCGGCCAAGGAGAGGGGGCTGGAGCACCGCATACTGAAGAATTTGGTCAAGGTGAAGCTGAATCGGTATAGGGAGCTGCAGCGCTGGAAGAGCGTTTATCTGGAGAGTTCGGCCAAGTAAGTCTTTTTCTGTTCTCGACAGCCCTCTCCCTCTGTAATTTTTTTTCTACTCGTTTTGGGAGTGACGACGGCATGCTGACTCTTTCTTCGCGTATAGGGACAGCTACAAGAAACGAGACAATGACTTGTTCCACCACTACAATATGACGGTTGCGATGTTGAATAAATCCATGGGACTGTGCCTCCGTTAGGACATATAGCTTTTGGGCGAGGCAGTGTATAATTACTTCGTTACGGCATGGCGTTTGGGGGCTTTTTTCGATTTACCGGCAGGGTATGGATATACCTGGAGTCGGAACACACTTGATACCACATAAACACAACTCATTGGAAGAAAAATTCTTTCTTTTATAAATAATGTATTGTACAGTTATGCTATTCCTTGCCTTTGTGCGTGGCAGTATTCAATGTCGTTTTGTTACAATAGGAGCGAGAAATGACGCAGGCGATCCTGACGCTGTTGTTCAGTTCTCAGCTTCCGCCGAAATGTCAACGCCTAGCTCATCCAGGATCAGCTCATCCAAGCTGCTAGAATCGCGAGCATAGATCCAGCGGCCCTGTCCAGTGCCCTCCTTATCCATCTGGCCTTCCCCGACTACGCACCAATCGTATCGCTTCGGTCCGGAAAGCGGCGACGAAAGCCAGATTTGCTTGTTCGGGGGCTGCTTGTTGATGACGTATGTGCCCTTGTCGGCCTGCGTGATTGTCATGACTCCAGACTTATAATGTATAAAATGTTAGTGATATCTTTGGCCAGGAAGCACTTTGCTCAAAACGAGCCTCAAAAACGTACCGAAAACTCAATGTCGAGGTCCTCCCTCGTGTCCTGCAGGGCCTCAAACTTGACCAGCACGTTCTCCAGGTACACGTCTGATATCTCGTGGTACTCTGACTCGGAGAGGTCTACGACCCCGTACGTTGTCGGCTGTGCGTCGCTCGAGTTCTTGGCTGGGTTCTCGGTGTCGGGCATGATGCCGCGCAGACGAGGAGCGCATGTCGAGAGACGGCGCTGCAGGATGGTTGTGCGGGCGATTGCGGCTCGCGATGCGGCTGCTGCGATTCGCGGGGCCGAGGGAGCGACGAGGGAGCTTCGCGTCGTTCGTGCGAGGAGCTTGGAGGCCTGAGCGAAGCTTTGTCGTGACATGTTGGCGGACGGCGGGCTGCGGGCTGCGGGCGGGTGATCGTGTTGTGTCAAAGTCAGAGAGGTGCAAAGTAGTCCAATTCAACGGCCGATGTATGCTGCCGCTGATGGAGCGTAAAGTGTCAATTCGGATAGGTTGGCTTAGGGTTGTAAGGACGTTGAGAATGGCTGGTGCTGGTGCAAAGTATCCCCGCGATGAAGCTCAGTTGCTCATGCAAACGTTTGGCCAATTGCGGAGCTCCCATAGGAAACCGCCGCAGCGCCATGCCTCGTCATGTGCGGGTCGCATCGCACCAGCAGCACCCCACCAAAGCGAAGGCCCAGACCGAGCATTCTCCCTCTTCAACTGAAACGAGAATGACAATTCGCGGCTCAGCACAATGATTAATGCTTTCTTGGTCTTCAATGGCCAGGGCCAGCCGCGGCTGACGAAATTCTACACACAGCTGGTAAGCCTACATCCGCCCGTGCGCGAAAGCCACGAAGGAAGATCGCCTGCTAAATAAAGTCATCGTCGCGAACAGGAAACGAGCATCCAACAGCGATTGATTTCCGAAATCTTCACACTGGTATCGACGCGGTCGTCGGGGTCGTGTAACTTCCTACCGCTGCCGCCGCTGCTCGCCGCGTCGGGGACATCGCACAGCTCGTCCGAGGAGCAAAACGACGTGCCCTCGCTCGTCACGTACCGAAACTACGCCACCCTCTACTTCATCATCATCTCTACCTCGACCGAGTCGCCGCTGGCGCTCATCGACTTGATCCAGGTATACGTCGAGGCGCTGGATAAGCTCTTTGAGAATGTGTGCGAGCTGGACCTCATCTTCAACTATGAGACGCTGCACGCGGCGCTGTCGGAGATGATTATAGGCGGTGTGGTTATAGAGACGAGCCTGGATCGCATAGTTGCTGGCGTCAAGGCGCAAGGGACGGTCGCAAAGCGGCCGGTTAATGAGGGAAGAGGCTCTGCTTTGGGGTCCGGCTTCGCCATGGGTGGAAACTTTGCGTGGGCTGGACGATAGCGTGGGCGATTTTTAAGATGTGGTGAGGTTGGCATTGACATTTTTGCAGCTTAGTGTGCTGCTGGGTATATATACACTAGTAATGATACAAATACATTTCTCCCAATATCGTACAGCTCATTTCGACTCGGACCCTGAGTCTTTACCTGTCGTTCCTGGTTCCACCATGTCTTTGCGACGCTCGTATCGCTTCTCTTCATCCAGGATGCCAAATATTTGTGATGCGCGGCGACGAATCTTTCCTCTCGTTAGCTCACTAGGCCATGGTTACAGCTTTATTAAAATGACTTAAACATACCTCTTCAGACGGCTTATACTGCTGTCCCCACCACTCAAACTCGGAATAAAATAGCAGCCAGACTAGTGCAGCTGTGGAAGAAGTTAGTCACGCGGCTGTCTGCGAAAATCGGACGCTTGAGTGAGCCGAGCCTTACCTGCTATCGTCAAGAGCTGTGCGTACTTGACTCCCTTCTCCCACCGCGGCGACCTGCTGGCCAAGAGGATTCGGCGCTTGTATTTCTTCTCGAACCGGAGCTGCTGCTGGTGACTCAGCTCCTTGAAGTTGGGCGGCCAGACCTTTTTGTTCTTGTGCAAGCTGCTAGCCGCGAAGTTGCTTGACGCGATGGGCGGCATCTTTTTAAAGCCGGCATCCTTTGCCGACTGCGCCAGTCTGCGCAACGTGACTGAAAACATTGTGGCTGGCGGTGCAGTGTCGGCCTTTGTTTGAGGATATACTCGTCAAGAGTGTTGCCTCATGCTGAAAGACGTCACATTTTAGCCCCAGCCCGCAGGAAGCTCTTCACCGTTCGCCTGGGGCGCCACCTTGCACCGCCACATTAGCTATCGCACACCAGCCACACTTACGAGCCCTGGGCGGCGTTGCCCCGCGATCCGATTTTCACCCCTCCAAGTAGGTCCCAAGCGTCTGCTCTTTTGACTCACCGTTTTGCATACCTCGACAGCAGAGTCGGACCTCTAAACGAGTATATCTGGCGGGTGCTTTGAGTCACATAAGGCTGCAGCAGTATTATATATTGCGCCGCCGTACCATTGATTCACTACATACGCACAGCTCGCCATTCTTTCCACCGCATTTTCCCGGCCACACAACTGCATTGAGCGTTTGCAATCATGGCTGCACCAACTTCGGCCATGGAGAACCTGAGCGTTTCCAAGACCAAGGAGTTGAAGGGAGTGAGTGACGCTGCCCTACTAGGACTACTGCGCTTTGCTGACCTTTTATGCCTGAACAGACCGAGAAGAGAGACTCCATGATTGCCATTGAGAAAAAGTACCAGCAAAAATGGCAGGACGACGGCATCTTCGAGGCCAACGCCCCCACGACCACTGAGGTTCCTTTCCACTCGATCTCCGCAAAGGAGCTGCGCGACAAGTACCCCAAGTTCTTCGCGACAATGGCATACCCATACATGAACGGTACCCTGCACGTCGGCCACACCTTTTCCGTCAGCAAGGTCGACTTCGCCGTTGGTGTCGCCAGAATGCAGGGAATGCGTTCCCTGTTCCCCATGGGCTTCCACTGCACTGGCATGCCCATCAAGGCTTGCGCCGACAAGCTCGTCAACGAGATTAAGATGTTTGGCAAGGACTTTGGCGGCTTCAAGATTGAGGATGTCCAGGAAGAGGCTGCGCCGGCCGAGGTCCACAAGAAGGAGGACGTTACAAAGTTCAGAGCCACAAAGGGCAAGGCCAACGCCAAGACGGTCAAGGCCAAGTATCAGTTCCAGATTATGCAGTCCATTGGCATCCCTACCGAGGAGATTCACCGTTTTGCCGATCCTCAGTACTGGCTGGAGTTCTTCCCTCCGCTGACCAAGCGTGATTTGACCGAGTTCGGCTGCAGAATCGACTGGCGCCGTTCATTCGTCACCACCGACGCGAATCCGTTCTACGACGCCTTTGTCCGCTGGCAGATGAACCGCTTGAAGGAGCTGAACAAGGTCAAGTTTGGCAAGAGATATACCATTTACTCCATCAAGGATGGTCAGCCTTGCATGGACCACGACCGTGCCGAAGGCGAGGCTGTCAACCCTCAAGAATACACTGCCTTGAAGCTCAAGGTTCTGGAGTGGTCTGAGAAGGCTGCTGAAAAGGTCAAGTCCCAGCTGCCCGCCAATGCCAACGTGTTCCTGGTCCCCGCTACTTTGAGACCGGAGACCATGTACGGCCAGACCTGCTGCTTTGTCGGCCCTAAGCTGAACTACGGCATTTTCAAGGTCAACGAGACTGACTACTACCTGATCACCGACCGTGCTGCTCGCAACATGGCATACCAGGGCATCTTTGCCAAGGAGGGTGTCATTGAGAAGGCTGCCGAGATCCAGGGTTCCGATATTGTTGGCACTTTGGTCAATGCCCCTCTGTCTCTGCACAAGGAAGGTGTTCGTGTCCTGCCCATGGAGTCGGTCCTGCCCACCAAGGGTACCGGTGTCGTTACTTCTGTCCCCTCTGATTCCCCCGATGACTACGCCACCGTCATGGACCTGGCCAAGAAGGCTGAGTACTACGGCATCAAGAAGGAGTGGGCTGAGCTTGAGATCTTCCCCATTATCGAGACACCTTCCTATGGTGATATTTGCGCCAAGTTCTTGGTAGAGAAGCTCAAGATTTCGTCTCCCAAGGACGCCAAGCAGCTGGAAGAGGCCAAGGAGCTGGCCTACAAGGAAGGATTCTATCAAGGTATCCTCAAGGTTGGCGAGTTCAAGGGCGAGAAGGTCGAGGTGGCCAAGCCCAAGGTCCGAGCTCAAATGATTGACGCTGGTGACGCTTTTGCCTACTCCGAGCCCGAGCGCAAGGTCGTGTCAAGATCTGGCGACGACTGCATCGTCTGTTTGATGGATCAGTGGTACCTTGACTACGGTGAGGAGTCTTGGAAGCAGCAGGCTCTGAAGTGGGTGGCGAATGAAGACGGTAAGGGCATGAATACCTGGGCTGCCGAGACCAAGAACGCCTTGGAGGGCGTTTTGAACTGGTTGAACAAGTGGGCTTGCGCCCGTTCATACGGTCTGGGCTCTAAGCTGCCTTGGGACCCCCAGTTCTTGGTTGAGAGTCTGAGCGACTCTACCGTCTACATGGCGTATTACACTGTTGCTCACTACCTTCACAAGGATCTGTTTGGCCGCGAAAAGGGCCTTGGCAATGTTACGGCTGACCAGATGACGGATGAGGTCTGGGACTTTATCTTCTGCCGCCGTGACCTGGACGACTCCATCCTGAGCGAGTCCAAGATTCCTCGCGCAACCCTGGAGAGCATGCGTCGCGAGTTTGAGTACTTTTACCCTCTGGACCTGCGCAGCTCTGGCAAGGACCTGCTGCCCAACCACTTGACTTTCTTCCTGTACATTCACTTGGCAATCTTCCCGCCCGAGTACTGGCCACGTGGTATTCGCAGCAACGGCCACTTGATGATGAATGGCGAGAAGATGAGCAAGAGCACTGGCAACTTTTTGACCCTGCACGAGCTGGTCAACAAGTATGGCAGTGATGCCTCTCGAATTGCCATGGCGGATGCCGGTGACGGTGTTGGCGACGCCAACTTTGAGGAGGACGTCGCCGATAACAACATTCTGCGTCTGTATAACCTGCGCGAGTGGTGCGAGGAGGTCGCTGGCGGTCAGACGGAGCTGCGCTCTGGCGAGATGAATGACTTCCAGGATGCTCTGTTCAACAACGACATGAATGCGCTGGCTCGCGAGGCGATTGATCAGTACGATCAGACCAACTACAAGCTGGCGCTCAAGTCTGGCCTGTACGAGCTGACGAGTGCCCGAGACTTTTACCGCGAGTCGTGCACGGCCGCCAACATTACCATGCACAAGGTGACGGTGATGCGATACATTGAGCTGCAGGCACTGTTGCTGGCAGTTGTGGCGCCTCACTGGGCCGAGTACATCTGGCTGGAGGTGCTGAAGAAGAAGAGCACGATCCAGAACGAGCTGTTCCCCAAGGTGCCCGAGGTCAACGCGGCACTGTGGGCCAAGCGCGACTACGTGCGCAGCACCATGTCCAACATCAACTCGGCCAAGGGCCAGCAGCTGAAAAAGAAGGCCAAGGGCAAGGAGACGTCGTTTGACCCCAAGAAGCCGACGAAGCTGACGGTGTACATGGCAGACAAGTTCCCGTCGTGGCAGGCCAAGTACATTGAGCTCCTGAAGGAGATGTGGGACCCGGCGACCAAGTCGGTCAACGACAAGGACCTCAACGGGCGCATCGGCAAGATGGGCGAGATGAAGAAGGCCATGCCGTTTGTGCAGGGCCTGAAGAAGCGCCTGCAGGCCGGCGAGCCGGCCAACGTGGTGCTGGAGCAGAAGCTGGCGTTTGACGAAAAGGAGACACTGAAGCAGATGCTGGCTGGCCTGAAGCGCAGCGCGGGCCTGGCTGTCTGCGACGTGCTCGAGGTGGAGGAGGGCGGCAAGAAGGGCGCCAACATTGTCGACGGCCAGACGGTCGAGATTAGCGGGCCGATGGCCGAAAACGCGGTGCCCGGCACGCCGACGTTTTTCTTTGAGAATGTGGAGGAGTGATTTTTTGCTTCTAGATATAGATGCGTAGATTTGAGCTAAGAAAAGATACATCAATGACAAAGTTTGTTCCATTACATGCTGGTGCTGCCGTTCGTCCCATGTGCCAGATACACGATGCGGTGCAGACGTCTGTTTCTCGGATAAACTACACTTTTGGCGCTATGCAACTATCAAGGAGAATTATGTGTGACATTAAAATAACCCGCTGAAGACGTTTACTACCTAGTTCTTACTGTGTAGTGATGGCCTGCATCAAGGTGTGGCAGGTAAGACGTGCTAAGGAAGCCGGGCGAAGCGGGCCGCTCGATGCCAAGACGGGAAAGACTGGCGCCAGCCAACAAGCGCTGGTGAAGGAGGGATTGGTCCGGCGAGCCAGCTTGTTAAGTGTATTTCGTACGAGTACAGAGTAGACGGAGTACGGTGTACGGTGTACTACGTATTAATTGCTGGTGGAACCGTAATGTCGCATTTCAGGACGCGGTTTAGATGGCGCGCGCAGGACATTCAGGGGAGGTGAGAGCCTAGAACGGTCTTGGGTGCTGGTTCGGTAATTGGGGGTGTGGGCATGGGCTGGTTTGTGCGAGGTTGGTTAAATAATGCAGGCATAGGGCTTTTACATAAAGGTATTGGAGTACCTTGTAAATTGCTGCAGTGGGTGGCTGATGCACAATAATGCTGGGCCTGGTGCAGGAACGCGTCCGGTCGCGTCGCAGGCGGCAGTGTGGTGGTTGAGGAGCTACCCTATACCGGAATCTGCCGTTGCCATTGCGGTGTTTACAGGCGTTTTAGACAGCTTAAATCAATATCTCAATGATTTAAACACTTTGCCTATTTATAAGTCAGTTTTCCATGCTGTATTTGACATGGGGTGATGCTGTGTGTCGTTGCGGCGTAGTATCCTATCCTCGATGTACTATGATACTACGGTCTCTGAGCTAGTGTTTCTCACCTATGCCTTGGTTACAAGCTGTGTCTACGAAAACAACGTTACGAATACCACTACCAGAGCGAGTCAAAACATCATTGCTGACTCCGTTAATCAAATATCATATCATATCACTTGCCTCTATCAGGTAGACATCACCAGCACGGCAACGCAATGACGCACTCGCCATGCCAGATATCGCGATAAAATAAGCATTGTAGGGCTGGACACCAAAAAAGCTTGGCATTGGCCCTGTGTTTTTGGCTTGTCTCAGCCGCAGAGCAAAAGACGTGCTTTCTTCCCTGGGCGACACGGGGGTACCTCTCTTCTGGCTGCACTGTAATTCCCTGTTCCTTGTTTTTTTTTTGCGTCTCCTCTGCAGCCCCGTTATCGTTGTGGATGCTGGTGTGGTGGGCCTGAATGGGACCTTTTTTTACTGTGGTGGTGCTGTGGTTCGTGATTATTCCCTGGCGTTTGGTTGGTGATTCCTAGAGTCGTACTTGTACAGTAATGAGGCTGTTGGTGAGCTGATGTGACCAAATGCCGCCTGTATATGTATATTGCAAGATCCACGGATTCGTTTTTTTAAACTGTCAGGCGCCGCATTGTGTCATGTAAACACCGCTGGCTTCTGTGTCTATGACCCGTGTACAGTCTGTAAGCGGAGCAACAAGTGATCGCCATCATGCCATGTCTGTTTGCACATACACGGCCGTTTGTATGGAGTATCTCTTGCGTCATTTCTCACTCCCTCACCCCGGCATATGCCGTTGTTGATATCCACAGGGAATTCTTACATGACATACCATAGTACTACGAGTAGTATTTACATGGTACATAGTAATATTTCATTGACTGTTTTCACTTGCCGATACACGGGGGTCATGAATTGAAACGGGCGCGAGGCGTTTGTTTGCTGGAGCACACCGCGCATGAATTTACTGGCCAAGTGGGCACGCAAGGTGCCGATCACTCGTTTGCGAATGCGGACCATGACGCAAGGTTTTTGGTTTCTCGCGCGTCCTGCAGCAGCCCGGCCCCCGCCCCTTGGCCAATGTGAAATGCAAGCAGGGGTGGTGGCTGGTTGCATGAGAGAGTCATGGGCAAAAGATGACATTGTTGCGGCGGCGCTCTGGCAGTCATCGGCGATGAGTCTTTTACTACGGCGGTTTACTTCGAGGAAACGGTGCAGAGCATGGTTTGCGCAAGGCTGAGGCTGGTGCCTGATATCCGTACACATGATGACTGTAACCGCGACTACTGATACTATTTACGTACTGAGAGCATGCAGGCAATGCAGATACGGGCCAGCCATTGCATGTGGTTGATCGTCGGGCTCATTCGCGGTATTGGCATGCGACAGCGCACAGTCACAGCGCACAAGACACTCTGTGTTTACGAGCTGTCCGTTTGTCGCACCACATCGCACAGAGTACCTTATTGTCCAGTGGCCGGTACGAGTAGGCATTCTTTCCCCCTCCCCCGGGCGAATCGAGGTGTGGCGTGGCCAAGCTTTTCCTTCCCTTTCTTCCTGTTTGCGCGTTTGGCGCCAGTGTGTTCGGGGGAGAGGGGGGCCAAGCAGGCTGGGAAGAGCTCCGCCCGAACGCAGCCTGGGAACAAGCGAGAAAACGAAAACGCCTTGCCTTCCATTGGGGATGAGAGAGGGTTCAGGGGGGCATGGTTTAGCGCAGAACAGTGGGAGGTTGCGGTCCACGGTGGGCGTTGTCAGTGGTGGATTGGATGCGCCACGGGTTGAATGGACTCTTGCTAGGGTGGGCTCGTAGAGATGCTACGAGTACTCCGTACTCGTAGAAGCCTGGCTGGCTCGCTTGGAAGGGCTGAGAGGCTAATTACGTCGACGTGCATATAGAAGGATCTTGGGATGGATATTTTTCTGGGTATGCGATCCATTGGGGGTTGTTGAAGCTGTGCTTGAAAGACAATTGAATGAGCTCGTATACATTTATTCTGATTTTTTACACAGGTTTGTCCTGGACGGGATAAATGTAGCTCCTACTGTTCCAGTGCCAGGTTGAGCCGTTGCCCACTGGCGACGCGCAAGTGGGCTTCATTTGCCCCGAAAACCCACTGCCGTTGATTGCGATGCGCTGCAAAGGGGGGTCCAGAGTGTGCTCACTGGTATGGGGCAGCGCCAATCTCTACTACGAGTAAGTACCATAGTATTACTGTCTGCTTCACCTTGGTCAGTATTGTATTTTCTCTGCATTATTCCGTCGGTAGAAAATACGCCGAAAATCGGCCACTAGACACATAATCCGTTGGATATACTCCGTAGCCTGCATTAGATTCTGCACTACGACTACTAACCCAAAAGAAAAAAAGGAAAAAAATCTCTTCCCAACGCTTATCGCCACACTGCGCTCTCTCTCTCTCTCTTGATTCTTTTTTTGGGCGCTCGCCCGTGGCTCCACCACCAATGAACCCCCCCATCGAGGCCTTGCTTTGCGTGTGTGCGGGTGCGTGTGCGTGGGTGTGCTTTGCCTCTGCAAAACCTTGTACCGACTCATGGCCAGGGTAGGTCCTGTCGAGGTATCTCGTCGGCGGGGATAGCACTAGTCTGGTACGCATGTGTTACCCAACGGGATGACCTGACTGTACTTGAATAAATTTTCCTTTCCTTTCCCGTTCCCCTTCGTCTCGACCCTGGCTGTACGCCTGGTGGGACGCCACGGTGGAGACTGCATGTTCCTTTTAGCGGCCACAGCGTGGGTGGTGTACTTTCTCTCTTCTGCTACTCGGAGCCCAGGTTAGGAAAGGTGGGCGTCACCTCACTTTCACCCAACATGGGCGATGGGCACGTTGCCTTCCTACCCTGTCCTGTACTGTCCGCAACGCTCGCAAGCCCAGGGCCTTTTTCTTCGGCCCTTTGAGATCGGCCATGACCATTACGACGACGCTGCTAGTGCTTGAGTCGTTGTCCAGGCCTTATCTGCCTTTTTCCTGTGCCGCTTCTCTCTCTGCCTTGACCTTGACCTTGTCCCGTCTCTTCAACTCTTCAGCCGTTTTTGAAAAACCTTTTTTTGCCTTTCAAGAAGCTTACCCTATCGTCTCCCGTCATTCCTGGGTCATTGTCCTCTCTGTCTCTCTCTCTTCGTCGCATCTCGGCCGCCGCCT
This sequence comes from Lecanicillium sp. MT-2017a, assembly GCA_003056585.1. Lineage (NCBI taxonomy): Eukaryota > Fungi > Ascomycota > Sordariomycetes > Hypocreales > Cordycipitaceae > Lecanicillium > Lecanicillium sp. MT-2017a. The sequence continues at coordinate 52,405 of PXYN01000342.1, forward strand.
CTCTCCTCTCCATAATTTTTTTAGGCCTTGGACCGCCATCGACAAGCATCGTTTCCCCGACACACTATCACCTCCCCCCGGCGCAAAGGCCCATTTGCCCTCTTTTTTTTCCACGCCCCTCTCCACCCAAGTGACGGAGCGCTCTACTCTTAATTTGGTCTCGTCTTTCCTGCCTTTCTGAACGAGCCACTCCCAGCCAGGACTCAGGACTCATCCTTCTGGGCCCTTCTTAATAACCCACTCCCCTGCTGCGCTTTTCGCTGTCGCTGCCACCACACCACTTGGAGAAACACACCCACAGACCTACTCCTGTTGCTTCTCGACTCGCAAAAGCAACCCAGCTTTCCTGCTTCCTACATCGACAAACCCTTCAACAACCTGCTTCCCTCGCGACATTGACTTGGGAACAGCAAACTCAGCAGCCTTTCTCCTTTACGGCAATTGCAACATCACCGTTCCTATACTACGATTCTCGTCTTGCAATTCGCCTTGCCAAGACCAAAGACTGTGGGGTGTAGTCTCGTTTCCACCCCCAATCGTCCCAGCATTCAGCAAACCGACCCGAACCTGCACCAGGACCAAGCCTCGCGCGCTGTAATTAGCTCTTGGCTTTTTTGTTCGTCTGCTGCTGCCTTTTGCGCCAGCTCAATCCATTGTCGCCAATTCCACGCCTTTTGAACTCTCCCTTCTCTCACAATGCGCGCCTCCAATCTGCTGGCCTTGGCCGGTTGCGCGGCCACTGCTGTCGCTGTTCTCCCCGGTGCCGGCGGCGGCGGTGCCGACCTGACCTACAATGAGTTCTCTGTCGAGGTGCAATCGACCCTGCAGCCCGAGTCCGAGGCTTCGGGTGCTTCGACATTGCTGCCAACCGACAGCGCCGCCTCGTTATCCACGATGCCCACGCCGCATTCTGGGTCGTCCGATGCCGCTGCCGCCTCGTCGTCTCAGTCCACGTCGGCGCACACCTCTTCCGCCAATTCTACGTCGGGAGCCACAACTCGTACGTGCTTACCAGTGCCCAATCTCTTCTTTTGACGCTCTCGCTAACTCGTCTCGCAGCGCGACCTACTCCCACCACAGGAGACTCCAAGCCGCCGGCCGACTCTACGGGCTCGCAGCCCGCCGACGCGACAGGCGGCGCGATCCTGCAGCAAATGCAGGGTTCCATGGCTGGTCTGCTGGGTTTCTGCATCATGAGTCTGATTATGCTGTAAAAAAACCTACGACCTCACACAACCCACCGCCCACACCTAATCACGCCTCCGAGGTGTTGTGTCTCCTGGTGCAAGCCACCACCCGAACCGACACTGACCACCCCTCGAACCCTCCACCTGCAAACTTCAAACCTACGATTTATGATTCCACGTCAACCGTGGGAGCACAAAAAACCTACCCCGTCACATCAAGTACATATCAGTACATACTACTTGCCTCTGTGAGCGCAAGAGCCAAGAGTCAACCCTCGGGCCAAGGCTCGATGCGCTAGATCGCATTCTATAATACCCAGACTCGTTTACCCTCCTTTTGTCCCTGGCAGGACGCGGCGTTTATTGGAGTTTACACGAAAACCCTTTTGTCTTCTTTTTCTCTCCCTTTTTTACCTCTTTTTTTTATGCCGACATATACACCCCCCCACGCGCGATAGACTTATGGAAAAAACGAAATGCAGCATGCCAATCAGAGGAGGATTAATTTATGAAAGGAAAAATGGGCTGCAATGATGGATGAAGATGAAGCAGTCAGATGGCGGCTGCTTGGGAAGTACAACTGAAACATGGTACATGCGAAGGGAAAAGCTAAAATGCTTTTGTGGCGTGTACTGTGGTGTAGGACGCGGCTTGGGTCTAGACCTGGGCTACTGCTCGTCGCCACACATGGAAATTGCGTGGTTGGATAGAGCATGAATGAAAAAACAACGTTAAATCATCTTTCGCCTTTTTGCTTTGCATTGCCTGTGAATTGAAGTGTTTACTGGTAGTGAGGAAAACGTGCATGATTGTCTTGCAGGTGGGCTGATTTAAGCTTATTGGCTAGCAGCATTCATGTCTCGCGGATCGGGCATGCCAAGACTCGACAGGGCTGGGCGGGCGTTTTTTTGTGCTACATGCAGGCCACACGATGGTAAGTACTATTTCTTGGCAAGAGTGATTGTGAGGTGCATTATGATAATTTTAATCAAGAGCTAATTTATTGTCAACAAAGTGTGTCCTTGTTGGGGACTTTATTTTGCTGTCGGATTTGCGAATGCGGGAAGTCACATGGCGTTCAGCGCTGGTCAGTCGGTGTAATCATTCTGCGTCGACAAAGATGGGAAAGACGTTTGTCTTGATGATATGGTTGTGATAAGAGAGGATGCACGTAGTTTTAAAAGTTTTTTGTTTGTGTATACATGTACATTTTATTTGGATTATATTCTGTATATTACTGTCACTGTGCCATGGTCCTCAGTGCCCCCCGGCTACCCCGTTACTCGAGAGGCGGAAATGCAGCCTGCGCAAATGCGGCATGGACAACGCATTTCAGAAATTCCTCGAGTATAGAGAGGTATTTCCCATGACGGATGGGATGGTCTTGACTCTACTTTGTAGTGTCTCGTACAGGGAACTTGCCGCCCTGCAGACCGTGTTATCCGTGGTTATTCTGCCTAGGTGACAGGTATGCCTGCAGCGTGGCGTCTCTCAGCTCGGCTGACGCAGAATCATTTGCATGATTCTGCGCTTTGTATTTGCCGTGTGCATTTCGGCGCCGTCTGGCTCGTCGCAGTGCGTGCATATCGTCGGCGATCCAGTCGGTTCTCCGATGAGGCGTATCCAGCATGAGATATGTATCTCATCTTTTGTGTCATTATATTCTTCATCATCATCGTCGTCGTATGTTCATCTCGTAGTCATCCAACTCCGCTCAAGCGGTGATGGCAACCTGTCCACCAGGCGGAGGCGGCGGCTTTGGCAAGTCATCCTACAAAACAACCCACGTTAGCTTTCGATACTTTCGCACCCAGCCGCTGGGCTCCATGTTATTTCCCTGCGCAAAACATACCAGGTCGAAAATCACCCGAATCATCAGGCTGCAGCTCGGGCACACGGCAATGTCCTGCTCCTCGCGCAGGTCGTCAATGGCAATCTGGAAGCGGTCGCCACACGGGCACGGGTAGTGGTAGAGCTGCTGCGCCTCGTCAAAGGTCATGTCTTCGATTTCGATTTCATCGTAGATGGAGAGGTTTTCGTCGTCGGACATGTTGGCGGTGTTTTTGCCACGAGGCTGTGTTGTTTAAGGAAGAGGAGGAGAGGATAACGGTGGTTGCGATGAATGGTTACTTAGAGTTTGGTTGCCTGACTGTCAGTCAGAGGGAAAAAAAAAGTCTTACCCCACAGCGCTGTGGCTAACGGCGGGCGACGCAGAAGGTGTGGCTAGTGTTAAACCCGCCCCAGTATCACATGCGCGCACCGCCGTCAGCAAACGGGCTAAACTGCCTCTTGTGGCGCAAGCGCTCCCTCCGGTTCCCCAGTTTCTCAGACAGGCCGAGGACCACTGTACCACATGCGGCGCATTACCCCGGGTCCAGCTTTCACAAGCTACATTCATTCACCTTGTTCTCTTTTGATATCCTTCCCTCCGTTCCCCCTTTTCTGCTGCTTCTTGTGTTTGAGATTCTCTGTATTCTTTGTGCGGCCATCGACTCAACTCTCCTCGCAAACGGCATCCCTTCTTTGGCCCTGATGAACCCCTCCGCGTCTCTCCGCTAAACCGCGATCGCCGAGGTCTCCATTCCCAAACCCAACCCACGGGCATTCGGGGACATCGTTTCGAAAAAGATAGTCAGCATTCGAGCGGCCTTATAGACCGGACTTGAATCATCAGAAAAAGGCAGATAGGAGGGATTTCATACGTTCCTTTTCTAGCCGAAACGATGGCTTCGCAAAGCAAGTTTGCCCTCCCGGGCCGGTTCAAGGTCGACGTGCGCAGCATCGTCGTGCAGCTGACGCAGCTGTACCTGGCCAACCGGTCCCGCATCTCCCGCGCCGTCTGGATCACCCTCTTTGTCGCCCTCGTCAACCGCGTCCGCCACGCCATCAGCGAGCAAAAGGCCGCCTCGGCGCGCGACTCGGAGCAGCGCGCCGCCCGCCGTTCCACCGCAAAGGCCATTGGGCCCGACGGCGGCGCCGGCGGCGAGTCGCCGCGTAAAAAAGTCGCCCTCGACCGCGACTTCTTCCGCGCCCTGCTGCGGCTCGTCCGCATCGTCGTCCCCGGTTGGCGGAGCAAGGAGACGCGCCTGCTCATCAGCCATAGCGTCTTTCTCGTGCTCCGCACCCTCATCAGCCTCAAGGTCGCCGAGATGGACGGCGCCATTGTCAAGGCCCTGGTTCGCGGAAACGGCAAGGAGTTTTTGACTAGGATCTTGTGGTGGATGCTGATTGCTGTGCCGGCGACGTTTACAAATTCCATGGTGAGTGATGGAATAGGCATGTACAGGACAATGGCTGACTGACGTACTCCCCAGCTTTCGTATCATCAAGCAGAGCTGTCGCTAAGCTACCGAACAAGACTCACCCAATTCATCCACGACAAGTACCTTTCCAACCTCACCTTTTACGGCATCTCAGCCCTCGATGACCGTATAAAGAATCCCGACCAGCTCATTGCCGTCGACGTCTCCAAGTTCTCAAACAGTCTCGCTGAGCTCTACAGCAACCTGGCCAAGCCAATTCTCGACATGGTACGCATGCCACCTTTTCTCGCTAGTAGCATACCCCAAGCTGACCTTTCCAGACCATCTACACATACTCCCTGTCCAAGAGCGTCGGCGGCGAAGGCGTCGTCTTCATGTCGCTCCTCGTCCAGCTCTCCGCCAACGTCATGCGCGTCCTGACGCCGCCGTTTGGCAAGTACGTCGCCGACGAGGCCCGCCTCGAGGGCGAGTTCCGCTTCCAGCACTCGCGCCTCATCGACCACGCCGAGGAGGTGGCCCTGTACGGCGGCCACACGGCCGAAAAGGACACCCTCGACAAGGGCTACTTCACCCTCATCAAGCACGTCAACTACATCCTGCGCCGCCGCTTCTACCACGGCTTCATGGAGGACTTTGTCATCAAGTACTTCTGGGGCGCCCTCGGCCTTGTCCTCTGCAGCGTCCCCGTCTTTGTCAAGATTCCCGGCCAGGTCACCATGGGTATGGGCGAACGCACCGAGTCGTTTGTCACCAACCGCCGCATGCTGCTCGGCGCCTCCGACGCGTTTGGTCGCATCATGTTCTCGTACCGTGAGATTATGGAGCTCGCTGGCTATACCTCTCGTGTTGCCTCGCTGCTGGACGTCATGGATGATATCCAGCAGGGCCACTTTGAGAAGAACCTCGTCTCTGCCGGTGGCATCGAGGACAATGAGGCTGTCCTCCAAGGCCGCGGTACCATCCACGAGAGCAAAAACATTACCTTCATCGACGTGTAAGTCATCTTTTCCACCACACCATACCTGCACCAAGCAGCTAACATATCCCAGGCCCATCGTCTCTCCCAACGGTGACGTCCTCGTCAAAGCCCTCTCCTTCTCCCTCGAGCACGGCGACCATCTCCTCGTTGTCGGCCCCAACGGCTGCGGCAAGTCGTCCCTCTTCCGTATCCTCGGCGGGCTGTGGCCCGTCTACGGCGGCACAGTCTACAAGCCGCCCTTTAGCTCCATCTTCTACCTCCCCCAGCGCCCTTACCTGTCGCGCGGCTCCCTGCGCCAGCAAATCATCTACCCGGACTCGCTGCGGCAGATGCGCGCCCGCAGCGTCACCGACGCCGACCTCCTCGCCATCCTCAAGCTGCTCGGCCTCGACCACCTCGTCGACCTGTACGACCAGGGCTGGGACGCCGAGGCCGAGTGGCGCGATGTGCTCTCTGGCGGCCTGCAGCAGCGCGTCGCCATGGCCCGCCTCTTCTACCACCGCCCCAAGTACGCCATTCTCGACGAGTGCACGAGCAGCGTCACCCTCGAGACGGAAAAGGTCATGTACGACAATGCCAAGGCGCTCGGTATTACTCTTATGACGGTCAGCCACCGACGCAGTCTGTGGAAGTACCACACGCATATTCTGCAGTTTGACGGCCAGGGCAACTACGTCTTCACCAAACTCGATGCCGACAAGCGCTTGAAATTAGAAGATGAGAAGGAAGATTTGGATGTCAAGTTGAGACAGGTCCCGGAGTTGGAGAGGCGCATGGCTGAATTGACTTCTTAGATTTCTCTTTTTTATATCAAGCATCAACCCCTTCTTTCATATTATATTGTTTTCACGCTTTTTGGGTTGTATATAGTAGACGAAAAGACAAAGATTTGGCATATGCTATAAACTCTCCAAACGAAAGATGCTTCTTGACTGATAGTGTGTTGTGGTAGGTTGAACCTTACAAGTAAAAATTGGTCATCTACACAGAACAGGTAAAGGTATATATAAAATACCTTTTAGCTACTAATTAATAAGAGATTATTAACTTTTTAATATAGTCTTTTACTTTTCTTTATAAAATTTTAATTCTTTTTATTTATTTATTTAATTAATTATATTATATTATAATAAATTAAATTTTATAAATTAAAATAAATAAATAATAATATTTAAAATTAATAATAATATTTTAAATAAATAATAATATTTAAAATTAATAATAATATTTTAAATAAATAATAATATTTAAAATTAATAATAATATTTTAAATAAATAATAATATTTAAAATTAATAATAATATTTAAAATTAATAATAATATTTATTATTATTATTATTATTTAAATATACTATTTAAATCTAGAGATTATATAAAATATCTAAAATTATAAAGAAAAAACTAAAGTTTCTAAAGGAAAATCTTTATCTTATTTTTAAAGCTATTTTATAATATTATTATAAGGTATATATAGCAGCTAGAGATATACTAAAAGATAGTTTATAATATAATAGTATTTATTATATCTATATATTCCTATAAACTTTATTCTTTTTAATATTCTACTAGATTTAAAGTAAGTCTTTATAGGACTATACTAATTATAAAGGTAGATAAATATTATTTATAGTATAATAGGTATAGTAAGGTAAAGATTTTTTAGATATACTATATATTGCTATTATATTTAATTTACTATCTAGGCAAAAATAGCTTAATTTTATCTTAATATCTATTATAGGGCTATATTATATAAGCTTTATTATTAACTTAAGGTAAATTAATTATTAAAAAGCTTTTAAAATCCTTTTAAAGTTCTTTTTTAAGCTTAGTAATATTATTTTTAGATTTTAGTTAATTTCTATCTATAAGTAAGGCTTTAATTTCCTCTCTTTTCTTCTCTTTTTCTCTTTTATAATTAATCTAATTTTAAAATAAGTTTTCCTTATAGTTCCTTTAGTATTATAGAAGATATAGAGTTATTATAAGATTATAGTTAACCTATATAAAAGATAGTATTTAAGATTTATATTAAAGATATTTTTATTAATATAAAATTAACTAATATAGAATTAGCCTAGCTTTTATCTATTTCTTATATATAATATATTAAAAGAATATTATAATATTATATTTTAACTTACTTTTACTAGATTAATATATATTTAAACTAATTTTAGCTTAACTTTTACTAACTTAAGGCTAGGCACTTTAATAAAGAATTATTTTAGCTATACTAAGGCTAAAGATAATTATAATTTAGTAAGTTCTCTTTATATTTATATTAAGATTATATTAATTTCTAAATAGTTAATAGCTAATATTATTAAGTTAATAAAGGAATTAACTAAATTTTTATAAAAATATAAATATACTATTTAGACTTTAGAAGATAAAATAAAGATATATTAATATTAATCTAATTTTATAGTAAATTTTAGCTAATTAATTATTCTAGTTTAATAGTTTAGTTTATAAAGCTTATTATAATAAAAATAACTATAGTAAGGTAATTTATTAAGCCTAATATTAAACTATAGTTAGATTAGCTTTAAGCTTATTTAATAATATTAAAATCCTTCTCTATAAGATATTAGATTTATAGTATAAGTAGTTTATAGCTATAGAAATAGCTTAGATCTAGGCTAAATCTATAGAGAATTATATTTTTTCTTATCTTATAAAATATATAAATTAATTAGATATTATATCTAATAGTATTGCTAGTTTCCTCTAGGTTTACTTTAAAAAGTCTAGGCAAAATACTAATTCTATAGCAATTTTAGCTTAGGTTATTAAGGCTATTATACTTAAAATACTTAAGAAAGGTAATAAAAAGATAGATAAATTTTATAAGATATATTAAATAGATATAAAGTAGGCCTAGGCTAATATTACTAAAAAGGCAAAATATTCTTAATATTCTAAATATTACTATAAAAAACCTTCTACTTTTACTAAATCTAAACTATATATAGTTAAAGAATTAGATAATATTAATAAAGATAAAGGTAAAGGAGAAGATAAAGCTAAAGGTAATAATAGAAATAGATTTTAGACTAAGATTAGATTAAGATTAGGATAGAATATAATATTTAGCTTAGTTTTATAGTTTTAATTGCTTATTTTATTATTAAAAGTTTAGATTTATAGTAAATTTAGCCTAATTTTATTTTATTATTATTATTATTATTATTTAAATATACTATTTAAATCTAGAGATTATATAAAATATCTAAAATTATAAAAGAAAAACTAAAGTTCCTAGAAGAAAACCTTTATCTTACTTTTAAGGCTATTTTATAGTGCTATTATAAGGTATATATAGCAGCTAAAGATATACTAGGGGGTGGTTTGCAATATAGTAGTGTTTATTATACCTATATATTCCTATAGGCTTTATCCTTTTTAATATCCTACTAGATTTAGGGCGAGTCTTTGCAGGACTATATTAGTTATAAAGGTAGATAAGCATTATTTATAGTATAATAGGTATAGTAGGGTAAAGATTTTTTAAATATATTATATATTATTATTATATTTAATTTACTATCTAGGCAAGAATAGCTTAATTCTATCTTAATATCTATTATAAGGCTATATTATATAAGCTTTATTAATAATTTAAGATAAGTTAATTATTAAAAAGCTTTTAAAATCCTTTTAAAGCTTTTTTTTAAGCCTAATAATATTATTTCTAGATTTTAGTTAGTTTCTATCTATAAATAAGGCTTTAATTTCCTTTTTTTCCTTCTTTTTTTCCTTTTTATAACTAATCTAAATTTAAAATAAGTTTTCTCTATAGTTCTTTTAATATTATAAAAGATATAAAGTTATTATAAGATTATAGTTAACTTATATAAAAGATAATATCTAAGATTTATACTAAAGATATTCCTATTAATATAAAGCTAACTAATATAGAATTAATCTAGCTTCTACCTATTCTCTATATATAGTATATTAAAAAAATATTATAATATTATATTTTAACTTACTTTTACTAGACTAATATATATTTAAACTAATTTTAGCTTAACTTCTACTAACTTAGAGCTAGATATTTTAATAAAGAATTATTCTAGCTATACTAAGGCTAAAGGTAATTATAATCTAGTAAATTCTTTTTATATTTATATTAAGATTATATTAATTTCTAAATAGTTAATAGCTAATATTATTAAGTTAATAAAAAAATTAACTAAGTTCTTATAAAAGTATAAATATACTATTTAGACTTTAGAAGATAAAGTAAAGGTATATTAATATTAGTCTAGTTTTATAGTAAATTTTAGCTAACTAATTATTCTAATTTAATAGTTTAGTTTATAAGGCTTATTATAATAAAAATAACTATAGTAAAATAACTTATTAAGCCTAATATTAGACTATAGTTAAATTAGCTTTAGATTTATTTAATAATACTAAGATCTTTCTCTATAAGATATTAGATTTATAATATAAGTAGTTTATAGCTATAAAAGTAGCTTAGGCCTAGGCTAAATCTATAGAGAATTATATTTTTTTTTATCTTATAGAATATATAAATTAATTAGATATTATATCTAGTAATATTGCTAATTTCCTCTAGGTTTATACTAAGAAGTCTAGATAAAGTACTAATCTTATAGCAATTTTAGCTTAAATTACTAAAGCTACTATATTTAAAATATTTAAAAAAGGTAATAAAAAGGTAGATAAATTTTATAAGATATACTAAATAGATATAAAGTAGGCCTAGGCTAATATTACTAAAAAGGCAAAGTATTCTTAATATTTTAAATATTACTATAAGAAACCTTTTGCCTTTACTAAACCTAAGCTATATATAGTTAAAGAACTAGATAATATTAATAAAAATAGAGATAAAGGAGAAGATAAGGCTAAAGATAATAATAGAGATAGATTTTAGACTAAGATTAGATTAAAATTAAAATAGAATATAATATTTAACTTAATTTTATAATTTTAGTTATTTATTTTATTACTAAAAGTTTAGATTTATAGTAAATTTAGCCTAATTTTACTTTATTAAATATTAATTTAATTAAAGTTAATAGATTTATATTTAAGATTCTTTTTTTACTTTTAAGGTATAATTTAAAGGTAAAATAAGTCTAATTCTACTTAAGTTTAAAATATTAATTTATATTAAAATAGATAATATCTAGATTAGATTAATAGTCTAAGATAAAGGTAAAAATAGTATAAGATTAGTAGAGATTTTACTATAGGTTAATAAAATAATTATAATTTTTCTAATTATTAAATATAGTATATATCTTATCTTTAGGCTAATTCTAGCTTATTTTCCTAGATTCTTAGGATATATTAAAAGGGCTATATATATTTAGTAGTAAGTAACTATAATATAACTCTTAGGATAATAGAGAAGTGATATAATAGTATTGCTATATTTTAAGGAGTATACCTTAGTATTAACTTAATTCTAACTATAAATTGTAGAGTTTTATCTAGGCATATACTAAAGAAATAGTATATTATCTCTAGGCTAGTTCTATATTAATATAGTAGGGATAGAAACCTAAGGATATAGTAATAGAAGAGATAGTATATTAGGCTGATTTTTTCTATATAAATCTAGGTAATTAAGACATTTATAGCTTTTAACCTAGTCTAATAGAGTATTTTTATATAATTATAGATTAGTTTTAAAGCTAATTTTATAATATTAAGAAAGTATCTAAGCTTTTATTAAATAGTTATATACTAATACTATCTTTACTATTAGATTTTAATTGCCTTAATTGCTATTAGATTATAGAGCAAGGTTAGGTTAAAATAGCCTTAGGTAAAGTAGCTTTCTTTATAAAAAGGGGGGTATAATAGCTTATTTATAGTAAAATATTAAGTTATTTAGTAGGCTACTATTATAATAAGAGCTATTATTTTAGTTTAATATTATTATAAGATTATCTATAGATATTATTAGTTAAAATATATATTAAGTAGTAGAGTGCTAGTTTCTAACTTTAAAATATATATTATAATACCTTTATAGGCACTAGCTATAATCTAGAGATATTAGGCTTAGAGGTAGGTAAATAGTTATAATCTAATATTAGGCTAGCTACTATCTAAGGCTAAGGTATACTATACTAATACTATATAGGCTAAAGTAGTATATATAATACTATTATAGAGAGTATAGTACTTTAGCAACTTTAGTCTTTAGATTATATATATTAGATAGAAAAGAGCTGGTATCTAGGCTTAGCTAGTATAGGCAAGGTATATAATATAGGTATACTATTATAGTTTATAATATAGCAGTATATCTAGAAACTATATAGCCTCTATAGATTCTATATAGATATTATTAAGCTAGATTTAGTATAATATTATTATCTTAGCTTTTAAAAAATAAAGTAATTAATATTTTTAAAGTTTAAATTATAGAATATTAATCTTAGCCTATTTTTAATAGATTTTTTATCTTTATTTTAATTTTTAAAATATAGCTATAGCTATATAACTAATACTAAATAGATTAATATTATCTATAAAACTAACTAATAGTAGGCCTAAGATCTAGCTTAATATCTTATATAATATATTAATAAAGAAGATAAAGAGGATAGATAAAAGTAGTAAGCCTTAAGATATTTTTTATAAAATTAATATAATAGTAAAGTAATTACTATTAAAAAATAGTTATATTATATAGAATATTAGAAATAAAGATATAAATTAATCTAATATTAATCTAAAGAGATAGTATATATACTAGATAAGTTAATTATAGTAAATATTATTAAAGATATTAGCTATATTAAATTAGAAAAGTAAAATAATTCTACTTTAACCTTATATAGCTTTAACTATCTCTATAAATAGATATAAAATATCTTTAATTAATCTCTTCTAGCAATTGCCTATCTAGCTATTAAAGAGGATTTAGCCCTTTTCTATAACTATAGCTATAGCCCTAACTAGGACTTTCTTAAATAGTTTTCTAATAATATTAAAGAGGGTAATTAGGCATTATACTTTAGAGTATATCTAGTCTATAAAGGTTTTATTTAGCTTTAAAATAACTACTATAAGGCTAGCTCTATAATATCTTAAAAAATAGCTAATTTTAATATAAATATTAAAGACCTTAGTAAAATATAAGATAAGTCTTAGGCTTAGTAATTTTAATATACTATTAAAACGTTAGTCTAGGCCTAAGGCACTTTAGGATTTAGTAGTTACTAAGGTGGTATAGAGGTTAGTATTATTAAATTAAAGTATAATTTAGTATTAAGGTATATAGGTTATAGTACTAGCCTAAGATAGAGGAGATTTAGCTAAAGAAGAGAAGAAATATTTAGCTAATATAGTGCTTTTTATTAGATAAGTTTTAGTAATTAGGCTAGACTTAATATATTTAAATAGTAAAAGAAATATAATTTATAAAGATATATTTTCCCTCTTAGCCTAATTTATTATTTTCTAAAGGCTAATTATTAATATTAAGGTATTATTAAGTATTTATTATTAATTAGCTATTTTTGCCTTATAAATAGCTTAATTCTAAGCTAAAAATACTACTTAATAAGCCTTAAATATATTAAGGCTTAGGCTATATTTTTACTATTAATAGAGATATTTAACCTTCTAGACTATATAAATAACCTCTATTATCTATTATTTTAATCTTAATATAGTATAGTTAAGGTAAAGTTAAAGCTAGCTTATTTTACTATAAATTTAGTAGATAAGCTAGTAAATTTAGTTAAAATATTTATTAATATTAGCCTTTTAATAGAAGGTTAATATTAGTAATAAGTTAAATTTTATAAAGGATTTAGCGCCTAGTAAATCTAGGTCTAATTGCTTCTATAGAATAAGGCAATCTTAATATTCTAATTCTTTAATTAGCTTAAGGAAGATCTAGATAAATTATAGGAAATAATTAGACCTAATTAGATATTCTAATATAAAAAGGAATATAGTCTAAAGCTATAATATAGCCTAGGTTAAATTAATAGTGCTATTATATATACTAGAGGAGGCCCTTATATATTAACTATAGAGGGTTATAAGCTTTACTTAGATTTATATTATAGTATATATTAGTTCTTTGCCTATTACTAATAGATAATTATAATAATCTTATTTAGAATAGTAGATATTAAAATTATCTATTAGTATATAATTAAAATTAAAGTTTATTTTAATATTAGCTAAAGCCCTTTAAGCTTAATTATCTTAAGCTACTTTAGAAAAGATATATTAATTAAAGATAGTAATATTATAATTAAGGAGGGTAACTTAGTATAAATTAAGCTAAAGTTAGGCCTAGAACCTTATAGATACTATATCTTTATAGAGATAGATAGCTACCCTTCTGCTATTATATAGTAGCTAGTATAGGGCCAAGCTAGAGCAGGCTAGGCTCTATATATAAAGGTTTATATATAGCTCTTAGAACAATATAATAGCTAAAAGGTTCTAGAGATAGAGGACTAGTTATATAAGTATAGTAATCTTATATATATTCTAACTAAAGATCTCTATTAGGATAATTAGCTATAAAGGCTTAAGCTAAAGTTAAGCTAATCTCTAATAAGGTTTTCTTAGATAAAGTAGCTTATAATAATATTTACTTAGAAAGGTAAAGAGATTAGTTTATTTAGTATACTAAAGGGGTATCCTCTTCTCTTCTATAGTAAAGAATACTTATATTATAATAATAGTAATATTAAGGTATTTTTAAGATACTATTTAAAATAATATAGGTAAGTAAGGAAGATATTCTTAACCTTTTACTATTCCTTTTAGGCTTTAAGATATTTATAAGACTAGGCTAGGTATATTCTAGAATAGCTTAGATATTTAGTCTTTTTTAAAGCTATTTCTATTAGATATTAGCCTAGATAAGTAATTACTATATATTTACTATATCTTTTTTAGTTAAGATAATAATAGCTAATATAGCTAAACTACTAATAGCTATAATATTATAGTAATTAAGCTAATTCTATATAAGGTTTATAATAAAAGACTAAGGCTTTAAAGAGAAGGCTATTATTATAAAGTAAATTAATATTAATAACTATTTCTATATAAAAGATTAATATTATTTTTATAATAAGTTTATCTTTAAAATATAAGATATAGATCTTAGTAAGCTAGATATTATTAGCTTAGCTTATAATACCTATTAATTTTAAAAGGTCTTATAATATAAATTTATTAGATATTCTTTTTATAATAATAGTAAATTTATATTATTAGATAGCTATATCTAGACTAAAGATAATATATATTTAATCTTTATTTTATAA
>PXYN01000343.1:0-60336 GCA_003056585.1 Lecanicillium sp. MT-2017a
TGAGAGAACAATGACATCGCACGACATGAGAGACAGCGCGTATGGATGCATAACGTATGTAGAGATGTGAGGATGATAAAGAAATGGATGTAAAAAGAGGGAGAGGGACGTGCACGTACAAAGGGGAGGGGTTTTATGGGGGGAAGGACGGGGGGGGGGAGAGAAGACAGCGGCGCCGGGGTATAAGAAAGAGAGAGAAAAAAAAATGGGCGCCGCCGGCCCCCCCCCGAGACAGGGGGGGGGGGGGGGGGGGGGGGGGGGAAAGGCGACGCAGTCGGTAGCGGACCGCCTGAGCTCAACCGCTACAATATTATTTGGGCGCAACCAGTCACTACGCAGGTTTTAATGTCACGGATAATTTCATCTAGCTTAGTTTGTAAAGTATATAACGAAGAAATACAGAAACTTTTGATGCGCAAGTGTTGAAGTCGCACAGTTTGCAACGGCTGCGACATGGGGGCGATGTTGGATCATACCCTAGTCGGCAAGAAAAGGAACGAAAGAGAGAAAAACAAAACGCGAATCAGAGTTCAGGTTGGTTGGGGTTTGCCTGAAAGTATTTGCCTTGGCCGATCCACAGTACACAGCGGTGTCGATCGTGCCACAGTCGGATGATACGGCCAGGGTGACGTCTGACAGGGACCAGCTCCAACCGTCGCGAGCGAGGTCGCGAGAGACGGTCATAGCCATGCCTTGAATATTCTGATATAAACCATCTTGACCAGCTGAACCTCAATGCAGTAAGCTAGAAGCTCGGCGAACAAGAAACCAATATACGTGGGACATGGGTTGACAAAACCGAGCGCAGAGTGGAAAGGTGGGATCCAAGGCAGCACAAACCCAATGGTCATGATCGCAGTGGTGGAAAATCCAAGTAGTCGGGACGATCGGCTCTCGAGGAACGGGATTTTGGCAGTACGCAGCAGGTGCACAATCAGCGTCTGTGTGAGCAACCCTTGGAGAAACCAGTGAGTCTGGAATTGCCGTACCAGATTGGCGTCGTCGGCCGTCTGAATGCCATAATAGAACCAGCCCAGTAGAAATGTGCATACATCAATGACAGAGCTGGTCGGGCCCAAAACAGCCATGAAGCGCAACAGATCCCACGGTTGCCATGACTTTGGTGTCTGCAAGAACTCTGGGTCCACATTGTCCCAGGGTATAGCGATCTGGCTGATGTCGTAGAGCAGATTCTGTGCCAGGATCTGCATGTTTGTCATCGGCGTAAACGGTAGCCAAGCACTAGCAGCCAGGATACTGAAGACGTTGCCAAAGTTGGAAGAAATGACCATCTTGATGTACTTGATCGTGTTGGCATGCGTGACTCGACCGACGGTGACACTGTCGACCACAATGTTCAAGCCCTTTTCAGTGAGGATAAAATCTGCGCAATCTTTGGCTGCACCAGCCGCAGAATCCACGGAAATACCAACATCAGACTTTCGAAGCGCCAGGCAGTCGTTCATGCCATCCCCGAGCATGCCAACAACCTCTCCTTGCCGCTTTAAGCTCATTACAATCGCTTCTTTTTGCGACGGGGTGACCTTGGCAAAGACCTTGCAAATTTTTATGGCTGCATCAAGCTCTTCATTGCTGCGAAGACTGTCCATGTCAGCGCCCGTCATAGCCTCGACACCGTCAACATTAATGTCGTCTTGGCGGCCCACAAGACCGAGTGAGCGGCAAACATTCAACGCAACAGAAAGATTATCGCCGGTCAAGACTTTGACATCAACGCCGGCAGCTTTTAGCCTCGCAATGGATTCGGCAGCATCAGGCTTTGGTGGATCGATAAACGTCAAGAAGCCACGCAGTACCATGCTTGATTCCAGATCTTCAAGCCCGTCTTCGTCTCCTACATCGGTTCTTGCAATTTGCTTGGTCGCGACAAGGAGTACTCGAAGCCCTTGGACATTGAGCTTTCTGACCTGTTCCTTGATCTCAGAGCCTCTTTGCGGCGTAATAGTGGCTTCTCCATAGTCAGTATGGATTTTGGAACATCGAGCATAAACCTCCTCAAAAGCACCCTTGCAAATTAGCATCGATCCGCCAGCTACGCCATGAACAATACCAGCGGACCGACGACGTTCGAAATTGAAAGGTATCGCCACAGTGTTGTCGTATTTCGTTGTTGCGACGCTCGTGCCATCGTTCAAACGGTAGTCGAGAATTGCGGCATCCATGTTATTCCCCCCAGTTCCTTGAATAGAGGCTTCGATGGTCGCCAACTTCAGGACTTCCACGTCAAAATCTGCTACCCAGTTCAGGGCATCCTGCAGCGTGATTTCGTCCTTCGTCAAAGTTCCCGTCTAAACAATTAGCACAGCGAGCCACAACCGCCGAAGAAGTTTTCCTTACCTTGTCACTGCACAAAACCGTCATAGCTCCCAAGTTTTGTACCGAATCGAGGCGTCGAACAATTGCCTTTTTCTTGGAAAGCAAATACGCGCCGCGGGCCAGGTTCGCGTTGACTATAGCAGGCAACATTTCCGGGACAAGACCAACCGCAACGCTAATGCTGAAAAGCGCAGCATTACGCCAGTCTCCAGTCGTTTTCGCGTTAATGACGAGCACTATGGGAACCATAACACACATGAAGCCTATGAGGACCCAAGTAACTCCGCGGATGCCTCGTTGGAAGGCGTTGAGATCTCGCTTCTTGTTGAGAGCGCTTGACATTGTGGCCACAAGAGCCTCCCGCCCAGTTCTGATGACCACCGCTGTGGCATTCCCAGATACTACCCCAGTACCCATCAAACAGATGCTGCTCAGGTCAAAGACGGAATAGTCAGACTTTTCGCCGTCGCTGGAGGCCATCTTGCTGGCTGGAGAGCTTTCACCAGTCCATTGGGACTGGCTGATCCGCAAAAACGAAGCTTCAAGAATTAGGCAGTCGGCTGGCACAACACTGCCCGGTGAAAGTGTTATGATATCGCCTGGGGCCAAATTGGATGTCGGTATATCTCGGAACGTTTGACGTCGGGTTCGAGCCGAGGTTGCGAGTGTGCTTTGCAGCCTAAAGACAGCCAGGCTGCTTCGGTATTCCTGCCAGAATCGTACGATGACCGAAATTGCTACCATCACCATCAAAACGGTAAACCCAATCTGTCCATTCAAATTAGTGTCGCGGTTAGGAATCAGGGTGCGGTGAGCGTGCGTATTTGTACATACCCAGTCGTGATCAGGCATGGCGATCGTAATTATGGCAAGAAAGACGAGCAGCAAATTGAATGCGTTCGGGATAACCTTTAAGAGAAGAATAAACCAAGATGGGGGCTTCTGAGACTGCAAAGTGTTTGGTCCTTTGACTGCAAGCCGTAAACTTGCCTCATCGTCCGATAGACCAGTGCGATCAACCTGGAGATGGTCAAGCGCGAGATCGACGGGCAGGGAAGCAAAAGCACGAAGAATAGATTCACAGGAGTTATCCAGCGCATGCTCTGGCGGCGACGGCCAGGTGTCCCCAAAAGCCTTTCGGGAGACCTTGCCGAGGCTTTGCATCGGTGTCTTGCTGGCATTGCCAGACACACTAAGGCCTCGGCGGACAGCGTTGATTTTCGACAGCATTGACATTGCATGAAGCACCCTATGGTGGCTCAAACAGTGTCTTTAGCTGGGAGATTCCGAGGGCCGCCAGAGCTGCGGCGAATCGAGGCAGATTAGATGGCGCCAGCTTTGTGGATGGTGGCTCGCTGAAGAGAGCCTGAGTGTCTTGATGGGAGTTGGGAATAAACATGCAGTGAACAGTGTCACGGCGGGAATCAGTAGTTACTTTGGATGTTGTGGTGAGGGTTGGGAAAAATAAAATTCTGAGGCGCAAGTGGAATAGAGTTGTTGATAAATAATTGCTTGGTGTCTTGGCCATGTCACTTACATGTTTCGGCGAACCACCGCTTGCAACCTGGAGCGGCAGACGACCCACCAGATTGCCCCAGCAAAGGTCTAAGCCACCCTCAATCTGCGCTTTCATGGGCCAGCCAGAAGGTACTGAGGGCTTTTTCGGTCCCAGAGCAGAAGGCTTGCACTCGGCGGCCGGCGTGGCGCTGCGTACATTTACAGCCGCGGTGAATGCAGTGACATGTTTTCTTCCTGGCAAATTAATGGTCAGACTATTGAAGCACCCATATGTGGGCCCATGTCGGCTCATGGTCTTATTCGGAAGGCACACAGAAGTTTAATAAGCCAGCCTTTCCCTTTTCTTGTGGCGATGATAATTTTTTTTTAGGTAGACAGGACGGATGATATGGCTGTTCTTTTAACATCTCTAATAAGGTGCAGGTCGACATGATGAATCTTATCGGAATGCCTAGTACGAGCCTCTACAGCTATAGGACTAGTCTCCCCTGATAGCTTACTGGGCAGCGGAAATATTTCTCGTCGTTGCGGGTAGTGGGAACTGATACGGAGCTCCTGCAGCAAAAGTCCTCATATGAGTCAGAGGAAAGGCGGTCTGTGATAGACCGAGCTACCAGCTAGCAGGCTGCTCTGAAAGCGTTGGGCAGGTTAAATCCTCGACTGAAAGAATGTGACAGCACTCGCATAGCAGGCGCAGCGCTTTTGGCAATCAACGTCTGCTCCAATATTCCGGCTGCACAGCCGAAGGTTGAGCCATAAATTGGAACGCTCTCCGCAAAGAAGTGGGTCACGCACCAAAGCATTCGGAACGATCCAGCAAGTTAGTGCCTGAACTGATGCAATCAGGTCATTCCCTTGCTGTTGGATTTGTTGCAGGGCCCGGAAGACCGGCCTCGAACCGTATGTAGTGGCTACGGGCCTACGCGTCCCTTCCAGTCACCCCTTGTCCCATGTCACGCTTTGGTGGTTTGAGCAGAAATCCCGCAAACTGAAGATTGTGAGTCAAGCCAAGATTGCCAATCCCCAGTCGAGCATTTAGTAGTGGAGCTTCAGAGGCTCGATTCATCTCACCCCCGTGCAAGGCTCTCCTGCATAGCACTTTTGGCAGTAAGACGCTCTCTAGGGTAGTCTCTAGGAAAGCGGTCATTTTATCCCCGCAGACGCCGTCAATCGACAATTAAAAGGCATAGCAAAAGGGCGGAAACTTGTAGGTACAAATACTACCTGATCTTCCATGTAAATGAGTGCTTCTTAGGGAGAGTCTTGAGGACGGAAGATAGTTCTGCTCTACAGCTTTCGGTTGACGTGCGCGCACTGGATCGTGAATGGTGCGGGCGAGTGATTGGTGCACTGCGTCTGGGTGTCCCCACACTGGATTTCTTCCGACTAGCGCCCCATGATATGTTGTAAAATTTCTTGAATGCAAGGTCTATTGAGATTGCGTCCCAACTCTGGTGGCTGATATGACGACACCCAATTCAATACCGAATCTATTGACGCTAATTATCACAACATCACCAACGCCTTCAGCTCCATCAACAGCTCTGCTCTCGGCTGTCTTGAACTCATTCCGTACCCATTGCGGATCACTTTTGCAGTGCAAGGTCATTGTTGTATTTGATGCATGCGAGAAAGTCGCTGCCAAGCCCCGTTTGAAGAAGGGATACGTCACGGGAGAATATGCAAAAGACTACGAGGACTACAAAGAAAACGTGAGAAAACTTTTCTTGGAAGAATTTCTCGAGAGCAGCGCCCAAGAAACACTCCTGACAGAGAGTTTTGGCGAGGCGGAGTACGGCATAGGGAACAATACCACGCCAGTTCCTTTTACCGTTACATCTACTTACGATGACCGCTTAACATTTATAGATGCTCATAGACGGCGTCTTGGCTTTGGATTAGCTGTTCGCACTGCATTGCGAGCTGTCATAACCCCGTACGTGTGGGTGCATCAACATGACTGGGCTCTCATCAATGATATTCCGGTCGCATCGATCCTTGAAGTTATGCAGGCATCAGAACCAGATGGCCGAAAACCCATAAAATACATCTGCTTGCCATCCGGGCGCCGGATGTCGTATGCCACCTCAGATCAAGTCATGCTCTTCCCAGAATTGCGCAGACTCGCCACGAGCTTAACTGGCAATTATATGTCGCCGAACTGTAACCCTGAAATGGTTCCACTGACACCCATGTTCTTTTGGCACGATAAACCGCACATTGCCAGCACCTCGCATTACCTTCAACGCATTTTCCCATCCAGGTTGGCTATGATGCGTGGTGCGTTCATCGAGGATACAGTTGGGCAGAGGGCAAGGAACCAAATGAAGGAAGGCATGTGGGAGAAATGGGCGACGTGGTTGTACAATATCGATGATGGTAAAACGGCATGTTTGAGACATTTACATGGAAGAACGTGGCGAGGGAAAGACGAAGTATACGCCGAACGATGTGCTGTCACGCCGTCTGAGAGTCACATGCCGACGAGTGAAACACACGCGTTGCTCGTTATGACGGAACATGACTTGCATGGGAGCCTTGAAGATCTTTCTGAACTTGATGAATAGATATATTATACCATTTAGAGGCTAGGTACGGGGTACCCTACGTACAATGTTGCCTGGGATGGAACAAGCGGCGCGGGTCCTATCAAGCACTTTGTTGGAAGCCCAGTAGCATTAAACCGATAATTTCTATTGGAAACACTTCCGAATGACCTGGAGGCACTGTTTCACGTAGCAGCTGGCACTCTGTTTTAGCCTGAAGTGAACAAAGGTGGCCAGTTTCGCGAGCAGCCAAATCACCCAGTGTACCACTTCAGAGCAGAGGGAGCTGGAAGTTTGCGGGGCCATATCGCAATAATTCTTTGTTATTTTATTGGCGTCATAATAACGTTGACGGGTTTAATTATGTAAGCCCTTGGATGGTTCATCACCACAGCTGAGCATCATTGACATCATAATGACAGCCTCCTCGCCACGACTCTACTGCCACACTGCGATTTTCATTTAAAGGCAGCCAGTTCCATGCGAAATTTATGAACAGGACTAGTAAAAGTCTCAAAGTCTCAACTATACTATCTGTGGCTATCTATTCAATATTTAAAGTGCCGAAGTAAGTACACAATGAACGTCACGCCTCAGAAGCATCAGCCTCGAGGCCCTTCTCACGCCGAAGGAGAAGAAAAAGCGTCTCTGGTGTCGCAGAATCAGCCCACCCCAGCAAAAGACGAGCAAAACGCTGGCCCAGTATGTAATCGGTTAACGAAGGCCGGCTAGCTTAACTCACAAGTTTATAGCTCAGACGCTCCGACGCGGGCCTTGAGTCAGACCAATCGCATGCGAACGATGGAGGCGATGCGTCGATTCTGCCCCGAAGCGTGCAGGAAAAACTACCCGAAAGTGTTGAGAGAGCAATTCCAAATGCTATACACGACACAGGAGATAAAAAATAGCAAATGCTAGATAATGGGCAGGGGAGCGCGTAACAGATGCAGACCGCCGCACATTTGTACGAATCATACTCCGTACAGCAGACCGGATACGATATTTTAAGTAGTATATTTACTCATTCACACCTCATCGCTACGAGTATATCAAGGTTAAAATCTTCATTGAATCTGAAACAGGGACCAGGGCCAGAAATTTAATTGGCGCTGATCAAGTTCTGCTCGCCGACAGCGCGACGTGCAACCCGCCACCGAAACTGTACCAAACTCTTCACAGTTCCCATGCGAGGTAAGAAGGGCGTGGATGACAACCCACTCTCTTGGTAGATATGACAAAGGATATTAATGCTACATTGGATTTTCACAAATCTTTTGAATATTAGTACTTGCATCACACCAGACCATTCGCGCCTACAACTTCAAAACGTACATCAATAGTGTGCTGATACAAACTTCTGTGCCCAGCCCTTGGTCTACAATGGACGAGAATGCAGCCAAGCATCACCTGCGCATAACTCTCATAGGCGCAGGTACAATCGGTACCTCACTTGCCGCGCTACAGCTAGAGCGTATGCATTCACCCACACAGTTAACAGTCGTTGACATCCGGCCGGACTTGCAGGAGTATATCGACAGTGCGCTGCGCCAATGCCTGCCGCAAAACATGCACCACCTCATTGCACACGTAAATACATCCTCTAGCATATCCGAAGCCGTTAAATGTTGTGATGCTGTACACGAGTGCGGCCCAGAGAACCTGGAGTTTAAATGCGAGCTATGGAAAGAGGTGGAACAATCCGCGCCGACGGACGCCCTGTTCTGGTCCGCCACATCGGGTATACCAGCATCAAGGCAAAACGCTTTCTTGCGCGACAAGTCCCGGCTCCTGGTCGTACACCCATTCTATCCACCCCACATTTTACCTCTGCTAGAAATTGTGCCGTCGCCTGCCACGTCGGGTGCCGTCACGGCCAGGACAATCGACTTTTGGAAAGTCCAGATGGGGCGAGTCCCGATCCTGCTACAGCGCGAAATCACGGGTTTCGTTGCAGGAAGACTAGCATGGGTACTCTTGCGAGAAGCGATTCATCTCGTGAATGAAGAAGTGACGAGCGTGGAAGAGATTGACTTGGCTTTGCAGAATAGCATGGGAACGAGATGGGCGTATGCAGGGCCATTTAAAAGTTTCCACGGCGGCGGAGGTGAAGGGGGGCTGCGTGGCCTGTTTGAGAACGTGGGGGGCACCATACAGGGCTGTTGGGATGACGCTGGGCGACCGCGGTTTGGGGATGGGTCAGGGTGGGAGGACAAGATTTGTGGCGAAGTTGCGGCATGCTATAGGGATATGGATTTGAAGGAGAGGGATGTCGCAAACCGGGCGGTTTTAACGGCAGTTAAAACTGCAAAGACCTCAAATGAGCCGGAAAGAAAGACTTAAATAGCACAACAAAGTCCTTATGTGCTGTGTCGCTCTCTTGTTTAACCCTAGTAAAGCAAACAATTTTTACTGACGTTCCTCAGGAGAGCTAGTAAAAGCAAAATACTCCGACATTCCAGTGACTTAAATTCTGAAGGTACTATCTATACTTACAGCCTTCGGTAGAGGTGTTTAAAAGGTGGATTCAGAACTATGACGGACAGTCACAAGGCTCTACCCGCACTCACCTCTTGACCATCGTAAGTCCATTCGCGCTTCTCAAGGTTGACGTAAGGTTCGCGTTAAGATGAACGTGCCAAAGTCATTATATTCATGGTAAAACTAGTTCCAAAGCTTGGGGAAAAAAGCGAAGTACTTAATCATTGACAGGACATGACGATAAAAAGAGCTCCGTATATAACTCCTGCCACAAATCCCATCGCTGCAGAAGCGCGAGCAAGCACACAGTCGCGGGCGGCAAATATACAGTCAATCGGGAGGTTTAAACCCACCAGAATGGAGCTAGCCAGCCACAGAATCGAAGTAAAACTTGTAAAAATAACAAAAATTAATGACTGGTAGCGGAAGTCGGTACTTCTGCGAACGAGGATGATGTACAGCGAGTACACAGCGACGAAACCAGACCAGATACTGGTTCCAAGAAGAAGCTTGTACCTAGATGCAATTTCGATCTCATCACTGGAGATAACTGTCTCTCAGTTAAATCTAGTCTTTTAATTTAACATGAATGCTGGAATACCAATTGAAGTGAGTGCCAACTCAGCGATCAAAACAGGTGTCAACGCAAGGTGGACGAGTGGGCCGATGCAGCGAGGCTCCGTAACTAACATTGCTCGTAACTGCAACCGGTCAGGCCTGGCGGCGACATATATACAAAACCAAAACAACCAGTAGCGAAAGCTTGGTAACGTGTATTGGAAAACTGGGAGGACCGCTGTATTATAGGTTGCCGTACTGTCACAAGTTGGAACGCAGAAGGCATTCCGACACGCTGGCAATTACCCCGTAAAGTTCTTTCACGGCTCACAGAGCGGCGGAAAATTAACACGGACAAATTTGACAGAGCCATGTCAAACACATACAAATGCCATGTCATTCGGTTCACAATGCATCCACTTCGTGTCAGCCATTTGAATAGGCGCATATGTCATTATGGATGTGGCCTCGGCTGAGTCGAGGCAAGGTAGCGGGGGGTTGCGGGACACATATGTGCTGTCGGACCCGACCGTTCTAAATATACGGGAGACCGATCGCAGGTAACGGCTTATTTAATTATGGCCTCGAATAATTCTTAGTCTTAGTTCTAACGGAATGATCTCTGTGTGCACCCCGTAAGCTAGTCCTACGATTTTCCTGGCTCTACAGGGTCTTCTGCTCGCAAATTGACTCAAACTGGCTGGGGTGCTGGAAGTCTCACAAGACAGCTCTGCTTGAGTGTGCCACGACGCCAGGGATGAAGACCTACACGCAGAGTTCTGAACACGAACACTTAGAATGTTACGTGATTGGAGAGTATTGACCAACATGTCGCACTCAATACCTCCATTGCCGCTCTCAGCACTTCCTGGAGTTGTCAGCTCATGGATTGGCCCATATCTCGTTATCGTCCGAGCACCGCGCCCCAAGGCGACAATGCAACACATACAGTAGGTAGATGTTCAGGTATGCTTCATACTCGGGAAATTAATACATCATACGGACTTTATTTTACTCAGGATTAGAGTATTCGACGGGGCTCATGACATCATGGAGAATTTTCTCCTAGGTGTGCAAAGACGCGCGCAAATTTCTTGGACACCCAACAACAACAGTTGTGGGGAGTGCTGCCTAGTTTGCTATACAAGGCTGGGCTACGACACGCCTACTGGTCGCTTTCCAAGCCACTATCCACGAGATCCCTGCAGCCTCGTTTTCAGACGTATTGCGGAAATAATGGAATCGTTTAAAAGTACCCGCAGGTCCGTACAGAGCCCGGGAAAATAGTACTCTGTATCTTTAGTTCGATACTCTCTTGTGACATTTTATTACTACTGGGAGAAGCCGCCATGAAATTTGCCATACTCAGCGCGGCGTTGATGGCTACGGCTTCCGCCGGCACACTTTCGCTCCACTTGGCGAAATCGGCCGGCGACGGGCAGCTTCTGAAGCGCCACGCTCGTCGAGACTCCAGCGTCACAGGCGTATCGTTGTTTGACACGGGATATTCATACTATGTCGACCTAGCCATTGGCTCACCGCCCCAAAAAGTGCCTCTTAGCATTGACACGGGCAGCAGCGACCCGTGGACTAACACTAAGCAGAGTGGGGTCTGTGATGAGATCCGCGATTGTTTCACGCCTTGTCAGTATTTTTCTCAAGACGCAGGGAACTTGGGTACACGTTTTCCGGACAAAGCTAACAGCGCACTCATAGTTGACTTGAATAAATCCAACACCACACGCACGCTCCATGTCTCCGGGCCTCAAGATGATGAGGAGTTGCCATTCAAGGTGATGTATCTACATGGTGCATCTGCGAATGGCACATACATAACGGAAACTGTGTCAATAGGTGGCTTCACTCTTAAGAACCAAACTCTTGGCGCTGCGAATCAGAGCGATTTCCGCTCAGGCATTCTTGGACTCGGCTATAATATTGTTCAAGGTGAAGCTCGACGTAAAGATCCACTCGTCAACAACACCATAATTGATGGCTTGGTGAACCAAGGGGCAATAAACAGGCGCATATTTAGCTTGTCACTTGGCCACACATCTTCAACTAATGGGTCACTCGTGTTTGGTGGGGTTGACACTGAGAGGTACTACGATTCGCTAGTCGGCATCCCCATGGTACCGTCTCGAGGTGCCCCCTACGTTATCGAATACGCCGTGAAGCTTGAAGAGTTAGAAATTAAGGGTGTTAAAGACCTTTCAGGCTCAACCGAACCTGTCACTGTCGTTCTTGACAACGGTGCTCCTCAGAACGTTCTACCCGAAAAACTTGTTAAGCCCATCCAGAAAACATTCGAAGCCCTTTCTTACACGGACGACAACGGTGTAGAGAGCGATGGATATGTGAACTGTGCTATGGGACGAAAATTTGCCGACGCGAGGTTCGGTTTTAAGTTCACCGGGAAAACCATTTACATAAGTGGCGCAGAGGCCGTTCGGGATATTTTCTCGACGAGTGAACAGACGTTTCTCAAGCAGAAACTTGGGTCCAAGTCAGATGATTGGGATGGTGTATGCTTCCTTGCATTTGCTGTACAGCCCGAAGGCGCACCCGCGCTTGTGGGTGATCCTCTGCTGCGACATGCCTACGCAGTTTACGACATGGACAACAAGGTGATTGCTCTTGCGCAAGCCAACATCAAGTCCACTAAACACAACCTTGTCGAAATTGGTAAAGACGACGAGATTCCCGATACTAAAGGAGACCCTAGTAAGCTACATTCGTGCTCATTTTATGGCATAGACTGACAGTACGTAGTGCCCAAGAGCATCATGGATTCCGGGTCTTCCAACAATGAAGGCGGCGATGAAAATGGTATTAGCAGCGGTGATGGGGAGGACAATGATACCAGTGGCGACGGCGACCAGGGCGGAGATGACAGCAATGAAAATGACAAGAGTGATGACGACGATCAGGACGGGACCGCTGTGGTAGTGCGTGTTCCCGTATTGGGACTCGCCCTGATAGCTACCAGCATAGCTTTTGTCCTTATGTAAAGTAGTTACGTTATAAGGGCTGGAATACTTGGCTGGTTCTAGCGTATTTACTTGAGCAGTATCATCCAGGCATGTACTCTTGTTCATTCCATGAGGACACCTAAACGCTGCGTGCGAATAATGCCAATCACATTGTAAGGCTTTGCAAGCATACCATGTCTCATTGAATCTAGCAATATGATAATAAACTGCCAAATCAGGTCACCGAATAATTGAAATAACGAATTTCCGTGCGCAGTATTCTCGAAGACGACGTAAATTCCGGAAGAGTATT
The DNA here is from genome assembly GCA_003056585.1 of Lecanicillium sp. MT-2017a. NCBI lineage: Eukaryota > Fungi > Ascomycota > Sordariomycetes > Hypocreales > Cordycipitaceae > Lecanicillium > Lecanicillium sp. MT-2017a. Next base: position 12,723 of record PXYN01000343.1, read on the forward strand.
CCACACCAGGCAGTGGCATTGATGTGAGGCCAACGTACATAGCAGGAGTCGCAATTTGCCGGACAGCTATTTCTCGTTCAAAAGGAAGACAAAACAAGCTACAAGACTGAAAGTACACCGATACCATTTACCAGAAAGTCAGTAGCAAACGATGCCTAAGGCTCAAAATATACCATTTTGGCTGTCTAGATCCTGGTAATAGGCTGAGTTGGTAAGACAGATCTCGGAAATGGGCGCCAGGCAGGAGGAGAGCGATGTACCGCGTATGCGCTAACTTCAGCGTGTCTCCGATCGCTAACCCAACCCCTCTTTCCCTGTGGGGGAGCCTGCTAAAACATCCACCTGGCTTTCAGCTTGTCTTGCTAATGTCAGCGCACTAAAGCAAGAGCGGTTAGTGAGGTCGCCCCTGCCGAGGCTTCCCAGGTACAGGACAGACAATGCCTTTTTTTCATTTTGGCGATGTGAGCTGTCTCAGGGCGAGATTTTCGCCCTCCTTCTCTTTCCCTCTCCCTTGCTCAGCATCAATTAATAACTGGTGGCCACACTATCCAAACCCTTATTGAACTGAAGAAGAGTACACGTTGCCAAAATGTGGAATTTCGCGCGCTGGGCCTCTATTCTGTCCATTATTGGCACTGCTGCCGCTTTCCCTACGTCGGCACTGGCTGGAGGATCTGATGGTGAGTGTAGCGTATACCTCGCCTCCTACTCTCCGACCCTGTGGCTCGTCTTGTCTAACCGAACGGTTCTACGCTTTTGCCTCTAGGAGCACTGACGTCGGAACTTTTTGACGAGCTCAAATTCTACGCACAGCATGCCGGAGCAGTCTACTGCAATGTTGACCACGCAAGCGCTGGAGATGCCATCTTTTGCACAAACAACGGGTGTCCGCGAGTTATGAAGAACAACGCCACCCTGTCCACCGTTGCGAAGTCCGTATTTTACGAAATTTGACATACTATCCTTGGTGGCATTTACTAATCTGAAGATACAGGGGCTTTGTCAGCGGCATTGGGGCGTATGTCGCTGTGGACCACGTGCGCAATGAGGTCGTTGTTTCTGTGCGCGGAACGACCAATATTCGCAACTTTGCTACGGACATTAGGATTCTACGCAAGGACATAGACAATATTGTTAAAGGCGGTGAAGTGCATGCTGGATTTCTCGCAGCTTGGAATGAAATATCGGACACAATTCTCTCTGGTGTCCAGGATGCTCTGGAAACAAACTCTGGATATCGCCTTGTTGCTGTGGGCCACTCCCTTGGCTCCGGTACAGCAGCCGTTGGTGCTTCTTACCTCCGTCAAAGATACCCTGATGTCGATTTCTTTGGCTATGGCATGCCCAGGGTAGGAAATGCTATTTTTGCTGATTTCTTTTCCCATGACGCTGCAGGAGGTTCTACATACAGAATCGAGAACTACAATGACGCTGCGCCCGCAATCGTGCCCCGGTTTCTCGGCTACAAGCACACTGAGACAGAGTATTGGCTATCTACTGGTCCAGCCAACAAGGTTGACTACGCTATTGACGAAATTAAGGTCTGCAAGGGAGACCCCAATGACTGCAGCGGCTCCCTCCCTATCAAGGACATCACAGGATCCGCGCATCGATATATTCTGTCAGACCTCTACGCCTGTGGTGGCCTGAAGGTTATTCCGTAATTAGAAGATTAGATGGAATTCAGCTTCATACAGCGTAGTTTCTAGTCTTTTAGTCTATCCGGTTCATATAAGATGTCACTTTTCAGGAGGAGGTCAGTCGGTGGAGAGGTAACGCAACATGGGAACGCGCTGTGCACTTGCTAAGAAATTACACTGATAAAAATATGGATATTAACATTGCTCTCATCGTGTCTTTCTATACCTCTGTACCGCTATGTCAAAGAGTTCATATGTGCTATAAACTGAGCACGGCTTTCCTCAGGTGACAAAGCGTTAGGATCAGGCGGCCGCTGCGGCATATACCAATTCCATGCGTAGTCAGCTGTTGATTCCCAAGAACTTTGCGGATCATTATCGCACAGATAATCTGTAAACTCGATTTCACGCACCATGGAGACATCGACCCATAGCCACGCATTCGATCTCATCGGCTGCCCTAGGATCGCTAATCCCTGCTGCCTTAAATACTCTTCCCTGAGCGACACTAGCCATGGGTGAACAGCCTCGAAAAATTCTCGAATAGTAATAAAATTCCCTTCAGCAGTGATGTATTTGCAGGGTCCATGCCATTTATCGTCCTGCAACATGGCATGCTGTCGATCCTGCTCTTCTGCACTCAGGGAATCCTGCCGCTTCAGGTCATCGGCGTATATCCCGTCTAACACCCTAATTTTGGCGTTAAACGTCTTTGTTGGGGGCTGTGAGAATGGTTCTTCGCTAGATCGCTGGTGCCGGTGACAAAAGGCTGTTGTGGGGAGTCTGCGTTTGTACCATCGTCAAGAACAGACACGCAGCTCGATACTGAACGCCCCTTTTTCACCTTCCATCGGAGGCGGAACAGATCTACCGATGGCCTATATACAAGCTCAGTTTCCATGATGCGACAGCTGCAATTGATGGTAAAATCGCCTTTACAGCGGGTTAACGTTGCCGGAATCCAGACGAAACGATGTGGTGAATGGGAGGGGCTGTGTTATAGTATAGGACCTACCCAGTGAGGTCCACTGCGATCCGCTGTACCTCATAGACCCCCCTGGAATAATTAGTACGAGTATGCGTGGGTATGGCCCACCACACGACGACGCTACCCTCGAGTACGTTCACGCTACCCATCCTATTACGCGATCACTGCTTTTCAAAGTATGACTCTAGCGGGGAGGCTTCAAAATAAAGGCTATTGTTATTTGGCTGTTCTAAGGAAAAGCCAATCAAACGGAGAATGCTGCGTAAGCTCTCTCGTATTCACGTCCTTCAGAGGACGCATTTTAAACCACTCTAAATCCTGCCATGTACAGTATTAAATAGTACGGTTATATAGGCCGCGGTACACTCAGCTCGACACATGACCGGTCAAAAGGAAAAATTGTTTTCGCGCTTTCCAAGCTCACAAACCGGTTCTTGCTAGGGTTACCATATTGTAATATATGAATGCGTCTGTTCTAGGCAGATTCCGGCTTGAATGCAGAGAGTTTCCCATATCATTGACCTGCGCGGCTCAGATTCATGACATTGAACCCCTTCTTAGCTGCCAGCTTTCCTAAAACCCATTTCAGCCAGGCTTGAATATCCGGCCGATGTTGCAAGTGGTGCGATGCAACCCTTAGCGGGAACAGCAACGACAGTGAACCGATGCTATCGCGCTCTCCATGCACCATATACTGCACTGTTCGACATATCTCTAGTGCATAGCCTTCCTGGTAACCCTGGCCTGGTGGCAACAAGGGATTCGAAAATGGCCCCAGTTTGTCAGCAGCCCGCATGTCAGTTACCAGATCGGTGCCAAGTTCGATCTGGCTGGAAATCGTAATCAACAACAGCCTAATGACGTTGAAATATATGGATTCAACAGCGCGGTCAAAACTCGCAAACTGGAGCACTGTAGGGAAAGGCAGGCCGTTGGACTCAGCTGTCGCGGACGGGTCATTTGGAACCTCCCAGCAAACTTGCGGATATTCCTCCTCCCACCTCCAGCGCAGTGTCTCAATCTCCAAAAATGAATTCGTAAGCTTCGCCCCTAATAGACTCGACCCGCGGCTGCATACAAGTTCCGATGTACAGCTTCTTGAGCGTAGGCAATCGGCGTCTTCCATGTAGCCAGGAATGTCGCAGAAAATATCTTGGATCGAGGTGCCTAGAGATCTACGTAGCGGATCACATTCCCAAGGAACCGTCTTCCAAATTTCTTCTTCAAGGAACGTTCGCCGCCTTTGAACAATACCACCAGTGGTCTCCGTGTTGTTAGCAGGTAGCAATACGGTATCTTGGAGGCGGGCTTTTCCACTTACAATGAACGTGCGGTTCGACTCAAAAAGCTTTCGGGAAGACTCTTGCCGAAATTCCCATGGCTCAATGGAGCATATCTATATGATTACTCTTAATAAAGAATGGCCCCTTTAACATAAAGCGAAACTAGACGTACAAGCCCTGATAAACCCCGAGAGTGCTCCAGCCAGCTCGTTGGAGTGGATGCAGTCATCAGTTCATACAGGCCAAGGAATACGGAGCTCCAAAGGTTCATATATGAACGGGCTTTCACTTCGTCCTGCTCAATTTGCTGAATGTCTCCCCGCAGCCGCTTCAAGGCTGTGCCGTAGAGCATGGCGGAGTGGCACAGCATGTCCTCATCACCATGCAAACGCGCAAATAGCGCTTCGGCAACTGAGAGACCAGAAGTGTAAGCAGTCGTGGTTCTGTTGTTATTAAAGAAGATGGCGGGAATCGTTTGTGCATCAGTGTTCCTGGGTAATGCACCAGCCATGATGACCTGAAATTTGACCAAAAGATGCGAGATGACAATATTGTCTTTAAATCCACCTAGGGTAATAAAGGCTGGTACCTTTATATCCTGCATTTTGACCAGATTCGAGGAGTTTGCATCTGGTAATAAGCTTGAAGGAACCAGAGATGGACCTGGCGAGTATTTGCTGGATCGCAGCCGACATGACGTATTGCGCGAAGAGGCGGCGCCAACTTCTAGCCCAGGCCCGGAGTTGACAAAAATTCGCTCTTGATTATAGCCCAAGCACTTGTGAAAGCCGCTACGGCAACGCTCGCAGATTGGACGCGCCTCATCTTCGTTTGGACAAAGTCAGCTCAGTCTGGCTACAAGCCGTTCATGAGGAACGATGCAGCAGGCCCAAACGATGCAGCAGGCCCACGATAAAATAACATTCAGGGTAAACCAGGCTGCACCAGCACGGGTCAAGGTACATCGTATTATCTTAGCATGCTGACTTACCACATTTCACTTTTCGCCGTCGGCATGTTAGGCAACCCTTGCTCCGGCGGCTTCTGCGAGGCGCAGGAGCTAGCTCTGCACAGTCTTGGAAATTAACAAGCCCCTCCATTTGACAGCGAGGACAGTATTGCCCCTCCACGAGACACAGTGGCGCTGCAGTAGGAGCCCCAGGCAGACCAGAAACTACTGCAGGCAAAGGAAGTATGGTGCTGGAACGCAAGTCTTCAGCATTTTGTTCGAGACGGAAGTGGAAGGGTTTCTGGCACCGCTCTGGCCGACTTTGAGTGGGGTTGCTTTAGCCTCGCCAATCGCGGCTCCCGAGAGGTGGTCATCCATTAGATTTCCCAAACAGGTAAGCGCATCTTCACTACGAGCTATATTAGGATACGTGTTGGGTTGTACTCCATACCATTGGCAGGGCTATCCGAAAACCAGAGTGAACCAGGGGAGTCAGGCTAAGGTTGAGAAACCAGGCTCATGCGAAGCTAACTGAAAATCACCCTAAGAAACACACTAGCCATAACCAGCCTGCCAGCGCGAGATATCGTGAAGGCCCGCAAGAGAAATCGAGAAGATAAAAAATTCCCTACTTGGAAAATAGTATACATCGACGTTCACCTGCACCTTTCAGTTCCTGTATTTTCCCGCTACCCATCGCTTTTACCTTCTAGCTACAACGTTGGCATTTCCACAATGGCGACAGGCCACGAGAGCCAGATGGGTGGAAGCCGTATCGGTTACCCACAACACCAGCTCTTCCCGGTTAGGCCAGTTGACCTTCAGAGTAATCTGTATGTCGCCCATGCCCAATGCTCGGATTATACATTAGGATTCTCAATACGAAGAACAGCATTATACCGGTTGAGAGAACATGATACTGAACTCTGCAACAGACAGCACTTTACCCCCTTCAATGCCATGACGACTCCTTCTTCAATCCGATCCGACGGTCCAACTTACAACGCCTTCTCTAACAGCGACCCTGGGCGTAACGTTTTACAGTACAGTTGCGAGCCACCGCTTTACTCAACAACCAAACACGCACCTGGTCTGCGCCTGTCAGATTCGTCAGGAACGTCTTCTTCCTCCGCACCTTTTCGCCTGATATCAGGAGCTTCCGTCCCCGCATCGTCAAGCTACTGCACCTTCAGGCTAATTGCTATTCCGGCAACGTCTCCTGCCTTGGGGTCCCCCTTTATGAGAGCCTATCCTCCGGCGCTCGAAGCTCTAGGAGTGCCTCGTGAGGTTTTTCTGCAGTTTCTAGACCATTTGAATCGGGTAGCAGTGGCAAGCCCACCAGTACAAGTCCTGGGTTTGGCGGGTAACATTGCCGGTATGGTGCCACTACATACCGCTCAAGTCGTGGGTAGCGCGGTCAATTTAGCTGCCAAACTGACAACGGTCGCACTCTCCAAAGGCCGTACAGAGTTACTACTGCGAGAGTCAAATGAAACCATCTTTGAGCCTTGTGGCTTGAAGGTGGAAGTCGCAAAACTTGACGTTGTGGCAAAGTTGGCTGGCATTCCCATTTTGGATAGCGATGGTAATATATCAAAGCTCTCGACTATATTACCCCCGATGGAAAACGAGACACATGATATGCCATTTAGCTCCCAAGACAGAAGAATAATGGCTCTTGCACCTTGGCTTTCTCCTCTTGATATGGATATGTTGCCCGCTCTTGATATGCCCACGAATGCCTTCAGCAAAATGCACACGCATGTTAGCGAACGTCAGCGCAAGAAAGAGGAGGAAAAGTTACTGAAAAACCGTGCAACGATGCAAAAGAAATGGTTACATACGCAGGGGGTCACACAGGAGTACGAGGCAAAAATGGATTCGCTTACGGAGAAGGAGCAAGCTATAAGAGCTAACGGCAGCCGCCGGATGAGCAAAGAGCTCTGTGAGGTGGGGCGGAAAAGAGAGAGCATAACCAAGGAGTTTGAGAAAAGGGCCAGCCGGTCTGCGAAAAATCACCAAAAAATGGACAAAGAAGAGTCAAATATAAGAAAGATCTTATTTCTTGTTATCAGACAAATTCGATAATTAATTCATAGTACAATCTGCAAAGAATAACATACAGTGCAAATGAACAAGGCCACCGCATCATAATCCGTCTAGCGGAGTATTCACAATAGCCAATAAAGCCATCGAACTGGAAAGTAACAAGCAATAAATGCTAGCGATAATCATGCAGAAATGGCCCATTTCATCCCAGTCGCAGCTTAGTCCTCCCGACAGGTATATGGCGGGAGTGGAGGAGAAGAGCTTCGCGGCGCATGCTCCATCAACTTTTTGGTATCCAAGTCCAAATTATCACTGTCTCCCAAAGACGGAGACATATATTCTTTGCTCTCATTCATCGTAGTAAGCTGAATAGGAACACTCAAGTCACCAGTGGCACTCCAGCTGCGTCCACTAACGCTTTGATACGAAAGGCTCAACTCGAGTGAGTAGATACGGGAGATCAGGCAGGAGTGGAATGACGGTACAAATGCCTTCTTCCCTTGTGGAAGTGCTACCGGCACCTCAATTTCAGCGGTATAGAATACCATTGGCCCATTGTCGGCAGCCCACGTGGTAGAAGACGAGAGCGATTCAATGTCCGTCACATGCTTCACCCACTGGGTGGACGAAACGGTTTGTTTTGTCGGACCCACAGTGGTGATTTCAATATCTCTGGCGCCCGGGAAGTAGACAAGTTGAGGTACGGTCGAGGGATAGTCATGCATGTCGATAGTAGCAAAGACAGTCGAAACTTTGAGATGACTAGACACAGTCTTGAGTTGCGGGGGTTGTTCGTGTCCAACAGGGTCGAATCGCAGATGCATCATTGCCGAAGAGCTAACCGCCTCGCCTTTTCCATCCTGCGGCCTTAGTTGAATGGGAGCCGGCTGTGAAGAAGACATGGTGAGGCATCCCATCGTTTTGCCGAGGTGCAACAGGCCCATTTTGACAGTCGTATCGTTTTGATCGCGATACATCTCGCCGTGATGCGACACGTGGATTGGCGGCTCCTCTTCCACAATAGGGATAATGCGAACTCTTTTCTTGGTACTCGCAATTTCTTTGGGCACCTCTGTCTCTTTTGAACTGTTCCTGAGGATAGTAGCCCGAACCAAATATGAGATTTCACAACCGGCTGGGGCCATATCGGTAGAACCAAGAGACGGTGGAAGCATTCCATGAGATTGCCTAACATGCTCGTTGGCAGTGTGATGCTCGCAGCCCCATGATACACGATCAGGAACAACAAGAGTGAAGGGTATCTTGTACAATCGGCCGGGTTCCAACACTTGCGAAGCTGGGAATAGGCCCTTGTCTACCGGTGCATGTAATAGGAGAAACTGTCGGCGTGCATCTCTGTGCTTGACACGGTGGAGCCCATCTACAGCTGTGGATACATTTCCTGTAAAACGGTTCGATTCAGCACTGGTTCGCAGTCTGTGAGTCGTGCCGACCGGCGAGCGTACTGACCTTCAAGGTTTATTTGTACATCGTCAAACGGAGTCTTGCGCGCAACCTCGATAGACACAAGGCCGTCAATGCGGTCTCGTGTTGTGTATGACCGAAGCACACCTCTATTCTGTCCTGCGAGCTGGATGTCAACCTTGACAAGAGTAGGGCCGAAACAAGGCGCCTTGAATTGCAGCCCGGTCATGCTATGCGGGAGAATCTTTAAGCGCGGGGAGGGAAAAGGCTGAATGACCAATAAGTGGATGAGGGCCGTCTTTTTGAAGCGATATTAATTATTTGGCTGTATGGCTTTGAATACACATTGCAAAAGGTAACATGCAGTTCAGAATCAAGGCGGGCGGCGTTAATGTCGTCTTCGTCGAGCCGAGCAATACCCACGGCTATATAAGTTCACGCGTGGCAGCTTCATAATAGCCAAATCAGCAGGCCGACAAGCGGGTGACTCATTCCGATCACGAAAGACTAACCACACCTCGGAGCCCATCCGCGCCCTGTAACATACAATACATAACGGTGTGGACTCGCAGCCAGTGCGCCTGTGCATATAATAGAGTACCGAGCGCTGTTCGGCTTAACGGCATGACCCCACACAGCCTACCTCGGAGTCGGAGTCGGAATCGGATACCTCGGCTTCGGCTTCGGACCCACAAAATGCCAAGAGCCACACAACGTCTCCGTACGGAGTACGGGCTACACCGTCATCCCTCCTACATTCTTGATCTTATGCCGAGATATTGATGCCGCCCTGGTCATCGCGTCAGCCCTACGTCGCCCAACCTAGCTAAAGTTGCTCTCGGACTGGGACCACACGCCGAATTTACCGCATATGACGCATGCAAAGACAAGCATGATATTGACACGCAAAAATGGGCGGCTGTCGTCATGCGAGCCATGTCGGACATCGAAACTCCGCTGCGACCATGTAAGGCCTGTGTGTGGGCGCTGTGCTCGAAAGCGGCAGCCCAGCTCTTGCGTCTATCACCCAGCACCGTTGACCGGACAAGTGAGCCAAAATAAGACCCCCGCGCCACTGCAGAAGAGACGTGCCCTGGACACTACCAGCACCAACCAAGACGTGACCTTTTGGAAAAGGTATCGGGTTCCTGCCACAGCTGCTGCAAAATCGAGAGACTGGTCTCGTCAATCCGATTTACCGGCCGGGAAGAGATCACAGCAATCAACTGGATTCTTAGGTCCCACAAGCTATTGGGCCGATCTTGACGGAAATGAAGGCGGTTCTCCAAAAACTGTGTCTACGCTGGCCGTGTCAATGTCGTATTCGGAATACGACGAAACACACTCACTAGGGCAGGACCAGTTCGAACGCGGAGCCCGCATTCTCTCCTTGTTGTTCGAAGACCTTTCATTCTACGACAGTATTATATGCCTGCAATTGGAGTCCTGTTGCATGTGGATAATAGGGAGCCGCATTGTTAGTGAGATGTTCAATGCACTGCGTGAGCTGCGTGATAGATGGTTGGCATCCAAGACACGCCCTTCGCCCGACGACTTGGCAGTCCTTTCAAGAACCATTTTCGAAAACAGCATAACTCCAGTGGAGAAGTGCGGATCGACAACCATGGTGGACTATGTTTCAGCAACAATCGCGCGGTGGGAGTCTATTGGCTTGTTATTTTCTTCAGTTGGCCTTGCTGTGGCATCGCTGCCAAGGGGACACACAGACCTGCGGTACGATGCGAACACCGTCGTTGATCCGGAAAAATTAAAAGTAGTGTGTGCTGAGATTGTGGAAACTTGCCTGGCTTTCTGCGACACTGGCGTTCTAAATGATAGCCTCTGCTGTCTATTGTTTCAGCAGGTAACACTTCTGACCGAGGCATATGGCGATAGTGGTATGTTCTCAATAAGTTAGTGGCAGGTCTAAACCTTGTACGAGTTGACTGATATGCTTCAGATTGCCGGCCTTGTCGAAAACTAGGCGATCTAGCGGCGACAATATTTGCGCTAGGGTTACACCGGTCCCAGTCGGATGAGTCCACGCCATTCTTCCTTGCTGAATTGCGCCGACGTGTGGTAACTGCTGCATATGCATTTGATAAGCAATTCGCTACCATTCTAGGCCGGCCTCCTCTGATCTTGTGGCAGTATTGTGATATAGAAGCTCCAGTTCACCTCTCGTGGGAGGATGTGGTTTCCAGCCCCGAGGTGCGGGAAGTGGCGTTGCAAAGGCTAGATGAGCAGGGTTGGAATCCCGACGGTGTCATCGACGATGGTGCCTGTTCCAAAGTTGACCTACTGTTTTTCAGAATTAGGGAAAATATTCTCACCTTGTCGCTCAGCCCTCGCTTAGAGGGGTTGAGCGAGAAGGCACGGTAAGTAACCACGCGCAAATGGGAACTCCTAAGTAATGAGCACCAACTAACATATAAGCAGCGAGGTGCTTGTAGAAAACCATAGCGCAAAGAACAGTTTGCCGGCTTTCCTACGGTTCACTCCAGATCTCCTGTATGACAACGTTCCGTCAGAGCAGAATTACGAACTACGGGCGAATTGTCACCTCGAATTTATACACAACGATTTTCTTGTGTATAGGTTGCTGGAAAGGCGCACTGGGTTCATTCCCGAGGAGCTTCTATGTACGGCACGAGACGCTTTGAGCCTTTTGTTGGCTTTTCTGTCGAGACAATTACGGCATCCCCGGACTAGGAAGAGTGTTCACGCATGGAACGTATGTAACAAACTCCCTGACACACCTTCAGAAACGTTTTCACGCCTTGCATTGCGTATTTGCTGACTCTGTCGCCACTAGCTGTGCTTCATCGGCCTCCCATGTGCTGGCTATCTATCGACGGAACTTGTTCGGCGATCGCAAACCAATATGTCGCAGATGCCATGGACCTCAGGTGGTCCATTCCCTCGAGCGGAAGTTATCCAGGACCTCACTTTGTTTTCTTCGTACCTCGGGAACTACTTTGACTCACATGATCCGTGCTACAATATTGCACAAAAGGGCTCAAAGGCCATACGACAAGTCATTAATCGCGTCCTTACACAAGGTGTACCACAGTCGCACCCCCCAAACGATTCGCCGTTTGTAGGAGTGCCAATGGAAGATGGTATGGATTTTATAACTTGGATAGATACGATTGACTGGGGGCAGGAGATGATGTTGAATAATTACCAAGGGTGACAATAGCTCGCTGCCAGTAATTATGTTCACAACAAATCAGAACAATGCCTACTGTGATATGGGGAAGCGGGATCTAACACAGAGAAACCATAAAAGGGTAGAATACTATTCCCTATAATATGTTGTCCCCTCTCTTTATATCTTAATTCCCTTATCATAAATACATACTATATTGCATTTTATATATGTTGATAAGCGAGATTAGTTTATCGTAACTGTGCGCCTAATCTCTGGGTCGCGTACGTTTCTCCCTCGGCATATCCTTTAGTCCAATGCCAAGAACAACAAGAATTCGCACCAGAACAAGCGGTACTGTTGCCCAAAAGACGGTGTGATCTTCGCGGGTCCACGACTTAATATCCCCCCACGCGGTCCAGCCGCCGACACCTTGCGCGATTGCATGACAATAGGCGGCGTCACTAAGCAGCATGCCTGCGCACAGCAATCTCCAGAGGCGTACATCGTCAAAGAGGCGCATCACCACCGCCTCCACAAAGGCAAAATATAACCAAGAGCCGCCCATGGTAGTATAGAGAAATGTCGAAGGTGCCGTAAATGGAACGGAGCCGCGCGTCATCATAGAGAGGTATGTGCCTGGAACGCGAAACACGAGCAGGGCCCCATTCACGGCAAACAGCGGCTCGATAGTGGTAAGGCTGAGGCGGTAGAGGAATGGCACTGCAGCTGATGCCGGTGTAGCTGCGCTTTCTATGGAAGAGACCATGGTTGAATATTCCGCAGAATCTATGGACTGTATTTGAGCGACTCCTTGTCTGGGCACCTGTCGTTAGATGTAGAAGGTACGAGTAAAAACAGTGGACGAGGTAAGCTAGACCCGCTATTTGACACTGGGTGGCGGGCTGATGTGATCTCTGGCGATCGCTCTCTCCGCCCAATCACATTAGTTCTCTGCTACTGTGGAACATTTGGCAGCAAAATGTACGTTAATCAGCACTATAAGTTACCGATCGCGCTGGTGTACGACTGCGTCAAAGGCTTTATCATATAGTCAAGGACGGCGACTGGTGAGGAGCTAGCAAAGCGCACAGTATTTAAAGGACCAGTGCGCATTTTATTTTCATGGGCACCCGTGATCCTAATAGCGCCGCGATGTGACAAGTACGTGGCTTACTCCACTAAGCCGATTGAACTGCTCAGGCGGAGCTATACACTGGCAGCAGGTGCAAACTTCAGCCGCACGGCCCTCACCACCCTCACAGGAACCTTTCAATCAAATATGAAGACCATGACACTACGATCTGACTATGCCCTTATGTCCGCGGCGACGAGTGGGCATGCCTATAGTAAAGCTGCTTCTCGCCCATGGAGGCAAGCGGTCGGCAGTCAGGTCACGGCGACTCTGGTCCGCCATCGCAGGGTGAACCCAGCCCATGTCCGCGGGCTGGCGAGGGCTGCTACCGCGTCTCAATGGGCCAACGAGACGCCGGGCTTTGCCCTGCCCTGTTGCGGACAGACCATAGAATAGGGCAGCATCACAGCAGATCGAACCCAAGGCCCGAGAGCCAATTCCAGAAGGATTCCAGTCGAGAATCGGAGTCAGCTGGGTACCGTCAATAAGCGTGTTGCCGTGCCACAGATCGCCATGCTCGAATCCCAGCTCGTTGTTGGCAGGCACGGTACGCTCCACAGCCTCCGTCACCCTCCATAGCAACTTTTGAGGCGCCATGCTCTTGCTACAAATCGGGCCAGGCCACATCTGCCATTGGCTGAGTCCGCAGTTGCCAGAGATGCAACGGCTGCAGCGCTGGTCGGTGCGGCAGTGGCGCCTAGCGCCCGGAGTCGTTGACGATAGGCAGAATGCTGATACGGTAGTGTAGGGAGTAGAGACTAGACCATGTCGTTCCCCCGGCTCGCAAGCATCCCTCCTGGTGGTTGTTTCATTCGCCAGCCCAGCCTTGCAGGACGCGCAACATCCCTGCAATTTTATTAGTGAGCTGAGATGTTATTCACTCTAAGGCAGCCCAGGCTGACAGTTCAGCCGCTGCGTTAAAACCCGCTGCCCAAAAGTGCAAAAGTTCTGCCCTTGGTTGATCCCTTCGCACTTATTAGCGTCACATTGTCTACTGTACGATTGATAATGAAGAGCAGGTTTGAAGTGCATCATTCTGTACATATCCCAGGTAGTATGGGTGCCGCGCTTAAGGTTCCGAACTGGAAGCCTATGGTTTTCAGCCCTCTCTTCCTCTTTTTCCTGCTTGCCCTTCACAGTCTACAGATAATCGGCCTCCAACTTCTTATCAACGCCAGAAGAACCGCTCAGCATGAGATCAGCCGTCTACAGATTAATGGAATGGACACAGACAATGAAAGCATATTCATCTTCGAAGAGGAAGATTTGACCGCCTTCCTTGCCTGGGCATACCTCCCCGTGTCCATCTGTTTAGTAGTTGCCGCATTCTGGGAAGTCCTCGACGTTACAGTACGGAGGCTCGAGCCGTTCCGCCAGCTGTCAACTCCTGAGGGGGGCAATGTCTGGAATGCATTGTGCCTGGACTACACTGGCGCCTTCGGCTTAACGACCCCATTCAAGGCATTGAAGAGACGTCATTATGCGGTGTTCCTGACCTCGACCGCCTTTGTCTTTGTTTCGATAATCCTGCCGGCCATGAGCGGCGGTCTCTTCAGCCTGGAATGGGGTAGTTTATCTTCTTCGGCCGGCAAGGTAGAAGGGCCGGCACTTGTCATCGTTTCTGTTAATACCGGCGTCGCGGTTGCCACGCAAGCGATTCACGGGGTTCTTTGTGGTGCGATTATCACTCTCTCTATCATTCTATCTTACCGCCGTACTGGCCTCTACCGCGACCCTAAAAGCATCGGGGGAGTGGCCAGCCTCATCAGCGATGCAGACCGAAGTGGCCTCGCTACGTTACGCCTCTTCCGCCAGATTCCATCCTTTGCACATGCCAATGTTATCTACAACTCCATGCAGCATCTCACATTTCACCTTGCCCACTTTCCTGTCGCCAGTGCTGATGGGAGCGTCTCGACAGCGTACCAGCTCACCGTTAATGCATTGCCAGGTCACGTTCTTCCCATTGACCCTGACCAACGAGGCTTCTCCAGTAGCCGCAGGGACGTCATGGGCTGGTGGCTTACTAGGCGCATGGCATGGCTTGCTGAGATTCTTTTCTGGCTAGGCCAAGCCTCCATCACCGCCGCAATTTACTATGTCGCCAAGATACTGGCTGTCGTGACATTCGGTCTCGGCAGCCAGGTTTCAAGACTTATCATTTCCAAAATCATGTTGACTCTGTGCTACACCGTCGGTGGGATGATGTGGGTGAGCATCCAGCGCAACCTGCAAATGTTCGAGACCTGGCGACAGCTCTGCGCCGGCCGTTCGCGCTCCCTCTACGCCTCACTCACATCCGACAATATGGCCAGTCTCGGCCTGTTGGGCAGTGCCGTGCTAAGCATAGCCATGGGCTCGCTCATAACGTTTTGGTCGTCATTTTGCGTCTTTATGGTCCACGTCGTCACGGTCTTTGCTCCGCCCATTTTGGAACTCGCGTATGTATCTGGAGCCACTGGCAACATGGCGGAATATCGCCGTATCGGACTTATCTCGGAAAAAAAAGGCATCGTAATGGCTAGCGTAGTTCTCGCTGCACATTTAATCATCTTACTCAACCTGCTCATACTGAGTTATAATGGACGGACCCGGCCATTTCTCCCTCGAGCCCCAACAACCTTGGCGAGCCAGATTGTGTACTTGTGTCGCAGCGACAGGTTGCTCTACGACTTTGCTGGCACTTCCATGTTGTCGCAAGATGACCTAGCACGGAGACTGAAAAGTAGTGACCGGATGTGCCGGCTTGGCTGGTTTTGGTGGCATCAAGGGCAAGTCTGGTTTGTGGGTGTCGAGGAGGGGGATGCAAGTGGTTGGTTTAATTTTCATGAGGGAACGTGTAGATATTATCCTTGCACACAAGAACATCGCAATTACTTATATCTTCTTTTTCAATACAATACCTGGCTTTAGCTGCTTAGAAAAGGCGGATGGAAATTATCCTGACCTAAAAGACTGCATGCTTTTTATCGAATGCAATGGTGGGCAGCAGGAGAATCATTATTGCCCCACGCGTGAGGTTGGGGTAACCACCTGTCCTTATGGGCGGCTTGTGTATGACGAGCGCAAGGATGAGTACGTTTGGGCAGATAAGACTACATGCTAGGTCAATCCGGAGAATACGCTCCATAAGGGGAATAGAGAACTTTGAGCTTTATATCTACAGGTAGACTTTTCGTGAAGTAGCTATAAGCAGTCTCTACGTTGTAAATAAAGAGCATTCTTAGCATACTGTGTTGTAGTGGATTGAGCTTAGCTAAGAAATTGATTATCTATATACCGCCACCAAGAACAATGCAGCATACACTTACACTTAGAAGTACCATTTTTTTTCTCAGGCTTGATAAGTTTAAGAATTATCAAGTTCGCAACAAATTACCACATTATATTACGGCCTACTTGACGAAAAAACTTTTTATCTACTTTATAGATTACTACCTGGGGAGGACATCCGGGGTGGGGTGAGGCTGTACTCAGCCACATACGTTTCAACCCGCGGCCTATGGCAGGACGAGTCCACAAAGGTCGGCCCCCAGTGGAGCAGGCCGAGGCAATACAGGGAAGGAAGGTAGCTAATTTCAACCTTGAGATCATCAGAAAGGGTTAGTGGCAGGTCCAGAGATTGAGGAGCCCATTGTTTTATGTGAGCAGGGCATTAAACGTTTGCCCGAGCTGACGGTGGATTTAGCTTGGCATGGACTTGACGCCTCTTACCAATTAGTTCCATTTGCCGAGGGGAAACTGGCGGAAGACTTATGCGGGACCAAGTGCAAGAACGGGCCCATATTCTGAGGGAGAGGAGAGCAGAAATCGAGAATTCATTTACTTTTTGGCAGCTATTACGACCAAGTAATTCACGCCTCAAATATCAACTCCAGCACGGACCTGCTCAACATCCGTAGCACGGCAGACACCAAGTAAAGAAGATCGGAGAGAGCCTAATTATCGCAGATCCCATGTTTGGCCTAGCTAGAGCTAACGTGATGTGGTCCCTTGCGCATAGCAAGACTGCCTAGCGCGCCTACGCATCTCATGCTGCCGCCTCCTCCGTGGAGCTGCTGGTGGGGGCATCACAGGTATCACCGGCTTCAGCTGCGTGGGTGCACTCAGCTTCATCCAGCTGCTGGATATAAAGGTGGGCCAGTTTATGCATATATGTGCCTGACTGACGGGTAATCTTCTCGTTTAGGATCCGACCTGCTTACTGCGCATCTCATGAGACGCAGGCGATGACCAGAAACCGGGCATCTAGACCTTGAACAAAAGGTCATTGGACCCTCAGCTAATCAAACGTAGGCAGACTTGGTCTTGGGCTTGTGAATAGTTCCAGCTTGTTTTGCTTCGGTCAAAAGAAAAGTAACGGAGTAATAGGGATCTTCGAACAAGTATAAAGCCGCTAGGAACCCTCATGTCCCTCGACCCTTTATCAACAGCCATCTCCAACATCACAAATTCATATATTCACACTCTTACACTTACGCTCACACACTATTAATCACGGCCGGAACAATTTTCCACAAACCCTCTTTTCACCATGAAGTTCTCCTTCGCATCCATCGTCGCCGTCCTGGCCGCCAGCGCTGTTGCGCTCCCCACCTCTGAATCGCCTTCAATGGAGGCGCGTACCGCCCTCGAGGCACGCGCAACCACCTGCAGCAAGGCCGCAACGGACAAGCTCATCTTCAAGGTGTCCATGAAGACTTTTCAAAAGGCTCGCAAAAGCAAGAACCCGTCCAAGTGCGTTTGGAAGAACGACGGCTGCTCTTGGTCTCCCGACAAGCCCAGCGGCTTCAACTTCCTCCCCTCGTGCCAGCGCCACGACTTTGGCTACCGCAACACCAAGAAGCAGAAGCGCTTCACGAAGGCCATGAAGAAGAAGGTCGACAACCAGTTCAAGAAGGACCTGTACAAGTATTGCTCGCAGTTCTCTGGCATCTGGTCCTACAAGGGCGTCCAGTGCCGCCGCACCGCCGACGTCTACGTTGCCGCTGTGCGCAAGTTTGGCAAGCGCGAGAACGAGCAGGAAGAGAGGAGCATTGTGGTTGAGGATTTCCAGTTTACCAAGCGCGACGAGAGTGTCCTCGATATTGAGGTCGACGCTGATATCCCTGGCCAGGAGATTCCCGATGTCCTGCCCGAGAACGACGATGGTCTGGATGTTGACGACCTTGATGCATTCTTGGGCGACGAGTGAGACCTTGTAAAACGCATCGAATCTCTCTATTGCCTTGAACTAGATGACTAACTGGCAGTACTTCATGGTATTGCAAAAGGGTTTGAAGGGGATTAGTTTTATATGGGATCAAATTCCCGATGCGGCCATTGTAGGAATTATGTATCTAGAGCTACAACCGATAAAATACAACGAGTTTTCCTAGAAAGCGAGCAAGAACTTCCTCAATTATTAGGGTTAAGAGATTTCTTATGCTAGCCGACCATGTGGGAAACAATGGTTCGTCCAGAATGTGATCTGCTCCTGCATATATATCAGGAGCGCTTCCGGTCTAGGAATCATCTGCTATGCCTCTGGCGGGAAGGTACATAAATAATGCTCGAGTGAAGTTATATCCAGGGGTGTCATCATACTTGTCGTCGACAAGTCACAATGTGGCCACCCACACAGTAGCCAGATAGTGAAGCATTGCAACGTCAGTAGAGGAACGCGGTGTTGAGCTGCAAGACAGGCATGAGGCAGCCGCTTGTGGCTCCACGTGGCTCGATGAAGACGTTGAAAGAGTGGCCCTCGGAATGATAAGCGTAGTATGGTTATTGCTGGGGTTTATTTTGTGACTATGTCGGGACGGCATTGTTAGATGATGGGCATAACTGGCTTCTGGGATGGCCCGACGGGTGGCTTCCATACAGGCAGGCGGCGAATGGACCCGTCGGATGATCCCTGTCTGCAAAGAGTTGGTTGGAGAATGTCGCCGAACTGGATTTGTGTGGGCTCTGTAACGGCGGGCCTCAATTTCCGATGTAGTAGAATTCTAGGACGAATTTTAGAGATGGACTTCAAGTCACTTCCAACGGTTCTGAAAGGAGAGTAACGAAGCAAGCTGCTGCACCTAAAGTTCATCCTGTATACTAGCGGCAATGATCTTCCATGTCCACCTTAGGTGGAGTGAATGTATCGCAGGCTGCGGGATGGACACTAAGCAGATCAAAATGTTTGAGTAATAAAACGAAATTTCCCTCCCATTGCCACTAAGCGCCGTAGTACAATGTACCAAACTCTTTACGCTGCTTTAGGCTAAACTCATAGGGAATAACATCGAGGAACGAATCCCTGGACAAATGCGGAAGGCGGTATCGGTATAGCTTTGTTCCTCGGATATTTCAGCAATTTTCCCGAGATCATCGTTTATTCGGGATCAGCATTGTCACCAGCGCCCCAACGCCCCGCCTCGGTTAGCTCAACTAGGAACAGGAGCGCAGAATAGCTCCCATGCTCTGTCTGTTCAAGACAACGTTGCTTTACCCCGCGAACTAGTACCAGCTAGCCCCGCCATCGTATCCACCCATGATGCTATGCTGGTTCAACCAGCCCTACTATTTAAATCTCATTGAAACCTCGGCGTAACGATGTAATACCCTTTCCGCTACCGTGAGCTATAGACAGAGCAGCAATCAATACTGCTTCATTGAAAGCCTCAGCCGCAAACATGCAGCTCAAAGCAGCCGTCGTTGCTGCGCTTGCGTTCGCTACCCAGCTGGTTGTATCAACCAATCATCCCCCAGGCAACTTCACTCACGATGACAAGCATTTCCTCCTCAATGGCAAGCCTTTTCAGATTCTCGGCGGGCAGATGGACCCGCAGAGAGTTCCCAGGGAGTACTGGCGCCAACGCTTGCAAATGGCTCGCGCCATGGGAGTAAACACTATCTTTTCCTACATATTCTGGAACAATCTCGAGGACAAGCCCGGCGAGTGGAACTTTAGAGACCGCAATGCCATTGCACTCTTTGCACGCATGGTGCAGGAGGAGGGCCTGTACATGGTGCTCCGGCCCGGCCCATACGTCTGCGCCGAGCATGAATGGGGCGGATTTCCCGCGTGGCTCAGCCAAGTGCCCGGCATGAAGGTCCGCTCCAACAACCAGCCCTTCCTTGATGCCACGAGAAAGTACACAGAGCGTCTCGCAGAGGAGTTGCGCTACCAGCAAATAACGAGAGGCGGCCCCATTCTGATGGTGCAGCTGGAGAACGAGTACGGAAGCTTCGTAGCGCAGTCTGGTGGTGACCTGGACCCAAAAGACAAAGGCTACCTGGAGGCTTCAGCCAAGATTCTGCGAGACAATTTCGAGCTGATGCTGTATACAAATGACGGCGACAATGATCAGCTGTTGGCTGGCGGCACACTACACGGTGTGCTGGCTGAGATTGACGGCAACACCAAGAAGGGGTTCGCAGCGTTGGACCGCCTTACTGACCCGACAATGCGCGGGCCCAAGATGAATGGCGAGCTTTATGTGACCTGGCTAGACCATTGGGGTGATGCTCTCCGCCGCGGCGGTTCAGAGCTTGATCTGGCGGCTTTGCTTACGGATATCGAGTACATCATTTCCGAGGGCCACTCTTTCAACCTCTTCATGTTCCACGGTGGCACGAGCTGGGCGTACGACAACGGCGCCAACCGTGCCAAGCTGTCAGTTGCGCTGCAGCCGCAGATTACGAGCTACGACTATGGTGCGGTGCTTGACGAGAGTGGCAGGCCTACAGAGACATACCATGCCCTGCGCAAGCTGATTGCAAAGTACGTTGGCGCAGACAAGGTCCCCACCGTTCCAACGAATCCAGGGGTGAGCACGGTGCCGCAGTTTACGCTGCAGCCTGCCGCAGCCCTGTTCGAGGCCCAAAAACACACGTACAAGGAGACCCATGCGCAACCAGTCTCCATGGAGGCTCTGGGACAGAACTACGGATACGTCCTCTACGAACACAAGGTAGCAGAGGATGCTGATGGCGCTTTGCAAGTTGGCGATATGCCACGCGATCGTATCATCATCTACATCAACGACAAGCGGACGGGAATTGTTGACGCGACGTATTATCCCGCGCCAGAAGTCACAGTTTCACTCAAAAAAGGCGATGTTCTTAGACTATTTGTCGAAAACATGGGCCGCGTCAATTTCCAGTACCCAGTCATGCTTGAGCAAACCAAGGGTATTGTAGGCAACGTCACCGTCGGCAACAGCGAGCCATTGGAAGAATGGACCTCGTACTCCATGCCGCTTGAGCGCCTTTCACACGGGTTGGACGGCACGTACAAGGTCAAGGAGCTGGACGGACCCGTGTTCTACACTGGATCGTTCAAGCTTCCGTCGGAAGCCAAGAACGACCTCGCTAGCGACACGTTTTTTGCGCTGCCTGATGGCGTCAAGGGCCAAGTTTGGGTGAATGGCAAGCTTCTCGGCAAGTATTGGACCCGCGGATGGCAGCAGAGTCTGTATGTACCAGGAGCATGGCTTAAAGCAGGCGGTGCAGATAATCAAGTCTCTGTCTTGGAGCTAGAGCCGTCGCCCCAACTTAGTCTGACGGGTGAAGGAGTCGCAGAAAGGGTGTGGGCTCTTAATGAAGACCCGGATAAGCCTTAAGCATGTCCTTATATAGGAATCGCTTTCATATTGGTCCTGTCTGACGCAGTTATTAACACCCAGCCCTGAATTATTGCAGAGCTCTCAACCAAATGCAGAATCGGGGCCATTTTGTCCTATTCTGCCCACTTAACTAGTATAGAGTATTAAATAACTCTTTATTTAAACTTCCTATATTATATATTTATCTACCTTTACTTTAAAATTATAAGATTTCTAGCTATTTATCTATAATATTACTAAAATTATAAAGAAACCTTCTACTAATTTAATTATATATAGCTCTATCTTAGTATTAATAGCCGCTGCTATCTACTAGCTGGCACTGCCTAAACTCTACACTAGCGCAGCCTTACCCAATAGGGTAAGAGGTTAGACAATATACCTATCACCCATTCCTGCTGCTATCTGCCTGCCAGCTATTCCCGCCGCCGTCTGCCAGCCAGCAGTTTCTCCTACTACCAAAATCAAGGCCCCCACTTACAAGATAAAAGGGCAGTTGGTATACCTAAGCAGCTTAAAGCTACTAAAAATAGAAAGATAAATAGTACGAAAGCTAGAAAAATAATAACTAACTACTTATTATAATTATATAGTCTATCTCTAATATAATAAGTATTAAAGTAGAATATAGATAGATTTAGTAAGGTAAGGTTAATAAAGCAGCTAAAAAGTTAAGTAGAATTAAGCTAGCTATAATAACTAGCGCATTTTTCATATAAAAGTGCTACCCTTGCATAGGTAGGGCGGTACCTATACAATAGCCAGGTATAAGCGTAGTGACCTTGCAAAGGTAAGGCTACTTTTAAGTAGTAAGATAAAAAATAAGTTAAATAAAAGGGACTATTCTTACTAGCTAGCTAGCTAAAAGTAAAGAAAGTACTATATAATAATATATATTTAAAAAAGCTAGCTAGCTAAATATTAAGATCTAATAAAATAATCTAAATAAAAAAAAGTAAAGGTTAAATTCTCTGTATTATCTATAGTAGATAGAAAAAGAAAAAGCTACTTTTCTTCTTTCCTTTATTTATCTATTTTCTAAATTTATATATTTAAGCTTACTAACTTTTATAATAGATAGATAATAAGCTAGATTAGCTTTCTTTATATATTAGCTTTAATATATTTATAAGCTACTTTAGGCTTATAGACTAATATAAAAGGTAGCTATATAAAAGGTTAAGTAAGTAATAGAATAGGGTAAGGATATAAAAGAAAAAGAAAAGAAAAGAAAAAGAAAGATAAAATAAATAATAATTAATAATATTATATTTAATAATAATTATAGTATTATAGTTTACTAAAATATATAATTTATATTATATTATTATTATTATTATTATTTAAATATACTATTTAAGTCTAGAAACTATATAGAATATCTAATATTATAAAGGAAAAACTAGAGTTCTTAGCAGAAAACCTTTATCTTATATTTAAGGCTATTTTATAATACTATTATAGGGTATATATAGTAGCTAGAGATATATTAAAAGGTAGTTTATAATTGTAAAAGGTTTAATACTAGTAGAATAAAATAGAATTTTTAAAGAATAAATTATATTAATTATTTTTTAGTTAGATATAAAGAAGAAGATTAAAAATCTTTTAATAGAAGAATTTTATTTTTTATATACTTATATTTCTAGCTTATATAAGCTTATTACTAATCTATTATATTATTCTAGATTTTTTTATTAATTAAAAGAATAAGCAATCTATAAGAAATTGAATATAAATAGTAAAATATTTAAGAAACCTAATTTAAAATATTAAATTTTTATATATTCTTAATATAATTATAGTATATTTATATAATATTCTTATAATAGTATAGTATTTTTATTATATCTATTTACTTTTAGAGGCTTTATCTTTTACTAATTTCTAGCTAGCTTTAAGGTAAGTCTTTATAGGACTATATTAATTATAATAGAGGATAAGTATTATTTATAGTATAATTAGTATAATAAAGTAAGAATTATTTAGATATATTATTTATTACTATTATATTTAATTTACTATCTTAGTAAAAGTAGTTTAATTTTATCTTAATATCTATTATAAGGCTATATTATATAAACTTTATTAAAAATTTAAGATAATTTAAAAGGCTTTTAAAAACTTTTTAAAGCTTTTTTTAAGCTTAATAATATTATTATTAGATTTTAATTAATTTTTATCTATAAATAAATTTTTAATTATTTTTATTTTTATAATTAATCTAAATTTAAAATAAGTTTTCTTTATAGTTTTTTTAATATTATAAAAGATATAAAGTTATAGTAGGATTATAGTTAATCTATATAAAGATAATATCTAAGATTTACTTTAAGAAAGTTCTTATTACTATAAAGCTAATTAATATAGAATTGGCCTAGCTTCTGCCTATTCTCTATGTATAGTATGTTGAAAGAATGTTGTAGTATTATATTTTACTCATATACTGATACCTATATTTCTAGCACGCAGCCAGCTAGAATAATCTAGAAGAGACATTAATTATCAACCATATATTTCGCTCTTTAGCCCGTGACAGCTATACCTTTAGGATAGGCTAGTAAGGAAGTAGATTGCTACTATTATTAAGGTATATAGTATTAAGGAGATTGGAGAGCCTTATAGTAACTTTGCACTTGCTGTGGTTATGCCCTAGTATTGCACCTTGGCCAGTCTGTCTAGTAGGAAGCTAGCGATCTAACGGATCAGAAAGTCAGGCCAGCCCTGTTGCTGTAGGCAAAGGATCATACGGTTATAAAGGATTGTATCGAAGGCGCCTATAATGTCCTTAGTGACTAGCGTTGCCACTTTTCTAGATGTAAAGAGTCCGGTGTACACATCCAGGGTCGACTCGGGGTTGGTTTCCAATCGGATGATACCGATGATGAGCTACGAATACTTACTCTCTATCCCAATTCTACCCTAAATCGCTATTGGTGATGACAATACTCTTCATAAGGCCTGATTTACATGTTATGCCCGCAGCAACTGATTGTAGAACAGTCCATGCACCGCTAGCACAACACTGTAATTGCTTGCCGTCGACGCAATTCCATATGCCGTTCTCTTCGCCGGCCGTCCCTGCGACAAAATAAGTAGGATCAAGGCCGGCCGTGGAAGCTGGCGCGACAAGAGAGGTTGAGGCGATCGGAGCCGCCGATGCCAATAACAAAATGTTAGGAGAGTGCAGACTCTTGAAGTAACGGCGCAAATTCGGTGACAAAGTGCTGGGGAGCTATAGACATACGCGGGAGTAGATTCGGAACCTACCGCAGATGGAGGGCTGCCAACGCTAGACTCGACGGTCGAGTCGTGATCTGATTCACCGCCGTTGTGTTCCTCAAAGCTGCCGGAATTGTAGCCTGTATCACAGTGTTCTCCAAGAGGCAAGGCAGTATTTTAAGAGTTCATAGACATATCAGGACCAACGTCGGGAAAAATAAGATCCTTATTTCTCCGTAGTTGAGCATCCATTGCCGACATTGGCCACGAACATTCTAGGCCGGCCGCTCAAGTGGGGCAATATAAGGCGCTTCAAGGAGTTACCACTGTTGATACTAACGACGGCACAGTTCATGTACATTTCACAGTTGCCAATTTTGTTGAACCAAGACCAGGCAAAGAGCGCTTTGCCAGGCGGCGTATCATCGGGTATGCTAAAGGCATAACTCGTCCTGCCCATGCCAGACGGGCATTTGCCGACGTAAGAATGAATTGCAATCCAGGAACTGCCCCCATCAAAGGACAGTGAAACCTGACAGCTGCCACCACTGTAGAAGGCTCCTCTATCAATAGTCATCTTATACTCTTAGCCAGCAACGTACTGAGCAACCGCCCCGCCTCGTTCTGTATCGACGAGGTTGAGAGCACCCTTACGCAGGAAATTAGAACCATTTGAATCTAGAGGTGAGGTCATATCATAGTCAATGTCGCTGTTTGCAAATTTGTTATGGCGGGACCTAAGGGGCGCCGGCTCAATCATCTCCATATAAGCGGAGGAGATTGCGGTTAAGTTGGGGATTATGCCAATTATAGAAGTGCCAATATGCATATTAAGCTCTTGCTCCTTGTTTTTACGGTAGAATATTCATCACAAGGAACAATACAAATAAATACATTTCTGAGGCTGGAAAAAAGAATACAAGGTTATTAGAGAGACTTGGCAAAGAGTGAAAGGACCAAAAGAGGCTGCGGCTAATTCAGCTTCTAGGACTTCACATTCGGCGAAGTGCCGCTGCTGCCTAGTCATCTATGGTTGTACTTGGTCGCGGGCTTTCACACGGTGGCTGCTTGTTCTGGAGAAGGCTACCTTCGCCCTAAAGTCACAACTTTTGGCGCCTTTGCTGATCGCAATTGCGAACGCCGCAAGACCCAATGCAGCAACTCCCTTTTACCACTAGAGTATAAGGATTGGGCTTCAATGCAGTTCTGCGAGAGAGTTTCATCTTGTCAGGCTACGAACATAGCTTCCAAGATGCTCGAGGAATTGCCCACCGAACAACATTTGCTTATCGCGACGGCTTGCAACAACGCAGCTTTGCTCTCTTTTATCCTGACTAATCGGCTTCACTATGAGGCTTGCAAGTCCATTCTATTTCGTCGAGCTGCTAGCTATCTATCAGTTGTCAGCTAGGTTATGCAGCACTATGTACGGGAATTTGACATCTTGCAATTTCTTCAAAACACCAAACGCCATGGCGCAAAGTATAACCATAAACACCTTTTCATCCAAGTTCGAGAAGGCATAGTTATTAAGGCCCTCACCAGTCCACTTGTCGTGGCTGCTTGTCGTGGTCATAGCCAAGTCGTTTCGTTCTTATTCACAAACGCCCGGCGTCCCAGAACGTGACCTGGCCTTCCTCCAAGCAGTGACCGCATCAGGACATGACTTGTCGGTACGCGCTCTCCTGGACAATGGGCCAATGCTCAGATTTAGCGGCACAACTGCCTTCCACGTAGCTGCTCTTTCTGGGGCGCAGAGCCTGGCGAGCAAACTTGTTCATGACCGCCAGATCGACATAGACACAGTCAATAAATCGGGCATTACAGCGCTATCAACACTGTGTCGTAGCAAAAGCCGCCCAAGAGCAACTCGTGCCATGGTTTCACATCATGTGCTACTTGGAGCGGGACTTGATGTTGAGGAGAGGGAGTATGAGCGGCCCCTACCACAAGCTGCTGCGGTTGGCAACTTTCGCATTGCGGAACTGTTACTGAATAGTGGTGCCCAGCTCACGGACGCTATAATTGAAAGCATCGAAGAGAGTTTGGCTGGTGGTATTGCGGATGCAGAGTTTCTGCGTGCGTTTACTAAGTCACTTAAAAAGTATGGTTATATGCATGTATCAGTGAGAATTGGCCGCATGGCATCACAGGGCTAGCGTATCGAGGGTAGCAAGCCTGTTGAGCAATTGCGCCGGAATCTTTCTCGGCTTAAAGTCTACAATGTAACAAGCCTCACAGAAATTGCGCAGGACGTAAGTGCAATGCTCTATGTCGATCTCGAGTTGGCGTTGCTGTAATATCCCTGTGAAAATATCATGGCAAATTTCTCATCAGATTATACCATTACACATTTGCTGGCTTCGTATTGCAATACTTGTCTACCTCCACCTGACTGATCCTTGTCCAACCGTACCATGCTACCGAGGCAGTCGCGCTTGTAAGACCGGATATCTCTAATTTCTCCGCGATTAGTGTGTTGAACGTGTACAGAGAATTTATAAAGCTATAAAGAGGAAATATTCGGTACAAGCAAAGAACCAAGAGGCGGCTGCTCGGCGAAACGAGGCAGGGAAGCCTCCATGACGAGCAGGAACGGGAGGGCAGCGATGATCCAAAACCGACTGCGGCGGGCGTCGCATCCTGCGCGTTAGACAGTAGGCAGGTCGCGTGCCAACTCAGCGCCTTTTAGGTCTCGTGCCTTTCCAAGATAGCTAATCCACGGCATCTGAACGGTTACTTCATGCTCAAGGTGTCCGTTGACGAGGAATGCTTACGTATAGGAGCAACTGCGCCATAAACCCCGCAGCCTGGGGCTCTCCCTTCGAAGACACCGACATACTCTCAGCTTTGTATTTGACGGAAGTCGCCAATTGGGACAAGGAAACGACGATCAGCGACGCCGAGTTCCTCTTTGAATCATTTTATAATATATGCGACGAGATTGTTCAGGATGCCAAGAACACGGAAGACATGTGAGCAGCGCACTTTTTCTCCTCCCATTCCGCCAGTGACTGACAAGAGCTTGCAGCGTACAAGCTATGCTGGATGCGAATCGAAACGCCCTCATGGTACTGCATCTAAAATTAACAGCTTGCATTCTTGCCACGGGAACAGGCACATTTATCGGCTGCTTCTACGCAATGAATATACAAAACATTCTGACAGAGGCGGAATGGGGCTTCCCGCTCGTCATTGCCGGTTCCGCAATCGCCATTGTCGCCGTTGGGCGGGCGGGGCTTCGCGCACTGCAAGCTATACGAAAGATTAAAATGGGTTCAAGCAACCGCTTCCCATTTAGTACGAAAGACAACTACGAGCTGGGGTGATGTAGTGTATATGTCATCAGAGATCGTCGCCGGAGCAGCGGCTGAGGGCTTCAAGACGCAAGGGCCACGTGTAACATTTTAACTATATATGTGTAATATAATATCTATCCTTATCCGCAAATAACCTGACAGACGAGAAGTAAACCGTTTCATTCACGGTTCGAATACCATTGATGCGAGGTGTCTTCCCAGCAGTCTTGGTTTTGGCTCTTTGCTGCTCCCTGGCCTGGCGGCCTTTTTTGCAAGAAGTGCTCTCATTTCCGCACATCATCAACGACACGATGCCATTTTTCTGGAGGCGTCAAAATGACCTGGATAAGTTGATTAAGCGCCCTGTGCATCGTCCACTGGCGACAATTATTCTATCGATTCTAAGAAATCCAACCCTCGCAGTCGCAAATTTGCTCTACAGCTGTCGTGCAAAGACACCACCTCAGCCTGCGCCCGACGCCGTCTCTGTTGTCTGCATTTCGGACACGCACAATAGCCAATTCGCCTTGCCCTATGGTGACGTACTGATTCACGCCGGTGATCTCACGCACTCAGGCTCGTTCGAAGAACTTCAAAGAGCAATCGCCGGGATATCATCTCAGCCGCACCCGGTCAAGGTCGTCGTCGCAGGCAACCATGATACTCTTCTTGACACCCTCTACGACTCAAACCAGCGATATTCAAGCGATGTTCTAGATAAACAGCGTCAAGCACTCGACTGGGGAGACATAATCTACCTCCAAAACATAGACAGGGTAGTAACCTGCCCCAACGGCCGCCGCCTTCGCATTTATGGTAGCCCTCTGTCCCCAAAAAAAGGCAACTGGGCGTTCCAATATCCCCGTGGTGAAAATGTATGGCGAGACACCATTCCGCAAGATGTCGATATTTTGATTACACACGGTCCACCACGAGCGCATCGCGACCTTGGCTTCGGCTGCGTTCATCTGCTGCAGGAGCTGTGGCGCGCTAAGCCACGCTTACATGTTGTCGGGCATGTGCACGAGGCTGCCGGGATAGAGTACTTGCCATTTGACGCTTTACAAGCTGCGTATGAGCAAATCGGGCTCGGTTTCGGCTCGGTGTGGACTCATTTCATAGTGATGTTCGAGTTTATGAAGGCTCTTTTCGTGTCTGAGCCGGTTGAAGCACAGACTGTGCTGGTTAATGCGGCGATGGTTGGTGGTTTGAGAGATGAGAAACGCCGAGAGGCAATCTTGGTACTTATATAATATGTCGGATAGGAATTGCACCATTTCTAGAATATGAATAGGTGGGCTTAACGATGAAGTGAACTTGCCGAATAACGATGCCTCGCATTAGAATCACCGCGTACTGAACACTACACAACCGTCGTATATCGTCTATTTTGGTACGTCATACATAGATGCACGAGGATGGACAGCTCCCCCGTCTAATGATGTAAATTGTATGCTATTGTATGCTTATAACTTCGACGTGCGGGACTGCTCTTCGCGAACGATGATCGCTGATGCGCTCGGCTTAGCATCACGCAACTTGCGGCGAAGAATCTTGCCAGCTGCGCTCTTTGGAATAATATCCACGATTTCGACTTCCGCAATGCGTTTATTCCTGGACTTTTTCGACCTGACAAGCTCTAAAAGGCTCTTTGCAGCTTCTCTGGGATTTCCAGCGTCGGGCTGCTTCAGCACTACAAAGCCTTTGGTCTCTCGCCCGCGCGATAGCGCAGACCGCAGTGTCAATAATAGATGGGTGCCTGAGCAGAAGATCTTCCAGCTCTGCTGGCGCCACACCAACGCCCTTGACCTTGATCATGTCCTTGATGCGGTCGGTAATCGTTATCACGCTGTCCTCATCAATTGTACCCACGTCATCAGTGTGAATGAAGTTGTTTGGTGTGCGACGGTCCACAGGGGTATGGGGTTTATTCAGCTGTGGCGCTGAAAATATGCCTCGCTAAGGATCTCGCAAAGGTCAGAGGGGCGGAGACCATGTTCTTTTCAGCTGATCTCTTGTGACAACAAAACCCCTTCTTCCTCTTCTCTGCATCCCGGTCAAAAAAACGACATTTTGCATTGCGCCTCTGACAACAGCTGTTGCTGCATGTGGGAGTTAATGTAGCCAAGCGGCGATTATCAGCATCCACACTGCAAGAAGGCAATGAATTTCAAGCTACGAAAGGGCAAGTTGCTAGTGAAGGCTACGACCCAAATCGAGCCAAGTCCACAAAAAAAAAAAAGCGTTTGCTACGGCTGCGGAGTTACTCGGCCCATAACCGACTTCCAATATTCAGAGGCTACACATGCCAACCTTAAGAAACGATGGTGGAAGGCTAAATCAGAAACTCATCAGATTCGTTATCGTTGCGTTCCTCCGTCAGAGGCATGCACAACATGGAGCAGCACAAGTGTAAGGAACAGGTCATGTCTGGTCCCTCCTGAAGCCAGCGTTCAGCCAGGAAAAATGGCTTCCCATGATTCGATCAACCCAAAAATAAAAGCCCCCCGCCCCCCTACAAAGGAACTTCTCTATGGCCTTATCCACAACGGCAGCGATGATGACTACGCTTGGGAGATGCTACGCACCTTCAAAGACTGCTCAGAGTGGAAGGAAATTCTGCCGAGGTGTGTCTTGGAGGCAGCAGCAGGTGGCCGCCTGGTAACTCTACAAGAACTAGAGAGTATGGGTGCCGACTTTGGCCCAGGCACCAGAGACTGTTCCGGTGACACAGCGCTTCATGTCGCTGCGAGAACTGGGCGGCGAGAAGTGGTTAAGTGGCTGATTAAACATCACAGCGTTGACTTGTGGGCACGTAACAATAAGGGAGAGACCGCATTAGACAGCGCCAAACTCGCTGGAGCTGGAGGAAGGGGGTGTGCTGTCTCTCTTCGTCTAGCTATGCCAGGAACAACACTCGCAGATGGCAATGAGTGGTGGAATGATATTGGAAATGGCTTGACGGACCGGCTTGGTGCGTATGATTGCCCACTGCCGGGCGGTGGATCAGACCCGAGACCAATGAGGATGCGACCATTTGCAGAGTCCCAGTCAGTTGCCGCACCGTTCCAGGGCTCCGCGAGAGACGTCTGTTTGACGATGCGCTTGGACAGTACTACCAGCAACCGACTTTGACAATAAACTTATTGCAGCAAATTATATCGGGTTAGAAGCTACTAAATTTCATAAGTATCGGTTTGCCGTTGTCTAAGATAGCCACTATCAGTTTCCTTTGGATATTATACAAAGTGATATATAACGCCTGAAATGTCCTACTAGCAAATCAGGACCTAACGTAAGGCCTACATCACAAGCTAGACCTGCTGGTTCAATACAAAATTAGAGGCCTTACATCCGAAGATAGTCTTTAAAGTATACAATAAACAATCTTATAAAATATTAAAAACTAAATCCTTGCCATATCACAGTATAGAAGTAGCTTAAGTGCCTACCTACTTAACTAAAAAGATCACTAACTACAGTATAAACTAAAGCTAGTTATAGGGATATAAAATATAATAAGTGCCCCTCTCTGCAAAAGAGAAGAACCTGCCTATAGGTTATAGGGGTCTTTCTAGGCAAGCCTATAGCTAGTTACTCTCTAGTGATCTAACCTACTCTCTATATATAGCCCTCTGGAGGATTGCAAATACCTATACTGTGCCTCTAAGGTTGTATCTCTCTATAGAGCTAGGACTTAAATATTAGAGATATAGTATAATTACTACTAATTATTATAATATAGAAATAGCTTAAATATCTATCTATTTAACTAAAAAGATTATTAACTATAATATAAATTAAAGCTAATTATAGGGATATAAAATATAATATATTGCTTTCTAATATTATTATTATATTATAAGAATATTATATAAATATACTATAGTTATATTTATAATATATATATATCTAGTATATAAAATCAGGTTTTCTAAATATTCTACTATTTATATTAGATTTACTATAGATTTCTTAAATATCTAATTAATAAGAAATCTAGAATAATATAGTAAATTAGTAATAAAGCTTTTATAAGCTAGAAATATAAGTATATAAAGAAAGAATTTCTTCTATAGAAAGATTTTTAATCTTCTTCTTTCTATCTAACTGAAAAATAATTAGTATAATTTATTCTTTAAAAAATCCTTTTTTATTCTACTGGCGCTAAACCTTTTACATATATACAGGCTCAGGGTCAATAGTGACGCTAAGTCAGCTATATCTAGCTATATAAATAGATAATATATATAGATCTATAGATTAGAAGATAAGACTTATAATAATAATTACTATATATATATCTATAATATACTTAGTAATATCTATAGTCTTATTATTAATATTTATTAGCTATAATAGAGGTATACTAAAGTAATCTATACTTTTAATTTTAATATACTCTTAGTTAAATTTAGCAGTTAGCTAGTTATAACCAGAGAGACCTTTTAATCTATAATAATTAAGCTCCTAGCCTACTTTACTATATATTATAATTAGCTATATCTCTTTATATTATATAAGATATTCTATCTTTATTAAAACTATATATCCTTTATATAAAAATAATAAATGATTTAAAAATATATATAGTTAAGATCTTAAAAGATCTTATTATAATAAATCTTTTTATATTATTTTTATTTTACTTATTAGTATAATTAAATAAAGATAACTTATTTTTTCTATCTTTAATATTATCTATATCTATAGTAGATATTAAAATTTTTATATAGTATTTATCTTTATTTTTATATAGAAATAGGGTTGACTAGAGGATAGT
The DNA here is from genome assembly GCA_003056585.1 of Lecanicillium sp. MT-2017a. Taxonomy (NCBI): domain Eukaryota; kingdom Fungi; phylum Ascomycota; class Sordariomycetes; order Hypocreales; family Cordycipitaceae; genus Lecanicillium; species Lecanicillium sp. MT-2017a. Next base: position 45,244 of record PXYN01000343.1, read on the forward strand.
ACTTGTGTTAGAGACTGGATAGTCTCTCTGGTTGTAACTGGCTGACTGCTAAAGCTAACCAGGAGCGAACTGAAGTTAGAAGTATAGGTTGCTTCAGCATACCTCTGTTATAGCTAATAGATATTAGTAGCAGGGCTGTAGATATCACCAAGTATGTTGTAGGTATATACACAGTGATTATAGTTGTAGGTCTTGTCTTTCAATCTATAGACCTATGTGTGCTGTCTATTTATGCGGCTAGATGTGGCTGACTCAGCGTCACTATTGACCCTGAGCCCGCATGTAACAACCTGTACGATGTAGCACGCGTATTAATTTGGTGTAGCACCTCTATCACTTGCCAACCGCAATAATTATCCCCAATTGTGAGCTTTTAAATATTTGTCCAGCGAGTCACCACCTTTACTAGAGAATATAGCGTAAGTTTAGCGTTAACAACTTTACTTAACACACCATTCTTTCATAGGCTCAATATACTCGCCCGATATCACTTGTTCGTTCTCCTGAAGGGAGTCGGCTCGTGGTGGTTGAGTGGTTGTTCGAAAGAGGGCATCGTTTCCGGAGTGCGAACTGGCGAGCATTTCCTGGTTTGGGGTATCCTTGGCGTTCTTCTTCAGAAACTCCGCAAATTCATCCCCCAGAAGCTCAGTTATGCTCGGTGTAACCCAATCATGAATACTCTCATCCTGTATTCGAACGGGCCTTGAAACCGTTGCAATGCCGCAGAAAAAACCTGTAATTTTGTCTCGAGTTTCTTCAATAATGGCAACTAGTGCCCCACGGGTCGGTGAGAAGCTTCTTCGGCCTGGGAATTGCTCTTGATATTCTAGTGGCCAGTTTTCGAACAGAATCCCAACCTTTTCTGTTCTGAATATCGAAATAAGGTCTGTCCAAACACTTGGTGGATTCTGATCCCGGAGCCAGAAGCAGGAGCAGATCCTTAATTTGCTTGTCAATCCTCCAGCAGCAGTTTCGTCCTTGAGAGTGAAGCTGGGAAGTGTATATTGACCAACATAGGTAGTAGGGAGATCGCAGATGCGGAGAGATACACCCGAGAGCTTAACGTGTAGTCCTTCCTTATCGATCGGAGCAAGGTCGTCGCTATCATAGACGGCTTCTGGCTCTAACCGATATATATAGCTGCCTAATGCCCAACCAATTGGCGGAACCCGAGTTCCAATTCTGGTTTCGTGGAAGAATAGTGACTTAACCGGGAACAATCTCTGACCTAGGATAAACTCCACCCTCCTCTCATAACTGTCCTTTGTTGTGATGATCTTGCGCATTGCATCATCGTCTTCTAGAAGAAGTTGGGCTAGGCAATATGGCTCATCTGCATCGTGGGTTGTCGCTCTCCATTGCATGAGGGGATATATTGCACGGATTCGCTGCTCTCGTGACATTTTGCGGAAAGCGCACAGTTGCATATATGGCTTTAACGCTTGAGATCGTAGCCTTCTGACGAGTGAAAATCGGTCCACAGGAACTTTTTCTGGCGTTAGAAGGGATTCAATGTCTACAGAACCGTCTTGGAACTGGAAAGAGAGCCTCTTGGCGAGTACTCCTTCTAGGAGCGTCCACAATCTTCTAAACCACGCGCTGGTGGTGACCCTCATGATAACTTCCTCCCGAGAGGCTCTGCAGGAATGATACTCAAGTTCTCCGTTAAGAACAAGAACTGCGCTTGCCATGCTATAGATATCAGCCATTTTTCTGATAGCCAATTTTCTGATAAGGTCACTCCCCACGGGAATACAGAGGGTATCCATCCAGAAAGGGATATTGCTTGAGCAAGAGTTGCCTGGTGTCCCGCGGGAGTCAACATAATTCACACGGCTCTGAAGTTGTTTGAGCTGACAGGCTGGTAAGCCGCATCTGTGGGGATTGCCGAGACCGTCTGCATAAACGTGTGATATTGCCACATAACTTGCAGTGAAGTCACCTTCGTACGTCACCAAGGCTGGCACCCCTGCGTCGTTTACAGATATGGTGACCAGGGGCATTGAATTTGCCTGATAGACAGCTCCGAGCCAATTTTCATCGACATCAAGAAATCCACAACCTCCTGGGCAATCAAAAACGTGCTTTTGTTCGTATTTCTCGTCGTTGACATTGAGAGCCTGGCAGACAAATCGCCCTTTGAATGTTGAATCACAGTAAGTATGGTCTCTGATAATCTTTCTGTTCCCCAGAAGATACGCGTAATAGAGTTCTATTGAGGATGTTGATCCAAGTCCGCCTTGTTCGAGATATGAAATATCACTAGGGCACCAGTGCTGCTTTCGAAGTAGAGTTTTTACAGGCTCAACAGGAATGCCGTAGACAAAATCAGACACGTTGAACGGAGATGGGTCAACATTCTTTCGAAAAACATGCCTTGCAGCGTGTGCTATAGTGGCATGGAGGATCGAAAGTGATAGCTGAACCCCTTCTGGCAGATTGGGAGACGGGTCGCCTGACGTGCTCTCCACGGCACCTCGGAAGTATGCCTCAGCCTCTCGGCAAAGGCGCATAAAGGCCTGAAATCTCCTCCCTCTCTCGTCTTCCGGGAGAGATGCCACCTCACTGTGCCAGTCATCAATATACTTCGGTAATAAAGTCGTGTTGATAAACCTTTGGCCTTCAACTTCGTCAATAAAGTCGTTTGTATCTATCTTTCTTTTCAGAGCTTCGGACATAAATCCAAAGTAGAGCCATGCCTGCATGAGAGAGGCTGCTCCTTCTTTATCCTTATGCTGTTTGAAACTGCCGCAAAGGAAGGCCTCAGAATGCCATCCTTGTCTTTCGGGGAAGAAATGGAAACCTTTGTTGTCATACTCATAGCCCCATTTCTCATTGAAAAGGTAGGGTACGGGTATATGGTCATGCACAGGGCACGCAGTGTTTGGAACATGATCCATGAGCGTGGGACGCCAACCGTGGTGTCAGAGTTTGCACAAGCTATAACGATGTGCTAGAGGTGTTACTTTTATTATGTATTGGGCTTCTGTTCTATTGGAACGTCAACGGCAGATGGAGTAATGTGGGAGGGAAGAAGAAGCGGGGTCAGGAGACCACTAGACAAGTTGTTGCGGAGCGTAGATACGAATTAGGGTAGAGCACGGTGCATATGCTGATGTCAAGCATGCATGGAGCCCTGTTGCATCTACTGTGTGAGAAACCTCCCTCGACAGACAGTGGTAGTATTACAGTGTATTTTCTTAGCAATTCGTACGGAGTGGCGTCCAAGCCCCTTTTTTATTGAGGGGCTCCGGGCGGCCCTCCCCATAGCTCGTCAATCAACATATACATTCGTACAGAGACCCCTAGGTGCCGTGGCTTGACACCTGACTACGCGCATTTTGCACCAAACGATCACGGGATTGGCGGTTCCGGGCGCCCCTAATAGCAGGGGCGCATGTAACCCTCTCTTTTGTATGAATCAAGGACTTTTATTAACTCCTTCCCTAGGTGCCCCTAATCCGTATGCATGACACAAGTCTCATGGTATATGGACTGCTCTAGCCACCCTACCAAAACCAAAATCTACAAGGGCCTTTGGTTATCGACGCCTGTGGTGTTAATAGCTTGAGACTATTAATTGCCGTGACTCTACGTGTTCTCGAGCGAGGTGGCGTTGAGCTGAAAGCAAGCTGAAGTATACCTACGACATACTATTGGTCAACATTTGCAAAGCATTACATGGACTTCGCCTTAGATCACATTAATTGGATGAATAACAATACTGCCTCTATCTCGTCTGCTATGAAGGTTCTCCAATTGATCATATATGGATAAGGACGCTCTGCGGCATTCACATTCCGTTCTCAGCTATACATGAGGGTGGACAGGGGGTTTAAATGCTACCTGACTTTTCGGCCGTGTGCATCTACCACCTCACATTGTTCAGGACCTCATCAGAGCGAATCAGGCTGGTGGCCCGCGCTATGGGAGCATTTATAAAACCTGCTTCCCCTACTATTGACATTATTCTCCTCATAGCTGACTATGTCAGCTGCGACCATACTCTTATTTCTCTCTTACATGCTATTCCAGGGCTTACCGGGCTCCTAGGAACGCGACTAAATGCGCACAGGGGCGAAGGCCGACAGACGGTGTTGCACTTGCTCGCGGCCGAAGGTGATGCCGAATTGATGAGGCATCTATCTACAAACCATGGTATTGAATTCGACTCCGTAGATATTCACATGCGGACGCCAGTTTCACTCGGAGCCGAGAGGGGACATGAACAAGTTGTCAAACAGCTACTAGGTCATGGGGTTGATATCAATTCTAAGGACATCTCCAGTCGCACACCGCTTTCATGGGCAGCCGAGAAGGGGCGCGAGGCCGTTACCAAGCTACTGCTCGATAACGGCGCTAATATAGAGTCTAAGGACGGAACTGGTCGGACGCCGCTATCATGGGCGGCAGAGAAGGGGCATGAAGCCGTTGTTAAGCTACTACTTGAGAAGGCCGCCGATATTGAGTCCAAAGACAGTCTGGTTGGTCAGACGCCACTATCATTAGCTGCTGAGAAGGGGCGCGAGGCCGTTACCAAGCTACTGCTCGATAACGGCGCTAATATAGAGTCTAGGGACAGAATTGGTCGGATGCCGCTATCATGGGCGGCAGAGAAGGGGCATGAAGCTGTTGTTAAGCTACTACTTGAGAAGGCCGCCGACATTGAGTCCAAAGACAGTCTGGTTGGTCAGACGCCACTATCATTAGCTGCCGAGAAGGGGCGCGAGGCCGTTACCAAGCTACTGCTCGATAACGGCGCTAATATAGAGTCTGAGGACGGAACTGGTCGGACGCCGCTATCATGGGCGGCAGAGAAGGGGCACGAAGCCGTTGTTAAGCTACTACTTGAGAAGGCCGCCAACATTAGGTCCAAGAACAGTCCGGTTGGTCGGATGCCACTATTATGGGCTTCCGAGGGCGGGTGTGAGGCCGTCGTCAAACAGCTGCTGGATATCTTCGGTCACAAGCCCGCAATTATGGCATCTGGAAACAATCATGAAACGATAATGAAGCTTCTGTCTGATCATGGCATTACCTTCCATCACCGAGATGACATTGATGCTATTTTGAAGCACGGTTATAGCAATACGTTGCTGAACTGGGCAGCCGGAAAAGGTCGTGAGACAGTCGTGAGATCGCTCTTGGATATGGGCGACGTTGATGTCAATTTGCAAGATAACTATGGTTGGACACCACTGGCTTGGGCAGCTGGAAGAGGTCATGAAAGTGTAGTGAAGGTACTCTTGGGTCAGGATGATGTTGATCCGAACCTGAAAGACTACCCTTTTTGCTCTTCACCACTGGTTTGGGTGGCTTGGGAGGGGTATGAAGCTGTAGCAAAATTGCTATTGGAACGAGATGATCTCGATGTCAACTCAAGGGATAACACAGGTTGTACGGCCTTACATTGGGCAGCCTTGAAAGGTCATGAAGCAGTCGTGAAACTGATATTCAGCCGAGATGATGTTGATGTCAATTCAAGGAATGACACAGGTAGCACGCCCTTACATTGGGCAGCCTGGAAAGGTCATGAAGCGGTAGTGAAACTGATATTGGCCCAGGTGGGTATTGACATCGAGTCAAGAGATACGAAAGCCCGAACACCTGTCTCATATGCAACTGAGTTTGGCCACAAAGAAATTGTGAGGTTGCTGAGTAAGGAGGACAATCGCGATTAACATGTTGTTTTTATTGCACATTACGGCGTATAAGAGTAAGACTTGCCTGATCTAACAAATAAGAGGAACCCAAAGCGGGGAAGGTACATTTAAGTCCCGGTTTTCCTTGTGAAATTCACGAATGGCCAAAAACACACCCAATCACTGCAAGCAACAGGCGCAAAGAACAAAGAGCTTCGTGCACTGTTGTCACGACAGTTAACATCACACTGTTGGGTCAGCCTGCCCATACTACGTGAGCTTTGATTTCGCAACCTTTAGCTTGCGTTTAAGACAACCTTTACGCGAAGGTGGAAACGGCTTTCAAAAATATTATTGAGTGTGACAATATGCGTTGCCTATTACCGCTGCAGGGTGTTAATCAACCCGACAACATAGCGCCGGGTTCTTTACATATATCGAAGCTAGTGAGAGATTTAGGGACTATACGAGAGCCCATAAATATGCCGGCTAAAACGTAGACGACAAAATATAAGCATTAGTAATACATTTATTATACGTTTTAAAATAGAAATGGGTGGGAAGCTGTGATAGCTTCCTTTCACCGTTTCAGCTCGAAGACGAAGTCGCCACGAACACGCCATTGGGCTGGTTTTATTGAAGGCTCTAAGGCAGTAATAATCACATGGGCTGAAGTGATCACCAATAATTCGCGGCTCAGGCGCCAATGTTGGATCGGGGTCACGTGGCGCCGCGGCCAGCTGCGCAGCGCGCAAAAGGTGACATTTTACGAGCCAGGTCAAGTAAATTAATGTAACTATGTGCACTTAACAGTTGCGTGCCAAGAAAGTTTTGTGATAGAGGAAGTTGGGCAATGCATGAATTATTGAATATTATGCGGTCTTCTGTTAAATGCATATTACAGCGATATTGACATCACAAGGCAAAAAGCAGTGGCGTCGCCAGCTGAAAGACTATCTATTCAGCTCAAAGTTTTTCTCACCAATGGGCTGATGATGCAAACACACATGAGCCGCAGGTAAGACAAGGTGAAGCACATTCTTCGGTCGCCCATATTTGCTCATATTACATCCAATTCATCGTGTCCATAGGAGCACTGTAAACCGGGAAATGAACCGTCTGCTGATTTTTCATTACATGGCCGGGTCGTATCCCAGTGTATGTACTGACATCTAGCTTATACGACGAACGTTCCTTCGATGTGCTTCCAGAACGACAAGGATTCGAGGTCGAGAGGTTATAAGCGATTTTGGACAGCACCCAAAAGCCAAGACAGCAGATTTCCCGCAGTCACGGCGATTCTTTGGAGCCATCCACGAGCTTTTCAGCATCATCGGCCTGCTGACCTCGAGCAATTTGCCGCAGTATACGACTTTGGCCGCAACGCTTGCACACGCAATCTCGAGACTCTCGTCCCTCGATGGGTAGCAAGGGTAGAGGGATGAGAGGAGAGCGTTCATCAAGAAGGAGGAAAGCTTCTGCAGGATGTTTATGCATGTTGCTGGCTTCGAGGGTAGAACCTGATGGACACCCCTCGTTTTGCCCGAGCATATGGCCGGCGGGGCTGTCCCGAACAACCACGGTGGCGCATGGAGATGCGGCTCGGTTCAGCCGACCGTCACGTTCGCCATATTACGACTTTGAACCTTCGCACGACATGGCCCAGCTAATCCCACTCTTCACGTAGTAGACCCTGCTCCTGATGCCCTCGATTGCCTGGGTTCATGACCTGTGCTGCGTAGGGACATGCGTATAGTATCTGGTCCGGCTGTGTGGCTTAATTTATCAGTTCAACCACAAAGATTACAATACCATATTGTTCCGATTCATTTTATGGACAGCCATGGACCATATTGAGATACCCTCGTGCTGGGCATCATTGCCTAGGGTACCGTTGCTCTGCAAATGCAGGTTGGAGCATTACGACAGCTTTGTCGCTTTTTCCGACTATCCGGCCAGTTTGAACATCGACATCAGAGAGCTGACGAGCGCAGAGTCCGACAGAAAACTTTGCTGGTCACATATGACAAGCGACTTTTTACAGGATTGGCTGTTTCTCTATTTCTTGAAATCAACAATTGGAACCGCAGTTGATATCGATTGGTCAGACTTTTACGTCTTTGATTCCGCGGAGGATAAGTACTATGTGTCAACCCGTTTACTGCTTTCCAAATATGTCGCGAAATGGCGAGGGTCAATTTCAAAGCATGAAAGGCTACGGATTAGACGCTGCTTGGAGGAGGCAGCATTTCACATGACCGGCTTTCTAGGAGAAACTGGCAACTTGATGCCTCCTCTCGATGTTGATTCCCAAATCGCTATGTCGATGAAATCTATCTGCCAAGCTTTTAGGGACGACAAAAAGTGGTGGTTGTCGATACCTTTTGTTGTTCTAATTCCCGATTCCATTGACCATCTCTTAATCACTGGTGCGCTTGTCTCCATGGACCGTGAAATAGTTGTTAGCGACGACGAGGTGCTCACGAGAGCACATCTGCTCCCAGAAGAGACGACGGAGTATGCATATGATTCGGACGCGACCGGTGATTTTGTCCACAATACCACAGAAGCAGACCGATGTCGGTTCGTATCAGTGGTCACGTTAGAGCCTGTTCATACGTTAGGACAAAGAGTGTCGCGACAAGCAAATACCTGGTCACACATGAGGAGCGAGATTTTTTCATACTATGAAATAATTTTGCACTGACTTCCACTACGAGCCTCGACCAACCGGATTTGGAGACACAACTGACACGTCTGCCCAAAACCCTGGATGAGACCTACGCTCGAATTTTGACCAACTTGCCTGACGTGTATGCTCATCACATAAGACGAATTTTGCAGCTCTTGTCGTTTACTGAACGGCCACTGCTTGTTGAGGAGGCTGGTGACGCGATAGCTGTGGACTTGGACGAAAAGCCTCATTTTAACCACGAAAATAGAATGCCTGTTTCTCTGGAAATTTCGAGATACTGCTCTAGCCTTGTTCTTGTGAGCAAGAGAACCTTGGAAGGCGGAGAGACTGTGATGGAGTATGACCTTTAATGACTTTATCGCGTAATGGTTATCTTACTTGACCTGCCTACAACATGCTTGTGGAGGGTTTTAGCCGAGTGAGCGCTTTATGTGTACCATCCGACTTCCTAGGAAGTTCACGAGTCTGAAGCGCGTGCGCACCGAAGATGCAAGGCAGCCTGGAGAGCGTTGCCGCAATTGCGCGTTAATCTCAACCCTATCATCTAGTATGCTCCTACCAATAGTGACAGACGACCGACTGGACTGCCCTATGGGGGCCTACCTATGATAAACAGGCCGTTGGTGACTGCCATGTCCGAATATCAGAGGAATAGACTTGAGAATAGTGGGTATAATCTTGGTAGAACACTAGACCTCCAGCCGTTCCCACCAGGGCATCCCCCACTGAAATATCCCGTTATTCCCCGATAGCACTAACACCTGGAGGGAACGTTTCACATTCAACACAACGGATTCGTTAAGTTTTCATCACATGGTCACTTCGGTCGACCGCACGTAAGCTGCTTTAAAATAGTTCATTATATCAGCACCTATACATATGCTATACCTCCCTCTACCATAAGCTAGATAATGACGGCATGCGGCAATAAAGCCGAACTACCAGTGGGTCTAGATATCTAGATGATTTGAACGCATCAGCTGCCCAAGGACCTAACTTGCCAAGAGCTCTAAGCCAACCTCGTCTAAATTTGCGAATAAGAAATTGTCCAGCAGGGCTCACTGAACGTCCTTCTCGCTGAAATTAAGCAGGATCGGGTGGCGGTATTAACTCGCTACGACACATAAAGACTAGCTGTTACCAATAAGTCATTCCATTGCTCCTATTCAGACCCTAGCAAGCCAACGATTAGACCAATATGCTTCATTCCATGAACCACCCGAAGGTTCAGTCGGAGCAGGCCCTAGACGGTCATCATGAGACTTATCGGTCAAATGGCTAGGATCTACCATTTTGTCAACTGTTAATGCACCAACGGCGGAACTTGGCTTTAGAATAGTTATATTTAACTTCGAGTCTGTACCTGCGCGTGAAGGAAGATTGTTCGTCTTTGCAGAAGACATTGCGACCGGGACCAATGCAGCAAAGACGATAATGTGGCAGATATCCCGACACACTCTGAGCCCAAGGTCAAAAGCTCCCAAGTTTCAACTCGACTATTCCTTTTCGCTTCGTCATCTCTAACGTTACGACTCGAGTTTGCCTGGGCCAGCGATTGCTCCAACCCCAAAACCTTCAACTGCCTACACATATCGGTCTATATCCTGCCGGCGTAGGATATCCTACAGATGGGAGGGTTTCAGATACAACAGAGCCTCCGTTGCATGTAGCTGGCTGTCAAAAGCGCCCATGCACGAAAATGTGCACTAAATAGTGACTGCACGAGCTGTGCAAATGCATATTGCGCAGAAACGCACTTGCACTTCAGTCGCTGCCATTGGATGGGAGTATGCAGAGTGGCGTCAACTAGCTGAACTCGCATAACGGACACAGCAGCCACGTCCAGCGCCCGGCACATGACAGGACTATTACGTCGGCGGTGAAAGTTAACTTGAGCAGATGACCCGACAGATTGTCTTAGTCGCGTATTCTCGACGCCATCATTGAAGAGTTAGAAGGATCTACGTACCCGAAACCGCTTCCAACTCCCGCATCAACACTGTTCGACATCGATACATAGGAACCAAGTTACCCAAGCAAGTGCCAAGTTAGAGCATCGCATTACAGATGGAATCAGACGCTGAAATTCCCGAAGAGCCGGAGACGGCGAAGAAGCCACGACACAGACATGACTCTACAGTCCTATGCCGATTCGTGGCTGGCAAATTTGAGAAAGTCGATATCGACTTCCGCCACACCAAATACATCGTCTTCTCACACGTTTGGGGGGATCCATCACTTTACCACCCGACGACCATAAGTAACGTCCCGGAATTATTGTGACGCCGTCCAAAGCTCGTTGTCTTGGAAAGAACCTGCAACGTCTCGTGGGTGACAGCTATTTCTGGCTGGATGTTCTCAGCATCGATCAAAGTCCCGAGACCGTCGAGGAGCGTATCCAAGCCACGGCCGTCATGGCTGAAATCTTCAAGTGCGCCACGAAGACCATCATTATCCGTGATGGCTCGGGCTTTCAAACTTGCTGTGCACACGCCATCGGGTAACTTTGTACCTAGGCGGACTTCGCCATTGGTATGCAGCAATGGGATAGGCATTGGAGGACTGATCATCGCGGCGAGAGGCTGTACGAGGGCATCTTAGAGCGGCTATGGCCACTGCAAGAGTGTGTCCTCTCGAACCATGTCCAGTTCATTTCCTGCGAGGAATCACTCGCTCAGGTACGCTCCAAAATAGGCGGTATCTACACACGAATGCAGTTGACATCAGCGAATACGGACCGGCTCTGGACAACGTCGCGAGCGTGGGCATCGTATGGAACGATCGGAGAAGTGTCTGGCGACGAGCAATTGGCCTTCATGAACGCGTTATTACACAATGGCGAAGTAGCAAGGGCCAGGTCCAGCGGCATACCGCACTCGAGCGCCATCGGAACGGAATTTTTGATCCAAAGAAACAGCACGCGCAAGACGACCAAGGCACGAGATCTCATTCTCTCCACGATGTCGCAATACAACTGGTACATTGCACCGACGCCTCAAAAAATCCGGGCCATGAGCTTTGGCCAACTTTTCCGCGACTGTTTCCACCAAGCCCGACGTGCTAGACGCGCAACCTTACCGAAGGTCACTGGAGGCATGGTGGGAGACCCCGGATTGTACCTAGAGACTTCGAATATCCCCGAGCCGGAATATCTAGGTGATCTGGTCAAATTGTTCGGGCTGGCGACTGAACTTGCACCTCAGACGGAGGAGGATTGCGCAGCTGGACTTAAATTGGGAGAAGTCAGAGTCCGTGCCGTCGAGTCTATCAGTATGGTATTGACTTTGGATATAATTGACAGAAGTCTAGAATTCTCACTGGATGCAAGGCATTTGGCATTCAAGGGCGAACTGAGCATGAGTCCGTATGACGCATGGCCGGATGAGGATCTCTTTCTGGAAGCAGTGAACAGAGAAATTTGCCAAGAGCAGGCAATGAGGTTCCTTAATCTTATATTGATCGGTCATTTCGGCGGCGGAGACGCAAGGCTATACGCCGATTTGTTCAAGGACGATCTTATCACCTCCAACGCGTTGAATTACAGCAAAATCCTCGTGCGTATAGCTGCTTTGATCAGCTGTGCAATTGTAATTAGCGCCCTTAGTTGGTCGGAGAATGTTTGGACACCTGTGCTTGTTAGTATTGGAAAGCTTGAGTTGCTCGGATTGGTGTCGTCAGCTGAGATGGGCAACGGGCTAGCAGGAGAACACATATTCCATCTCGCAACTCCGTTGGACTCAACCATGAGGATCACATATAGACATTTCGTTCTTACTCGTGGAGGGGAAGGATTCAAAGCTCGCCATCGATGTGTTGGTCTAGTACCAGACTTTTATGCTGAAGGCGAGGATGGGGAGGTTTTCCTCAGGCGGAGGGGTGAGCTGGAATTCGAAGAAAATCAGGCCGGTTTGCTAGTGAATCTATTTTAGTTAGCCTTAACTTGTACAGTACTTACTGCAAGAAAAGCAAAAGGGTTCCCGGGGTGGCGGGGGCAACCTAATGCCAGATTTACGCCCAGTAAAGCTAAGTTAACTCCAGTGATCTGGTTTTAAATCCTAGAATTATATTTTCTCTTAATAATAGCCTTAGCATCAATTTCGACCTTAATGTTACTTTCTTTCGATCTCACACTAGGCTCGTCTATTTTACCACAAATATAATTAAACTGTCGGCAAGCTCTCAGTACTCGTAAGACTGGTGAGGTGGTAGGACTATTGTCAGCAAGGAGGGTTAGGGATTTCTACGGCTTTCCTTCCACAAATCCCACCTTGCCTCCACGCTGTTCGCCAAATTATTCCACGTCGTTTTCTCGTCATCCTTCAGTGTTCCTCCAGGGAAAAAGGTGCCAAGCATGTTCGCACCCGCGTATGGATACTTCCTTTCAACCTCAACGAGGGTCTCCATGACTTTTGGCAACCCAATAACTTCAACCAAGGTAAGTGGTATGCCATATGCAGTAGGATAGCGCATCCTTCCCGCGACAACTATGTTCTGAACAACTCCAATGCCACCGATGGCTAACAAGAACCAAGTGTTCTCCTTGATACCAGCAGCTGTGATCAGAAGTAAGATCCATAGAGCTGCAAGACCAATCAAGGCATATCTGGAGTTTTTCGGAGTAGCAATATCGATGTTGGTCTGACCTGTAGCAAGATCTTCGAGGTCTAACCCTTTCTTATCCCCCAGGATAAGAATAGCATGCTGGCTCCCATTACCTTTAGTCAGAATCACATCCTTGTCGGACTTGTCACGACACGCCCACTTCTCTTCCTTCCACTGCGGAAGGCTTCCAGTTGCAAATGACAATAGAATGCCAACAGCTGTAATCAGGAAAATACTCCAGTCGCCAAAAATTCCACAAGGGATTGCTGCGATGCCCAATTGCAGAATGATTGTGCCAAAGCCTAGCCAATACACTAGATCGTACCCCGGAGTTCCAGCCTGCGCTTCCTCGGCCTTGTAAACCGACACACAGAGACCAGCCTTCTTGGGATATTTCAATCTGTCGCCCGATCTAGGCTGCTTGATGTTTGCTCTATCTCTATCGAACTTGTCCTTAGCATCAAGCATTGTCTTGAGATGGTTTGATACCCTCTCATCTTTCCAGTAGTCATAGTCCCTAACGATGCGACCAATTATCCACGAGGTGTTCCCACGCGTGTATCCGGACTTAGCATTGATTACTTCGCAGGAGGTGTCGGGGAGCGGCATGATCTTGTTGTCGCCAACGGCAACCACGACCGCGGAGACTGCATAGGCAACCCATCCTACAGCGCAGTTAGAGGGGAATATGCGTAAACAATCGGCAAGAGAAGGTACCAAAGGAGAATGCAACTGGGGTTATCCTCGAACCAACCAGCTGTGCAAGGGCGCGAGCAACAACATCACCGCCGAGGATGAGAAGCACAGAGAAGATATCACCGGGGTGCTTCCATTGGGTTAGGAACTCGCTTGAGGACTGGCCAGGGTCAAAAGTCCGACGAAGAAGGTCTACTATAATAGCAGGCATCGCATAAGCTGATCACGAGGCTAGGCTTATGTCGCAAATATCGCAGTGTGGGGTTATGCCCACTCCTAAAGCAGTTGCGATATGTTTGATATGAGGTTTCGCAGCAGTTGTAGGCGGGCAGTGTCAGGACCATGGTAGGACTAGGATCCTTGTGAATAATACCACGTGATCTTACACGTCTGAGTGTAGGGTAGCCTACTTGTCTATACGGTAAGCCACTTTTCCTAAAAGTAACCTGATGTCAAGCATACATGGAGCCCTGTTGCATCTACTGTGTGAGAAACGTCCCTGGACAGACCCCGGTAGTATTACAGTGTATTTTCTTAGCAATTCGTACGGAGCGGCGTCCAAGCCCCTTTTTATTGAGGCGCTCGAGGCAACCCTCCCCACAGCTCGTCAATCAACACATACATTCGTACAGAGACCCCTTGGTGCCGTGGCTTGACACCTGACTAGTGTCTTAAAGTACGCTAGCTGTGGATCTAGATGGTCCTCTAAGTCCAGCCACTATGTGAGCGAATGTAATGTAGAGAGAGATAAATATAATAAGCAAGGAGAAAAACAATATATTATTCAAACAAGACCGCCGGCTGGCAGACGGCGCGAAGAATAGATGACAGGGCTATATAATATTTCAACGAACTCTAGTATAGTTTGTCGGCGCATTAGTGTTAGGCATAATGTCCTCCGCCGGGAGGCAGTTGGCTATGATGTACTTGTTGTTTTTTTGTTGTCGCTAGCCATCTACGGAACAGTATCCAGCCGGAAAGCCAGTTTGCACTTCCTCCTCGGCAAACCGACAGGACGACGTAACCCCTGTACGAGAACGCCTTGAAGCCGCCTCGTCCTAACTAGGCTGACTTGGCGCCGACCGCTGAAACTTTTGGGTGCAGCTGAAGCAGCCCGACGAGCCGCCAAGCCACGCTGATTACAGGCTGAGAATTTAGTGTATTCTTGAGGCAGCTACCTTACAAGTAGTACATGTGCTGCAATGTCCATTTAATTGAGCTCCCCTCGTGACTTATATAGCATGTACAGAGCAGAAGGCGCGTCCATTCTTATGTGACAATACGGCCAGCAAGCGATCTCAGGTGTCGTCGCCTGCCTGGCCTGGTACCGACATCAGCCATGGCCACAACGACGACTCTGATTCGAACCGATTTTGGGCCCCTTCCTACAACGTTTGAGCAGCCCAGTGACTGCGCCAGCACGCTGTGGTACAACTATGACGCGGGGTGGAAAGGATA